>VXBA01004205.1:0-23632 GCA_013399895.1 Serilophus lunatus
GAACCCTGGGGAACCCCATTAGTGGACAACATCCAACTGGATGTGACACCGTTCACCATTACTCTCTGAGCTTGGTTATCCAGCCAATTCTTAACCCAGGACCGAGTAAACCTAACTAAGCCACAATCCACCAGTTTCACCAGGAGTTTACTATGGGAGGCGGTATCAAAGGCTTTGCTAAAATCTAGGTACACTACATCCACAGATTTTCCTTCATCAATCAGATGAGCTACCTGATCATAAAAAGAAATTAGACTGGTCAGGCAGGACCTTCCCCTCCTGAATCCATGTTGACTAGGTCTTATCTCCTTATTATCNTTAGACTGGTCAGGCAGGACCTTCCCCTCCTGAATCCATGTTGACTAGGTCTTATCTCCTTATTATCTTGTAGGTGCAGGGTAATTTTCCGTAAGATGATTCGTTCCATAATTTTTCCAGGTACTGAGGTCAGGCTGACAGGTCTATGATTCCCTGGATCCTCCTTCTGACCCTTCTTACAGATGGATGCCACATTAGCCAACTACCAATCATCTGAGACCTCTCCAGTGAGCCAAGACTGTTGAAAAATGATCAAAAGAGGCTTAGCAAGCACATCTGCCAGCTCTCTCAACACCCTTGGATGGATCCCATCAGGTCCCATTAACTTACGAGACTCTAGGTGGGTCAGTAGGTCCATAACATCTTCGTCCTGGATCACAGGGGGGCTATACTGTTCCCTGTCCATATCTACCAGTTTAAGAGACCACTTTTCCTATAACTTTGTAGACAATCACTTTTGCTGTTAAAAACAAGGGCAAAGAAGGTATTGAGTCCCTCTGCCTTTTCCTCATCTTCAGTAACTATATTTCCCTCCTCATCTAATAAAGAATGGAGATTGTCCTTTTCCCTTTTTTTGCCATTAATATATTTATAAAAACACTTTTTATTATCCTTAACAGAGGTGGCCAATTTTAGCTCAAACTGAGCTTTTGCTTCCCTAATTCTTTTCCTACATGATCTAACAACATCTTTAAACATTGCCTGGGATACCTCCCCCTCTTTCCAAAGGCAGTAGATCCTCTTCTTTTTCCTTCCTTCATTCAAAAGCTCCTTACCCATCCAGTCTGGATGTTTACCCCTACAGCTCATCTTATGGCACATCGGGACAGCCTGTTCCCGCACTTCAAGATTTCATTCTTGAAGTACTTCCAGCCTTCCTGGACCCTTTTGTTATTAAGGACAGTCTCCCAGGCCGCTCTACTAGTTAATTCCTTAAATAAACCAAAGTCCGCCCTCTGGAAATCCAATGTGGAGGTTTTATTGAAGCCCCTCCTTGTTTCACTATTTATTGAAAACTCTATTATTTCATGGTCACTGGATCCCAGGCAGCCTCCAATCACCACATTTCCCACCAGCCCTTCCCTATTAGTGAAAAGCAGGTCAAGAATAGCCTCACCCCTGGTAGCCTCACTGACTAGTTGTAACAAGAAGCAATCATCAATACATTCTAAGAACTTTTTGGACTGCCTCCTCTCTGCTGTGTTGAATTCCCAGCAAATATCTGGCAGATTGAAGTCTCCTAGAAGAACAAGGGCTGGTGATCTTGAGAGATCCTCCATCTGCTTGAAAAATAAAAGTTCGACGTCTTCCTCCTGATTGGGTGGCCCATAACAGACTCCAACCACCATGTCAGTCTTGTTAGCTCCCCTCTGACCTTTACCCATAGGCACTCAACCCGATCATCCTTAATCTCAAACTCCATGGTGTCAAGCATCTCTCTAATATACAGGGCCACCCCTCCACCCCTTCTCCCTCACCTATCTCTCCTGAAGAGTGTATCCATCCAAGGCAACATTCCAGTGACATGAGTCATCCCACCAGATTTCTGTGTTAGCAACTATGTCATATCTCTCCTGTTGCACCAGATCTTGAAGCTCTTCTTGTCTGTTGCCCATACTGCGTGTACTAGAATACATGGACTTCAGCTGGGTTGCTGAGTTAACTTTTAAGTTCACCACTTTCAATAACCCAGCGAAAGAACAAGGTTCCATTCCCTTCCCCCTTCCAAACTAGTTTAAAGCCCTTCCAATGAGCCCTGCCAACTCATGGCCCAAAAAATCTTTTGCCCTTTTTGGACAGATACAGTCCACCTGTGTCTAGCATGCCAGGTGTGTTAAAGGTTGCCCCATGATCTAAGAACCCAAAACAATTGAAAGTGTAAAGGAAATAACTAATTTTAAAATCAATTTGAAGTGTAATTTTTAATTATGCCATCAGCAACTCAGGCATATTTTGATTTAGCAATGAAATCTTCAGCCTCATATTAGGCAAGAGAAGACCTATGCCAACAATTGCTACACCACAGAGGCATTGGTTTTCAAGAGAGATGACTTGATGCAAGATGGATGCAATGCATTGTTTTTGATACAATTCACAAGTTGTTTAGCTTCATTACAGACATAACAATAAGGGAGCCTTCAAAATTAAGAGGGGACAAACAACCTGAAACATGTTAAATATACCAGCTCAGAGGTGGCCAGTATTCAGGCAACAGAATATCTATAGACGGTCTACAGAAACCTATTTTTCATAGCAGTCATCATTCTCCTAGTGCATCCCTGTCAAAACATACTGTGTAACGGACATGGGACTAGTACTTCATGTTGTATCAACTGACTCCTCAGGAAGAAGATATTTACATACTTTCTGCTGTCTCAGATGCACAACTTCTCATTGCTATGATTACACTGAGAGCTGAGTACCAGACTCACACTCTAGATAGAGTATGGTGTCACAAGCTGCAACAGCAGTAACTGTATTTGCACATTATCACTTGGGAAAAGTATGTGATATCTGCTGAAAATGCAAAATAGCAGCAAATAAAAGAAAAAACTACTTTAAAAAGAGCACAGCTGGGGCAGCTTAGAATAGTATATAGCTCCTGCTGGCCACTCTGCTCTTCTAAAAGAAATTCTTAGCCCTTTGTAAATTTGAAAGAACAGGCACTGGGTCTGCTCTTCAGCTGCTGCTGCCTCAAGATTGGCAGACTGACTTAAAAGGTTATCAGTCCCCGTTAAATCTAATGTGCTGGTCTGTGGGCTGCTGTGGCTGAGAAGTAAACACACTATTTTTTGCTGTGGGCATGGTCAACTCCACAGAGAGGTGCAGCAGAGACTGGGGGCACTACCTGCTGAAATTGTTTCAGCATGAATCAACACAGTTTTCCTGGTGCCACCCTTTTTAGGGCGGTTTTCTTGCTTTTTTTCATGAGGAAAACAGCCCTTTTTAAAAACTCCCTTCTAATGATTAAGTTAGCATTAAAGAGCCAGAGGCTTGGTCTACAGCATTTCATATGGCAAATGGTATGTGTGGTGACCTGAACAGAAATCACCTGCAGACAGTAATCACATGTATTTTCTTAACTCCTCTGTCTTTCTCCTTAAGGACCTTGCCAGCACAGTAGCTCTAATGAATCCTCTTCCTGAGAAGGTTGCTGTGTTCTCACGAGAAGACCAGTAGTGTAAAAGGTCTATTTCTTAGTAAATTCCTGAAAAACAAGGCACCAAACAAAGTTACAATTGACATTTTCTGGAGGCTGTCATCCAGTTCATCTTCCCTGGTAATATAATCCATCTTGTTCATATATTAGGTTTTCCAGTATGAAGTGTTACCTGAGTTGCCAATTTACTCTTAATTCTAGACTGTACAAATCCATTCTGATTTGTCTATGGTTACACTTAGAACCCAACTGTATACTTATTAAATTTGGCAAAAAATCTCTCAATTTTTCAGTGAGTCTCAGCCCTTAGGCCAAGATAATTCAAATTGTAAATATGTCCTACATACAAGCTCCACTATCCATTCAAAGCAGGGAGTGGATCTTGCACACAAACTATGCAGTGTGATTTAGGACCTCTACACAGTCACATGATGTCCACTTGATCCTGTTCTTGACATTGAAAATTTAGAGGGATGATAAGTGAATCACAGCATCTAAAGAGGTTGTCACCTATAGCTATTTGGTCCTCCACTCCTCTTTTTTCCCCTGATCAAGGTTGCAACTGCCTCAAGCAAATGGCAACACAGAAAATGATCCTCAGAAAATTTACAGCAGTCAGTAAGCTCAGCATAAACTTTTCATAGAGAACATATACTGCTTGGTTTTGGACTGATATGGTAGCACATGGACTTGAATTTGATTCACCTAACTCCTGGCTGGGAGACAGTTTTCTGGTTGAGCACATGTTGCATATGTCATAACACTGCTTATAAGGGACTTGGTTTTGCAAACAGCAGCACACCCTGATAATGTTTTAATCTCCTACATTTTCAGTATCCTCTCAGGAGAGGCACCCTCTCTTTTCCCCCATTACCCCTTTTAGTCTTTCTCAGGTAAAACTGACTCAGTTAACAAAACCTGCCAATGATGGCTGTGTAAACCATCTACAGGCAGTAGTAATTTCAGACGTCATGGACAGCCCTAGAAGAGGATGCGTGTGCACAAGCTAGTGTCTTAGACTGAGGAGCAAGTGTGACCAACATTGGGAAAGAGAGAGCATTTCACAGGTTCTGTTCTCCATCCCCACCTTTACTAAGGGGTGACTCAGTCATGAATGAAGCTGCTAATGACTATGAATTTAAGAACCACATATCAGTGCTGGTTTATTTTGACAAAGATAAAAACTTCGGGCTTATGGCTGCTTCCCAGAGAGCCAAGCCTGTCTTGCAGCAGAGTAAACTCAAAAAGAGGGAGAAAGCTAGACCAAAATAGATGACTGTGAGCAGGAAACATTACAGCCATGCCAGCATAAGCCATTCTAGCTCCTGAGTCAGAGTCCTGTGTGAGCATGAGTCAAATCCCTTAACTGTGTCAGCACAACCACAAGAGATTTCTAGCTATGGCACCTTATTGGGCTCCTAAGCAAAGACTAATGTAGGAAAACCCTTATATTTAGAAATTAAATTGCTAACAGAACTAAACCTTTTCAAATAGGAGTAAAGCCAGGCTAATATCTAGAAAACCTGCTACCTTACAGGAATCATTTAGTGAGCAAAAGTATTAGAAGATATTTATTTAAAAACAGTCACCTTCCCATATGCAATATTTTTTACTTTGCCATACTTTATGCTACTGGAAAACTCCTAAAGTTCCTTAAAAAACTCAAACACATCAAAATATGCCTTGATACTGGCTTGTCACTCAGTAATATTAGTTATTTCAGACATACACACACACAATGAATCACATATATTAAATCTACTAAATACTCAAGCTAGTATGATGAACAGAAAACCAAAAAAAGAATGGAAAAAAAGGGAGGGAAGAAATGCAGTAATTTTTGCAGGCATGCATTGACTGTATATTTTCTGTAGAATAGGAAGTCTAGGAACCTAGGAGTTTTTTGTGGCTATGGGTCACCCAAACTTGAACGAATTTTTCATATTCTTCTTATTCTGCTTTTCACAGTTCTTAAAACATGTAAATAAGTGTTATTTACAAAAGCAGTCCAATCACAGATGTAATGAATCCAAATAGATTTCGCCTTAGCTCAGTTCAGTGTTATTTTCCAAGCTCCTCTCTTCACATGCAAGAGTCTTGCATTTAGAACAGGCTGCCTGAGGTCATAGACAGGATTTAACGAGTGCAAGCCTGCTTAAGGAGGCCGATTTGAACTGAGTGGATACAGAGCCTTATTTATGACACAAACATAATCTGAACAAAATTGGTTTATGTCTTGTTCGTGTTTAAGAGTACTGTGCTACCCTTGTGCAATATTTGCATTAGAAAATAAGAGATTTGCATGGGAATGAATCACTAACATTATTCACAAGGCATTCACAAGGATTTTACAGCAGATCTTTCATAAGGAAATCGGGATGGATTCTGTGGCATTGACTTCAAAGTAAAACTGGGATACTATGTGTGAAATTTTTTTAATGTCTTGCAATAAAAAAGACTGCCTCACCATCACTTTGAATTTAAAATACAAAATATCTTACCTTTTAAATAATACCTTCTTTTTCAAGACCTATCTATCTACATTATGGTGTTAGTGCAGGCATGTTGAACATGGAGAAGTGATTTAGGCAGAATGAGAAAGCAGCATTTGGAGCACACAAGGTCATCTCTTGAATAGGAGGATTTTCTGCTAGCAGCTGCCACTGCTGAATCTGACCAGTGACTGGAAGGCATCATGCCAGAAGCTAAGACATAAAAAGATCTTCAGGCTGGGGAGCACAACATTGAAATGGAGAGAAACAGATTTATTTTTTCTAGTTTTGAAGGTAGGTCAGTAAGGTGAATGAGGCAATGACTGATGGGGCTAGCACTTGTGGGTTTGTCCATGGGGAAACGCTACAGTAAGGCAGCAAAGGTAAATTGAATTAGTTTTGAAGCCAGCATAGTTACTGTAATGCCTGTCCATGTTATGTACCTTCTTGGTACAGCAGAGCATGTTTCATTTTCAACTTGACATTAATATATTAAAGATAAATGGGAAAAATCATGCTTACTGTTTCACAGAAATGAAAGTTTGCTTGGTTAGAGCCAAGTCTATGTCAGAATAGCCTTCCCAGAAAGCTCTCTGAAGACAGGGAGAGCCTGTATGGGTAACAAATGTGCTTTACTTGTGTAACATACATGAGTGCAAAAGTACAAAATGAGCTGTATTCTTTTTGTGCAGTGATAAGTGGGTTTCCCCTTCAGATTTTACCTGTATAAAAAGGATGCAAGACACAGCATCTGACTGGCCATTTGTATGGCTAACAAGGTTAGTCGTTGTATCAACCTCTATGTATGCTAAAATTCACATCTACCTTATTTTATACCATGTCTTTCTCAAGACTTGTTCTGCATAAAGCTACCACCAGCCAAACAAATGCAATATTGGATCTATACCATGGTTGCTAAACATATTCTAATGCAATAGTGAGCATGTAGAAGAACATATGTAACACATAATAACACACAGGTAACATATTGATTGTGTAGAGATACCAATTGAAGATAACTCTATTGATTTGGACTTTACTGCTGAAAAGATTAACTACTTTTTTTTTTTTTTTTTTTTATTTCAGTCTTTGAGGAACCAACATGTGTCAGCTCTCCTGTGCTAAAAACATGGTTAAGATGAGGCACTTTAATTTTGAGCTGGGGGGAATTTTCCAAGGTCAGTCCTAGCCCAAGAGGATAGGATTGACTTTGCTGAAGTAACCTCATGGTAAAGTATCCAGCACTTAGATGTGTTATCAATTTGGCGTATCTGACACATACAAACCCTATGAAACAGGGAGCAGTATGTCCAGTGTGTTTCACTATTCCCAGTGATGCAATTGCATTTGGAATAACCATGTCTACACACAGAGCTCTGGAATTGCTATGTCTACACAGCTGTTACAACATTCCTGCTTTACATTCTTGGAAGATTCCATGGTTTATTGCTTTGTCCCACTGGTTTTTTCCATGCTGCTTGCTCAGGAAAGATCCTGCCAGAAGATATTGGGGTATTTTGCATTATTTCTCTCATTTCATCACAATGTTCAAAGTGAACTCTGTTTTCAAAGGACTACTGATCATCAGGCAAGAAGCACTGAAGAATGGAGAGGTTCCAGGTGCTATTTGGACATCTTTACAGACAGGGACATGTGCACAGCTCAAGCTGAGCAGAGATAACTAAGCACTAGTGCATGAAATGGTGAGGTTCAGTAGTAATGCAGAACAGGGACAGCCAGTAATTTGAACAGGGTTTGGGAATATTAACTTTCCAGAGTCTTAAATGGAGAAATTGCCCTGTGATTGCAAAAAGGAAAATTACTTAAGAATTTATCTTAGCTTGGTGAACTATACTCATCCATTTTCATTGGAAGGCTCATCATTCTCATTTGGTAACCATTTCTGCAGAGAGAAGTCCATGGGAAAAATGGTCAGGTTTTTTTGTGACTAGGTTTTGTACAACAACTAAAAAGCTGCTTAGCTTATATGAGTTGGCAACACACAAGCACTTATTGATGAGTTTAAGTATTTGAAGTTAGTCAACTGCATTTAGGTCATTATGTTATTCTATGACTCTACAAATAATGTGACAGATAAGGTTATTCTCACTTCAGATCATACCTAATGGAAGGCAGCATTTTTCTTTGATGTAGCAGATGATCACTATGGGAGTCTTACTAATATTAGAATGACACGATGAGTAGGTCCAAGAAGCCTACATTTTCAGAAGTGCTGGACTATTTAATGCTATTTTTTCTCTGAGGGCAAATATAGAAAATAATAGTACTATGATTATTCTTCTCTTTTCAGAAGACTGAGCACACTTGTACACTCATGCATCCTCTGTTTTTGAAGGCTTTCACTGAAAGCTTAAGAAAAGAAAAGCTTATTTATACTCAACCAAGTAGGGTGATTTTAGATCATGCATTAACAATACTCAAAAACTGGATGCTTGTTTGGTGATATCTGCTTCATGAAAATCATTTTCTCTATGTTATGCAGATTCATTCACAGCAAAGTAAACAGGGAAACAGAAATTCTGACTAGTAAAAAAAGGTAGGGAATGTGCACTCCTACATCTGATCAGGACGACCACAGTCAAGGATGCCCTACATTTCAGTTGTGAAATGAGTGCAGATTTGTGAACAAAATGGATGTCCTGTTAGGACAGGAGTAGGGAAATTCATACACATGAAAGTTTATAACATATCATACACAGGGATTTTATTGAATTCTGCAAAGCTTATATATTCAAGCAAGGTTAGGAAAAACACTTCAAAAGGTATAGGTTAGGTAGGGCAAGAGAGCAGGGGAAAATATTCTGTGGAACTGTAGAAATACACTATCCTTTGGGCAGGTGAGTAAATTTATGGGGTTCCACACTATGCATGTTATTTGTTACTTTGCAATGTGGAGTGTAGAAGGACAAATTGTATCTGCAAACTCATCAATAGACATGCTGTAAGAGAAAGGCTGACAGACACTAAAAGCACTGCTATTTCTTTTTTTAAAAGCATATTTAGAATTGCTTGCTGTTTGCTTCCTGCAAAAGCTGTTTCTGAATGATCATGACCATTCTCCTCTACTCCCTCTCTCCTCTTAATCCTGCTAAGTTTATTTTTTTTCCATTTCTCCATCTTTTTATCACTCTGTTGTGTACAGAGAACCAGTAAATGTGCTACTCCTTGATTTCCTTTTCTTTTTGTGTAGATTGGGCGGGTGTTCATTCAGTGTAGGCACCTGCGGCCATGCTTGCTGCAATGTGCATGAGTGGGAAAGATAAAAAGGAACAGCTAGTCATTACCCAAGAAATGGACTCTGTGCCAAGAATAATAAAATATTACTCTTTCCTTAATTGCTTAATATCCATTCAAAAATAAAAAAACCTGTCTGCCTAAGATTTCTTTTTTTAATACCTTTTTAATACCTGGGTCAGTTTTAAGTCATCTTTTAAATAAACATGATTCTGCCACCACCAAAGACTCAAAATGCTGAAAATCTCTGCATTTATTAAAATATTTGTGTAGTCAGAGTTGGGTGATTTGTAACAACTCAGTCCAAAGCTGAAGGTGCAATAGCAATAAGTCAGAAAATCCTGTACCTGCTGTTACAGTAAACTTACCTTCTACTTGTTAGGCCACAAAATGTTGCTCAATTAGATATCAATGACTCTGAGGTAAATAGTAGAATGGGAGAGAAAGGTAACAATGATGAAGGGCAGCAGGCTGAATACAGCAGGCTTCATCTAAAAGTTGTTTTACATAAGCAAACTGAGGTCTTGTACACTGAGACACTCTAGTGTTCAACTCCAAAGATGGTATAGAAAATGAATGGTTTTAAATAATTTTTGTGTCTTGAAGATTCTGAGGCCCAGGAAAAGCTCTGAGCTTTTTCTCATGGTTATATAACAATATTTATTTTTTTCAGTGAGACAAGAAAAATGCAGTATAGATGGCCAGATGTAGAAATCTGCTGTGCAAAAGAACTGGATCAGGACTAATCACCATGGGCTCCTTTTATTGTCAGGTGGGGGGGGGAGGGAATGGAGAAAGAAAGAGAGAAAAAGCACTTTAAGGCATGATTCATACCATCCTAATGTAGGCATCTAAAATAGGTCAGGTTCATTGAGCTTAAAATACCTGTTTTTCTCTATGGACAGAGGCATGGCCACTCCAGGGAATCACTAGCTTAGATGGGGATATCTATGTTGTCAAGTAAGGTGAGATGATTTTCACCCCATGTAACTTTTGTGACCAAGAATAAATATCTGTAAAGAAACATTGCCTCTATTAAAAAAGATTCGAACAGAATGATATGTGCTAAAGCTCTTGTTCCACATTCCATACAATGACCTAGATCCTACAAAACTTAAAGATTGAAATCTCTATCGCAAAGGAAAGAATGTTATAATACTGCATTATCCTTCATTCTAATTTATCGAAGTGATTTCTCACCAAACTTTAAACTAACACACGCCAAGAAGTACATAGCAGTGATCTAATTAAAGATGTGCACAAAGAATTCAGTGTATTCAGTATGTATAAGTGGTGCATATAGCAGTACATCAGTATATTAGCATATATATACATATTTGTGTATATATATAAAAACGTTAATAGAATGATTAAAACATAATTATAGATAAGAGCTGTAGTTTCATACATTAATACATGCAGTATAATGGTATGCAAACTAAACTTAAATATGAGAATGCAAGGATAAAGACAATAAGAATATGTCCTTATTTTATTCTGAATTTCTGAAGGACTATTTAGTACAACAGAAATCTTAGTGCTGATATTGTTCCACCACAAGATGTGGAACAGAAAAAGCCTTCATTGAATATTTCTGTTTTGCATTTAGAAAGAAAAATATAGTCTGCATTGCCAAACTAACATGTATCCTGACATTCTCCAAAGCAGATGGTAAAGAGCATCTACTACCTGTTTTAATTGGCAGGACCAGATACCTTGATTAAAAGCGTTTAAAAATAATTTGCACTACTGCACATTGGCAAAAAGCTTTGGCACACTGGAGAAGTCCAAGAGGCCTGGAAAAATCTAATGCCATGTTGATATTTCAACAACGTAAACAGAATGACCAGTGTAACTGTAGATGAGTTAACTTGACCTTGGTTCTGTGTGAAAGAATGGAACAGCTGATATGGGACTGTCCATAAGGAAATAGAAAGTGGTAACATAATTACTTCCAGTCAACATGACTTTATGCAAAACAGTTTAAGTTAAACAAACTGCACAGTACTTTTATGAGATAAGAATTTTGATTATTTGATTTGTTTAATAAAGGTAACTCTGTTGACAAAACAATGCCTTTCAGACTTCTGTTTAGCATTGATATCACATGACACTCTGATTAAATGTTACATCAAAACAAAACCAAGACAACATATAATAAATGAGACTAAACTGTACTTAGAAGTTCAATGTACAATTGCTAATTAAAACTTACCAAGTATTGCCAGTGTGCTGCTACAAAGATTCTTTCATGTCTTAGACACCTGTTATTCATACCTATGGCTTCAGAAAAAAAAACCCAACTCACAGGACCGTGATGAGTATAAAAAATGTATAAGCAATGGTTGATGGTCAATTTTTTAGTGTAAAATAGCACAAAGTTGGTAAATGTGATCCATGGTTTTACTCTGGAAGATGTGAGAGCTGGTCTTCTTATGAGCACGGTGATCAGACCAAATTAAGTTCTCCTTAGAGAAAGGCAGGAGCAATGAAAACTACCACACTACAAACATATATTACTGTTTTGGACTATACAAACAGAGAAACTTCTCTGGGATGTATTACAAACAGAGCAGATGAAGAAATACTAAGCAGGGGCTATGTATATCTGCATAAATGAGGCACAGAACAGCAGGTACTTTTTCCTTGTTGTGTTTGGGGAACTAAGACTTTGGCTACATTATTTGTAAATAAGATTGCACAACTTTGCTAGCCTTTATGGCGTCTTTGTTTTTTTGATTTTAGTAAGCACAAAATAAGTCTCAGATTGAATCAAGAAGCTTGAGACAGTGGTGAAATTTTTAAAGATTTTTTTAATGGGAAAACTACCCTGACAGTGTCCTGCTTATTTTCCTGTTTCCTGGTCCCCAGGGATTTGCTGCGCAAGAATTGGAATGCTTCCCTGGTTTCTCCCTGGGTAGTCATCATCAGCATGGGAGGACAGAACTGTCTGTCATACACATATACACACCATCCCCAATTACCCTTCCTCCTCCAGAATCCCTTTTCCAGTAGCATCAGAGAAAGACACTAATTTTCCACTTGATTTTTCCTTCCTGGTGTGCTTTAAAAGGGAAAGACAATAAAGACTCTCTTTAGGTCTTTCAGTTCAGAAAGGAGAAAGCATATATAAAAGAAGTTTGATTCTAACCTGAGTAGCTATAGGAGATTGCATCCAGCCAACCACAGGACCCTTATCTCATAGTCTTTCACATGGAAACCATGGAACAGGAAAAAGGGGCCATTTCTGTCTTCTTTGAAGAAACTGCTTGGGGTTTGGTAACCTGGTAGAGCTACGTAGGTTGCTATAGGGAAGCAGAGGTGAAGCTGAAGAGAAAAAAGTGGGGAGATGCATAAATCTCGGTATTACCCGGTGTCGGTGGATAAGACAGAATAGCTGATAATGTCACGATAATGTGATGGGCAATCACTGCTGCCCTGCAACACAGGCATATAACCTACACGCCTAAGGGGCAGAGTATCTTTGGTGACTTACTGCCTTGCAGTCCTGAAGCCTTTCCTCTCTGATCTAACATATGATCCTGTATCTGATCAGTAAAACCAGGGGCTTGTCAATCACCTGCATCTAGCTCAGGGAGCAGAAGAGCCTGCAGCAAAAATGGGTGCAATGTGGGCCAAATGGAGAGAAGTGCCAGGCAGGAACAAGTGTATAAATCCCATGGTTGATGGATGATATTTGACAGACTGGGAACAGAGAGGCAGGACTGATATCAGCTGGGAGAGTGCAGGAGACAAAAAAATTACCTAATCTAATAGTTGCTGATATTCATATGGAATGTGAAGATCAATAAAACTAAAAAGGGATAAAATGGATGAGTTATAAATAAAGCACTGATGAACAACATCCCTGCCCCTCAGCATCTTCACCATCAAGGATACTGTGGGCTTCAGTTTTTAATCCCTCTTCTAAATAGCCTGTAATTCTACCCTTTCTAAAACAATGACCCAACAGCTGGTGTCTTCCTTCTTTCTCTACCATCAATAAAAAACCATCTGTGAGGATGGAGAAGGAAAAAATGAAATGTCTATATTTTGCTTTCTCCCGGCTTCCCTTGCTGGCTAAGCATCTGTCCCACACATGTCACACAGCACTCAGAGAGCAATGAGCAACCTTAAAGTCCAAATGTCTTCCAGTTTTCTGATTTTCAGGAAAATCACCAGTGTGTGTGCCCCATAGTGCCTAAAATGTTTCCTAAAGATTTCCAATAAATTCCAAAGTGGTCACATTGTATCTAGGCAGGCAAGCATTCACATGCACATATTCATCTTGACCACGTAAAAGACAGGGGGGCAAGTGTAAGCTAGTTCTCAAGAGTTCCTTTAAAGCAAATGGAGGACAGTTATTTTCTAATGGAAAGATGTCATACCTTTTTTAAGTTACTGTATTGTGATTGTTGATACCAAAACTGCATACAAATGAACATAAGAGATATGAAGCATATCTTGAACACTTCCTCCAAGATAATTTGAATATTTTTGTTAAATAAGCAGAGCATACAGTGTTGAGTTGATCAGGGTTTTATGCTACAAAAACTCTAAAGATGACTTAACTGGCATGAAGGTGAAGTGTGGCATGCAGAGAAGTGATAGTATCTGTCTGGACATAAACTTCCTGGTACAAAGGTAATGTCTTAATTATTTGTAAAAAAAACCCCAAATATTTAGTAGTTGCAATTGTACAAATCAACACCTGCATCATATGGCTACATAATCTCCTCCATTGTTAAGAGGCACATAAACCCAGATCCACTATACTTACTGTTAGACTTCAGAATTACCCAAAGAAAAGATTAATAACTCTCCCTTCATTACTTTGGTAGAACTCTGGAGGTTAAAATTCATTAGTCATTCAAGTTCCAAACACTTACGTTTAGCTGATATGAACACCATCTCATTAAATATACAGGGACAATCAATCCAGCTGAGTTTACAGCACCTTTTCACTTATCCCATCCCTTATGGACATAAATTCATGGCCACTCAAGGTTTGTATAGAATATCATAATCAAGTTTGATTACAAGCTGTTTGTGCTGCAGAGGATATCAGACCACTGAGCTGTCTACAATTGGTTTTAAAATCCATGCTGCTATAACAAATACAGCTTGAATGGTGAATATCTATTCTTAAGTGACTTGTTAAGCCTACAAAAACAAGTGTAAATTTTATCCAATAAAAACAATAAAATGGAATGCCTTTGGTGAGAGAAAATAGGTCTTGTGATTGTGAGGGTTTCTACAGATATGACACCACTTCTGGAAATGCAGAGTACAGATGATGCATTTCTTAAAATACTCCTGGCCTATTCAGCACTAGAAGTTTATAATGAGAGACAGAAATTAATTTACTGAAAATAATGAATTTAAGACAAAATATTGCCAGTCGTGTGGGGTCATTCTCAAATAGAAGAGAGCCTTGAAAATTGATGTGTGTTCCTCAGTCTTGCTGAAAAAATTCAGAGGGAACCGAAACCCAGGAATTCTGAAACCCAGGAATTCTAAAACACAGGAAGATCCATTGGAAGATGGGGAAGAACTTCTTTACTGTGCAGGTGACAGAGTACTGGAACAGGTTGCCCAGAGAGGTTGTGGAGTCTCCTTTCCTGGAGATATTCATGAGCCACCCGGATACAATCTTGAGCAACATTCTCAAGGGGACTTTGCTTGAACAGGGGGGTTGGACTGGATGACCTCTAGTGGTCCCTTCCAACCTTACTCACTCTGTGATTCTTCAATTCAGTGAATGTCTTGTAGAATCATAAGATTTTTCAAAATATTAAAATCCAAGTGGAGTTAAGATACCTGTTTAAAGTACCACATTAATGTTTGTGTCCAGTGTGATTACAAAGTTGAAACTGCACTTGGAAAAAGGAAATAAATACTAATTAATTATAGACAGCCTTCAAAGTTAGAAATGGGAAAATCTCTTCCCTCTCCCCAACCTTAAAGTAAAGAAGCCACTAAATCCATGTCATTAAATTGGATTGTAAAATTATTTCAGTATTACCAGCATAAAGGATTGGTAATGAAAGGATATCTGAGTGTGAATGTTTTAGGGAGAGTGATTTTTAACTTGTAGGTATTTCTTTAAATATAGCCAACACAGGAGGGTGGCAGACAACTGTTGTTTTTAAATTTGATTATCCTGCAAAAATATCAAGATCACTTACCCTTAGGCACTTTTCTCAGCAAATGTTCCATTAACAACTTGGCAGCCAATCATTGACTTTAAAACTATTGGATCTTTCCACAATCTGTAAATCGTATCTGTATCATTTATACTGCTGTGGTAGTTACATGTTTAGCACATTTGTTGTGATAATTCATTCCTAAACAAAGTAAAAAAGGTCATTTTGTTACAAAGAGGGACACCTTCTCAGGAAATAGTTGAACAGGAAACCTGTGTAAATACATTGGCTGGCAAAGGCAAACCTAAGGTCAAAATACAGTGCAGCACAGGGGTGGATCTCTCATCAGGTCCAAGTTAGTTGGGACAGAAGTTTTGTCAGCCAACAAACTCAGAAACACTTTGTACCAGAAATTAAAGGTCCTTTCAACTCACTGGAGGGTGTAAGATATTTCTGAGGCATCTTCCAGGTCCTTATAAAACTCCAGCTGAAGAAAGTGTTTGCTTTGGTTCGGTCACTGTGAGGCGGTGGACCGAATCTTAGCTCACTGATCCACTTCCATATCAGCTGCATTTAAGAGAGGACAGCAGCTCTTGTAACATCTCACTTTGGAGTTATTTGTCTTTAAAAAATTTATGTTTGTAACCCTCAAAGGTTTTACAAGTGATTAAATAGTCTCTCAAGAGAGAAATACGTAGGAATGAAGTGAGGGACCCAGAAATACAACCTTATTGTATGATTTAACACAATGGATGAAATTAAAGACATGTTCATTTCTCACGATTAGCTCATTCTTTTCTGTTACATACGCTGCTCCTTTGCTTAATCAGCAGTTTAACTGAAAGCATACTCTTCAATTGCATTTGATTTTGTGGTCTCACACTTTAGTAATGAACATGTCATGTTCACATGAATATTTTAAAAACATTAAGTGACCCGTTTATTTTGTGTTCATGAGCCCTCAGCAGAACAGGAGTGAATCTTGGTGGGTTTTTTTTCTTTTCTCTTTTTTTGTGGGACTTACTTGACAGCAATTTTTTTTTGCAAGTTATTATTATTACACGCATAAATTGCCTCCAACCAGGGTAGTACTTGGTTCTTGGAGATGCCTACTCCTCCTCCTTCTGCCCAACAATCCATAACAAAGTCTGTACCATGAGTGGGGTGTTCGAGCCATGATGTCCAAAACCTGGGATAATGTTTTATTCAACTCCTCTCATAGGCACATGAAACTGCACACGTTTTTAGTGCCAATAGTTTTGTACTCATCCTGCTGTGATGCTTAATTTCTCCGAAATCAATAGTTCACAGAACTACAGAATGTGCGGTGTTGGAAGGGACGTACAAGCATGATCAACTCCAATCCTTAACACTATACAGGGCCATCTCCTAGAGTCACACCATGTGCCTGAGAGTATCGTCCAAATTCTTCCTGAACTTTGCCAGGCTTGCACTTAAGCTACATGTCTGAAAAAAACATGCTTCCAAAAATACATTTAAAAATATCGTCCACCACTTCCTTCAGCACGTGTTGCCTTTTGTGTTTCCCCCATGCTTATAAGCCCATGAAAGGCTGATACTTTTTAGTTCCTTACGCTCCGAGCATGCCTGCAATGTCCATCAGTTAGGCAACTGGCAAGCTGAAGCCACTGTTTGTCAGCCATACCATTCATGGGACTGCAGAATCACCTTTCTCCCATGTGACTCTCCACATTAGCAATCTTCCTCAAGCCATTGCCTATGTACAATACATACATTAAACAAAACAGGAGGAGGCCCACCATTAATTACCCATCTACACAATATCTAGCACAATGGAAGCCTGAGGACCCAGTGAGTTTCCCAGACACTGTCTAAGTAATGCAGATAGATGATAATTCTCCTTGAAAGCAGTCAGCCCATTCTGAGGGCAAGCCTTCCTCACTTTATTCTCTTAAAATTTCCACTGAAGGGGCACATTGAGAAAAGCAGGCAAGATTTTCCTCTGTAGTGTCTCTGTCTCCTCAACTGTCTCTTCATCTTCCCAGTGGTCTAGTGCATGCACAAGTGAGATCAGCAAATGTTTTGCATGTGTAAGAATTGCACCTATAGCATATTCCAAACAGTAAGAGTAAACAATGATCCATAATCCATAAGTTTTATATTCCTTTTTTGCACAATCAAATAAGTAGAAAAAGAAACCAAAACCAAAACCAACCATACAAAACAAAAAAAAACCCAACAAACCAAAAAAAAAACAAAAAGAAAACAAAAAGAAAGAGAAGACTGTTTTATTCTTTTTCAGCAGTAATAATCCTGGGGCTATTTATAAAGTGTATATATCACAGAAATCAAATAAAATAGGACTGGAAGTTAACATCAGATCATCTAGGCTAACACACTGCCCTGTGTCAGGACAACTGTGCTTGTGCCGTTCCCAAGAAATATTTGCACAGCTTAAAATGCTTCATTGATAGGGACTCCATAAAAATGTCTTGACAGTTACTCCAGGACTGCATTACCCCTACTGTTAGGAAAATTATCCTCATGTCAAGATAAATGACAGAGGAAGTTGTGCTCCCTTCTGAAGTGTTGGGGTTTCTTGTTTGTTTGTTTGTTTGTTTTTAAGAAGAAAGCAGGTGCAAAGGCCATCTGAAGCAAAGGTAGATAGCCAAATGAATTATAAGGCAGAGAGAAAAGCTGAATGTCTGGAATGGTTTTGCTGGGGAACAGCCTCCAAGAGCAGTAGAAAATAAACAGAAAATGAGTCTGGAGTAACCTGGAAAAAAGTAAACTAATAGATCTTCAAACAGAAAGCTACATGGAAAGAAACAGAGTTGAAAAAAGCAGGAAACAAACAAATCCTCTTCTGTTGGAGTCCTATAGTGTTTGGGCAAATAAGCCTTTGCAATTTTTCTGTAAACATTGCATCGAAGAAATATTGAATTCTATCATCCCTTCTCTTCTTGGAAAGAAATACCCTGAAGACTCAATACTTTGGCTATCCATACAGGTCAGAAAAGTACATTAAGAAACTTCTTTAGAAAAAATAAAACAAAAAGGTGTTTGTTTACAATTATTTTAGATATTTATATTTTTTTTTCAGATGTAAGAGGGGTGTCATCTTCAACTATTACTTGAAAATATTTGGCTCTCTTGCTTCATGAAGACCTTTTTCTTCTCGTTCTCCTCATCCCCACCCCTTCACCAGGACTGGTTGTATTCTATTTAAATAATGACATTTTTTAAATTAATGATCACGCCAGCAGGAACGAAAGACGGCATTTGCCCCGGAAAACAACCAACCAACCAAAAACCCCCAAACCAACCCCCCCCCCCCTTCAGTGGCTGCCTGTTGGTGCTCCCCAGGACCAGGGGGGGGCAGCACCGGCGCGGCTCCCGCCCCGCGGGGGGTACGGAGGGGGCGCCCCGGGGCTCCCCCCGCGGGCCCGCGGCCTCTGCGCCACCGCCGCCGGCGCGCTGGGGAGGCGGGAATGGAGGCTTGGGGGGGAATCCAAAACCCAGCAGTACAGAAAACACTCACACACGCACACACAAAGCCGAACTAAAATAAAACCAGCGACCGACAAATATAGATGTTCCAGGAAGAAAATCCTGGTGATTGCGAAGCGCTGACGCATCTCAGCCCCCCGTGCGTAATTTTCGCACTGGCAGCGGAGAGGCGGGAGACGGGCAGGAGCTGATCCACACCCCCCGCACGCCCCCCAGCCCAGCCTCGCTCCCGTAGGTTTTGCCAAAGGCGGCGATTTCCGCGGCAAACGCGGCGGGTGCGGTGCCGGCGGGTGCCCGCGGAGGGACGGGGTGCGGGGCTGGCCCGGGGACGCCCTGCCGGGGGAGCACCGGCCGGGATGGGCACACGCTGCTGCGTCGTGACCTGCTCCAAAACCGGCCTTTTTGTGGGTTCACCCGACACGGGAGGAAGAACTGGTCTCTCCGTTCAGATCACGGGTTATCACCAAAACACCCTCAACGGTGTGTCGGCCTGCCTGCGGACTGTGGGGTTTTGAACCTGTCGCTTGAGACACAAATTTTGAGGGAGAAATGATCCAAATGCAGAAAAATATCCAAATCTTAGCCAAAAAATAATAAACTGGAAATGAGGCATACTCCAGATTTTCCTTTATCCCCCTCCCATATAAGAATGTACAACCTAATGACATCAACATTATTTCAGTATCTATTCCAAATAATTAATAAAAGTAGTATTAGCTTCGAAAATTACTGAATATGCATGGAGTTGCGTAACCATAGCCCCTATTTATCTAACCTGGAATTCTCTGGAATTCTATGAGTGTGACATTCACTGAAGCAAGTAATCTTTACTTAACAAAGAAGTATTTTTAGGGTCTGTGATTTCTGAGTATCTTTCCCTCGTGTACAAAGCCACCCATAATAGTTTACTCAGGACTAGGCGGGGGGGGAAAAAAATTAAAAATTGGAAGCCCTTAGTGTTACTCTTGCTATAGAGGAATACAGCCAGCCGTTAGGAGTTACTAAATGAGTACTGCCAACAACGTGCTTTGTAAAACTATCTGGAAAGATGGCCTGTCCTTCCTCCCAGAAACACAGACTTCTCTACCAGGTAATCACGGCACATTACCACTCAAAGGCATTGAGAGAGGTTAGAAAGAAGTTGATAGGAGTTCATGTCCTCTTACAGTAAGGTTATGAAATGTATAACCAGAATGACACTGTATCAGAAGTACGCAAATAAATGTACCAGGGAATAAACTGACTTCACCTGTTTATGTACAAGTTCAAGGACATCAAAATATAAATCACTCTGTTTTGTTGGAACAGATAACTGTACTATTGATAGTATAAGAAAGTGTTGCTGACGCACATAATCTTTCTCTGCACTTTTTTTCCCATGGCTTCACTACCATCAGCTCTGTGATCCTGGCAACAGGTAGAAGGCAACAGCCAAGCCAAACATCAAACACATCCCTTTCAACTGTTACTTCTTATACTGAAATTGAAAGATGTTTCAAAAGGAGATTTAGACTAAGCACAAACAAAATGTACTTTCAAAGGATGTTACAAATTTTGAAATCTAACGTACTCATGCATCCAGTCTCTCAGAAAGCATTTTTTAAGTAACTGGCTGTGACTTTGGGCAGTATTTAAATATAGCTACATATCCACAGAGCCTTGTGCTCCAGTCACCCTAATATGAGTGGTGGGATGGGGTGTGTGTGTGTGTGGAACAAACAACAAAAACCCCCAGCTGGGTCCTGTGTGTGTTGGGCTCGTCCAATCAAGTTTCCACATGTAACTAAACCCAGTTGCATGCCACTGGAAGTAATAAATTCAATCATTTAACTATTATTCAGACAAATAGTCTTCTTAAGCAAAATTCACTGATGGCTTGAGAAGTTCATGGCTTGCAAAACAGTGTTGCTGACCACTGTTTAGCATCCATCCATCCAGTTCAGTATTGAAAACATTAAATTTAAATACAGTTATACATAAATGCATATCACACCTTTTTTGTTTGTTTTGGTTTGGGTTTTTTTGGGGGGAGGGGTGTTTAATACAGCTAAGAAACTCCAAGTACTTGGGAAAATGTGCAACCAGTAGGGCTCTGGGTTGGCAAAACTGTATTTGCTACATCTGAACTTCACTGTCAAAACCAAGGTCCAATAATTTTCTAGGTACATCTCCACCAGTTTAGGGTGGACAGAAGTAACATTTTATGACTGACATAACTGATGGCAAATGACCCTCACATAAATAGTATATTTTGATAAATCTGACCATTACCCAGCAGTTGTTTTTTTTTTCTTGGAAGAAAAATGAGATGGCTGAAGCATGGTATGCTGGCAGAGGCATAGTTTAGAAGGCAGGAAAGATGCTAATATTAGCACTATATACTTTGTATATTAGCAAAGCATTCCTAGCTGAGATTTCCAACTAGAAGGTAAATATAGTGAAATAGAGATGGGGTGGGGTGATATGACGCAATAAAAGGAGTGGGAGAGGTAAAACGGGATCATTTTTTCTTTCATCGTGAGAGAATTGTTGTCCAGAGCAATTTAAGCAAGCATCCTCTGGCAAATCTGTAGCAGTTATTGAAGATGCTGCTGTCCCTATCTGTCCACCCCTATGTTCTGCTTGAAATTGCTTGGTGGAACGAGGGTGCATCTGTTATGCTTAACCATCCCAATTCGCAGCCTTCTGCATCTCTGAAAACCCACTTATTTCAGAAATTAAAGCTAACATGCTACATGACACATAGGAATAGCTGAATCATAAGAATTGCCAGCCTGTACAACCTCTCACCTATACTGAGAGGTGAGATGGAGAAGTGCATGTTAGTGCATTTATTGTCATTTAATGCCCCTGTAATTACATTGAAATTACTGAGAAAACTTTTCAGAAGAGATATGTTGTTGAAAAGCAATTCAGAGGAGTTCAGAGAAAATTCTCCATAAGATGGGTCACCTATGTAAACTGGGATCATTAATTCCAGAGTTGGTCAGGAAATAATAGTACTTTCTATCCAGAATTTTACACACACCTGGGTCCCAATACTTGTGTTCTGTACCCCAGTTATACATTAAAACCCAAGCCCTAAACATAATTATGGAAGAAATATTACTTGTAATGAATCAGCACTGCTAAAAAGGAGCTGTTTTTTTTTTATATAATTGCATTATATCAATGCCAATACAGAAAAAAAAAGTATGAACTGCAACTTTGTATTCTAGCCTATCCTAATGCGTTTGTCACAGAAATTTTTTTCAAACCTAGTTTTCCTGCTATAGCCAAGGTGTATTGCTGGCATGGTCAAGAATAACATATATATGAAAATACCAAGTAGATTAACTACTAATCTTTTTTACATTTCGAACCCAAGAACACTTGCTCAAGGTCACCAACCATATTTGATAAACGTCTGGAAAAATCCAAATTCCCAAGGAGTTTGCAGGCGAAAGTTTGTGTTTGTGGGCCCAGATTAGTCCGATTGGCACGAAACTGTTGAGAAAATTAATTCCCTCAAATCTTCAGTAGTGTGAATATAGGGAATTGTCTGGCCTGCTACAGTCAGTCAGAAAACAACTATTCCCAATTTTCACATGAAACTGTCCTCATCGAGATCCGTTACACAATCATTACAAGTAGTTTAAACTTACAATGACAAATTCTATGCATTTTTCCAGATACAGAAATAAAATAAAAGATTGCCAGCATAATTTTCTGTGAAGAGTCATTCCGGTACAGAGGAGTCCCAGGTACCTTGCACAAGGTTACACACCTTGCTGCTGTGGAGAGGTCAGTGCCCCCCACATATCAAATTACTTTTTTAACTCCCCTCCCTAAAAAAATTTAATACACCTGGTAACTACTACCTCGTATGTAAATGTTTTCCTGCAAGATGGAGAATTCTTCAAAAGCTGCTCTGTTGCGACGTATCGGTATTTTCAGTGATGTGGCCTTTTCCAATTACCCCCCATCACTCTCCCTGCCCTCTGTTGATTTCTAGATGGGTTATTATGACCCAAACCGCGGAGAATTTGGGGCCGGAGGGAGCGGAGCGCCAGCAGTACGTCCGGGAACACGGGAGGCGCTCGGCCACGGCCCCGCACGACGGCAGCTGCAGGCGCCGCATCACTTTCGTCTTTCCGTCCCCCACCCCCCCTTGTTTGTCTGTGGTGTTTGTTTGTTTGTTTGTTTGTTTGTCTCCCCCTCGGCTTTACAGGCAACCCCGGCTGCTTCAGCTTCGTCGCAGGACGCTAAATGAAAGCGCGTCCTGACGGCGCTCAGGGGGCAGACGGGAAAGCACGGATGGATGTCTCTGTGACCCCAGCCTCGCTTTTCCTCCTGGGCATGTGCAAAGCGAGGCTTCCCCCGCCGTTCCCGAGGCGGGCGGACGCGGGGCTGCGGTTGGGAACAAGCTGGACGGTTTCAGCACGGCCTCTTCCCTTCATTCCCCGACACTTACTATCGCTGCCCTCCCCGCACCACGCCTTGCGCTTCCTGAGGCGCCGCGACCGCCTTCAACGCGGGGCGACAGCCCGGCATCCCCGCCTCGCAGCCCTCTCGCGGGCCCCTGCGCTCCCCCTCCCTTCCCCCGCCCCCGGCGCACAGAGGAGAATGCGGGCTGGAGGGACCCCCGCCCCTCCTGCCGCCCACCCCNCCGCCGCCGCTCGTTCCGTAGTCGCCGCGCCGGGATCGTTTCCAGGAGGAAACGCGGACGCTGCCCTCATTCACCGCTAAAGCGAAACGCCCGGATAAATTAATGTTGTTTAATTAAAACC
>VXBA01004205.1:24246-63306 GCA_013399895.1 Serilophus lunatus
GGCGGCGGCGGAGCCCCGCCCCGTCTCGGTGTGTGAGCGCCTTGGTGAGGCGGCGGTCACGTGTTGTTTTGCTCTTTAGTTGGGGCACTCGGTGCGCGATGTGTTACTTACGGCGAAACTCCCGCCGGCGCCGGCAGCACCAGCAGCGGCGGCCGGGGAGCGGCAGCGGCGCCGCCGGTACCCGAGCCGGGGAGGACGCCGGGCGGCCGCTGGCAGCACTCGCTGCCTAGAGGCGACAGCGGAGGATCCCGGTGCGGCTCCGTGCAGCCGCGCTCTTCTACGGAGGAATAACTTTATTTTACCGGCTTCTCTCCATACTTCTTTTTTTTTCCACCTTTTTTTTTTGTTGTTGTTGTTGGTTTTTATTTTTTTTTCCCCGTGGTGCTCGGTCTCCGGATCCACTCGGCGTCGGCGGCTGCAGCGAGAGGAGCCGGGCGGCGCTCCCGCCGCGGGGCTGGGGATGGCGAGCCCCGCCGTGCTGGGGCTGCTGCCCCCCCTGAGCTCCCCGCCCGGCCCCAACCTGAACAACAACAACAACAACAACCAGGGCGTGAGGAAGTGCGGGTACCTGCGCAAGCAAAAGCACGGCCATAAGCGCTTCTTCGTGCTGCGCGGCCCGGGCGGCGGGGAGGAGGCGGGGGGCGCCCGGCTGGAGTACTACGAGAGCGAGAAGAAATGGAAGAACAAGTCCGGGGCGCCCAAGCGGGTGATCGCCCTGGACTCCTGCCTCAACATCAACAAGCGGGCAGACGCCAAGCACAAGTACCTCATCGCC
Organism: Serilophus lunatus; assembly: GCA_013399895.1. Taxonomy (NCBI): domain Eukaryota; kingdom Metazoa; phylum Chordata; class Aves; order Passeriformes; family Eurylaimidae; genus Serilophus; species Serilophus lunatus. Next base: position 25,022 of record VXBA01004205.1, read on the forward strand.
CTCTACACCAAGGACGAGTACTTCGCCGTGGCTGCCGAGAACGAGCAGGAGCAGGAGGGCTGGTACCGCGCTCTCACCGATCTGCTCAACGAGGGCAAGGCGGCCTGCCAGGGGTCCCCCCACCGCCACCTCGCCTCCCCCTTCTCCGCCTCCTGCGGCGCGGCCGCCGCCTCTCTGGCCGCCGCTGGCGAAGACCTCAACTACGGGCTGATCGCGCCGGCCACCGCTGCCTACCGGGAGGTCTGGCAGGTGACGCTGAAGCCCAAGGGCTTGGGGCAGAGTAAAAACCTCACCGGCGTCCACCGGCTCTGCCTCTCGGCCCGCACCATTGGGTTCGTGCGTCTCAACTGCGAGCTGCCCTCGGTCACGCTGCAGCTGATGAACATCCGCCGCTGCGGCCACTCCGACAGCTTCTTCTTCATCGAGGTGGGGCGCTCGGCCGCCACCGGCCCCGGCGAGCTCTGGATGCAGGCGGACGACTCAGTGGTGGCCCAAAACATCCACGAGACCATCCTCGAGGCCATGAAGGCGCTGAAGGAGCTGTCCGAGTTCCGGCCCCGAAGCAAGAGCCAGTCCTCCTCCTCCTCTTCCTCCGGCGGGGCCGGCGGGCCCGGCGGCAGCGGCGCCTCTGCCACCCACCCGATCACCGTGCCCGGTCGCCGGCACCACCACCTCGTCAACCTGCCTCCCAGCCAGACCGGCCTCCTCCGCCGCTCTCGCACCGACAGCCTCGCCGCCGGCGCCGGCTCCAAGTGCACGCCGTGCCGGGTGAGAACGGCCAGCGAGGGTGACGGCTGTCGGGTGGGCTCGGCGGCCGGCAGCCCCATGAGCCCGGGCCCCGTGCGGACCCCCCTGAGCCGCTCGCACACGCTCAGCAGCGGCGGAGGCCGGCAGGCGGGGAAGCTGCTGCCGGTGCTGGCCGGCGGCGGGCTGCAAAGCAGCCGTTCCATGTCCATGCCCGCCTCCCACTCGCCCCCTTCCGCCACCAGCCCCATCAGCCTCTCCTCCAGCAGCGGTGTCGGCTCCGAGCCTGCCCACCCCCATCACCCGCAGCGCCCGTCCAGCGGCAGCGCCTCCGTCTCCGGCTCTCCCAGCGACGCTGGCTTCATGTCGTTCGACGAGTACGGCTCCAGCCCGGGCGGCGACCTGCGGCCCTTCTCCTCCTCCTCCACCACCAGCAACCGCAGCAACACCCCCGAGTCGGTGGCCGAGACCCCCCCAGTGCGGGACCCGGGGGGTGGCACCGATCTCTACGGCTACATGGCGATGGAGCGGCCCCCGAGCGGCCGCCTCTGCTACCGGCCCTGCCCCGACGGTGCCGGCGACAGGTGCCATCGGAAGCGGACCTATTCCCTGACCACGCCGTGCCGGCAGCGACCCGCCCCGCCGCAGGTCTCCTCCGCCTCCCTCGACGAGTACACGCTGATGCGCGCCACCTTCGCAGGCAGCGCCGGCCGCCTCTTCCCTTCTTGCCAAGCCGGGGCTTCCCCCAAAGTGACCTACACCCCCTACCCAGAGGACTACGGGGACATCGAGATCGGCTCCCACCGCAGCTCCGGCAGCAGCAGCACCAATCTGGCACCGCCAGCAGCGGGGGGAGGAGCGGGAGACGATGACGGCTACATGCCCATGACCCCCGGTGTGGCCGTAGCCTTAGGGCAGGGAAATCGGGGCGGTGATGATTACGTGCCCATGAGCCCCACCAGCGTGTCTGCCCCCAAGCAGATACTGCAGCCCCGGGCAGGGATGGGTGGTGGGTCCCCCGGGAACGGGAGCAGCTACAAGACCAGCTCGCCTGGGGAGAGCTCCCCTGATGACAGCGGGTACATGCGGATGTGGTGCGGCTCCAAGCTGTCTGTGGAGAGCTCAGATGGGAGGCTGAGTAATGGCGACTATATCAATATGTCCCCTCGGGACCCCCAGCATGGGCCCCAAGTTCCCTCCCTTACCCCCCCGGACTTCTTTTTTGCCCCTTCAGGGCATGGGTCCAGTGAGCCTCCAAAGCCCGGCTGCTATTCATACAGCTCTTTACCCCGCTCTTACAAGAGCCAGGGCTTGGCAAAGGATAGCGACCAGTATGTCTTCATGAACTCCCCGGGGAGGATGATCCCGGAGGAGGCGGTGTGTGGAGTGGGCCACTCGCTTGCCAGCACCTTTGCCCCTTCCAGCCACACGGTGCCTTCGCCCCTGCGGCACAGCCGGACCGAGAGCTTCCTCAGCCAGCGGTGCCAGCGGGCAGCCCGGCCCAGCCGCCTCTCTTTGGAGACCTTGCGGACGATGCTGCCCAGCATGAACGAGCACCCTCTGCCGCCTGAGCCCAAGAGCCCTGGTGAATACATCAACATTGACTTTGGGGATACTGCTGTCTATTCTCCCCCCTCGCTGCCTGCCGATAGCCCAGCCTCTTCCCTGGGTTCAGGCACGGGGCAGAGGCGCTCCCCGCTCTCTGACTACATGAACATTGACTTCGGGTCACAGTCGCCTTCCCAGTCGGGCACGGTCTCAGTGGGTTCCTTGGAAGCTCTCTCACCAGGCTCTTCCTCCAGCACCAGCCAGCCCAATGGGTGCTACCTGAAGGCAGATGTGGGGGTGGCTTGCTCATCCAGCCCATCAGATGGTGGGGATTACACAGAGATGACCTTTGGCATGGCCACCACCCCACCCCAACCCATCATTCAGAAGCCAGAAAGTGCCCGTGTCACCAGCCCCACAGCTGGGCTGAAGAGGCTCACCCTTTCTGGGGTGGAGGCTTTCATTCTCTCAAGCCCTCCCCCAGACCCAAACCGGGGGGCCAAAGTCATCCGGGCAGATCCCCAGGGGCGGAGGAGGCACAGCTCAGAAACTTTCTCTTCCACCACCACTGTGACCCCAGTGTCCCCTTCCTTCGCACACAACCCCAAACGACACAATTCGGCCTCGGTGGAGAATGTGTCCCTCAGGAAAAGCGAAGGCCTAGAGGAGGAGCAGGGTAGCAGTCCCATGTGCCGGGAGACCTCGGCTGGCTTCCAGAATGGCCTCAACTACATTGCCATTGATGTGGTGGATGGATCCCTGGCAAACTGTGACAGATCTAGGTTGAAAGCCAGGCACCTCCTGAATGGGGGCATCAATGGAGTGGAGATGAGCACCTATGCCAGCATAGACTTTCTGTCTCACAACCTAAAAGAAGCCAGTGCTGTGAAAGGTGAGTAGCTGCATCCGATAGCGCCTGCTCTGTGTGTTTGTGCTTAGAGTTTGGATAACGCAGCATCGTGTTCTATTGTGTAGAGCACTTTCTCTCCTTGCTTCCTTAAAAATCACTTTTATCCCCCTTTACACATCCTGTAATAAGCAGTTTTGGAGGAACATGGTGGCTCTTTGGGGGGAAAAAAAGGTCTAATTTTTGGATATTTCTTTATGTTTCAATTCTACTGTGACATTACTGTGTTTACTTCTGGGTACCCTAATAGAAGCTGATGTTTACACAGTTACTATGTTTGGGCTGTACTTCAGAGCTTTCTTATGTAAGATTTTGGAAAGTGTTTGGAAAATGTGACCAAAATACTTTACGTTAATGCAGCTTCTAAATACTACTTTAAAATGTTAAACGGTTGAATTAAAACCAGGATTGTTTGACTGAGGACATCAAATGGCAAAAACAATCCTTGGCTTTTCAGCTGACACTGTCTATAATATCAAAATGAGAAGGATAAATTCAGTATCGTCGTTTTGAAATACCTTATCTCTTGCAAAAGTTTTAATCATGGTGGGCGCAGAATGTGAACTAAAAAAATTACAGTAATTCTTTTCAGAAGTCACCCTATGCTTGAGCTCTTGCATGTTCATGTTGTATTACAATTTCACTAAAGGACCCACCCTGTGGTGGTGTGTTGCAGCTGACAGCTGAGTCCCAGCATGGATGACTACTTGGTTGGCTTGCTTTTATATGGATTGCAAATGTTGGGTTTTCAAAGACAAAAGCAATCTGAAGAAATCAGAAATTTGGGATGTGAAAGAATTTAATTTTAAGTATGTAGCCGTTCCTTTATCCAGCAGCTAGGTATGCTGTTGGGAAAATAAGAAAGAAACAAATACCCTCCCTTCTCCCCAAAATAGCAACTTGCCTTCTCTCAGCGAGTAAGGGTTTGTAGACTACTATCGGCTGGTTGAGGAGGGCACAGAACAGGCAGCCTGTCAAGGAGAAAAAGTTAACGATGAGACACCATAAGGATTCCCTTGACTCTTAAATTTGTGTAGGATATGGTAGTTTAAACCCCCCGTGCATACATAGCTGTAATACGTGTTTATGGGTCTAGCTGGGTGAAATGACGTATGAAAAAGTAGTTGCTTGGAGGGGAATAAGTATTGCTTCTGTAGTGACAGTGCTGACACAGGCATCGATAACAAGTGAACAGCAACAGCTTGTAAGAGCCACTTGCAGTTTTTTTTCCTTGTGTTTTCTTAGTAGCTAGTTGATTTTGAAGAAGAAAATATTTTCTCTTTTGATAGGAAGTACAGGAAGATGGAAAAGATGAGAGATCCACCGTTTGCAGAGCAAGCTTTGCACCTAATTAAGACGAAAGGATTGTTGAATGCAATGTCAGAGTTTGAAAGGATGAAGGCTTATTCTGAATGACTGGAAGGGTTGAGGGCAGAGCCTTATTTGTCTCTTGCTTTTAGTTTTTCTGGGGTCGTTTTCAGAATCCCCGTGGCTTTGCCCGAGCGCGGTGCGGATGCTGCAGCCCCCGGCTCTCCTTGCCCGGCCTTGAGATGGCGTTCCCGGGCGCCAGAGACGATCGCGCTCCCCTGATTTTTTTGCAAACGGACTTTTCACAGAAACGAGGAGCTTTTCCTGAGCCACCTACAGCCCCAAACTGCAAAGCGAGCCCGGTGTTGGGAAAGCGCTGTTTCCACTGCAATTCCCAAATTGCTGACCCTGAGGCGGGAGGAGGGGAGTGGGGGGAGGGCGGGCGCCGGTTCCCAGGAAAACCCGGCGCGGGAGCGCGGCCGGGATCCAGGCGGCATGTGGGAATGGGGGGAGATGCTCGGTCAGATAAGGAGGGGGAAACGACCGCTGTCCTTCCCAGCCAGTAAACAAAAGGATAATGCAGCCTTGTTAATGTGGTACTCGGCGTACGGCGGAAAGAGCTCAGAGTGTGTTTGTCCAAGGATGGTTATAGGCTTGCCTTATTTTAATATTTAATCTGCATGCGTGTTTGTTTTTCCTCTTTCCCGTAAGCTTCTAAATGCAGATCACGTGGGGAAGCGGTGCGGGGAAGCTCGTTGGGATTGAGTGTCTCTGTCGAAAGTGGGCTGTCTTCTCGCCATCTCACTTCCCTGAGAGGGGTGCCAGCCTGTGGGGTGTGCTCTGGGGTACGGGGTACAGGGAGGGAGGGGCGGACGTAACCAGAGTCAGGCCAAGGGAGTAAGGAAGAACCTCACACCACCAGCATCGACAGCCAGTGATGTGCGTGTGGGAGATTGGGTACCAAAAATGGGACTTCAGGATAATTGCACTCGTCAAACTGGGAAAGTCATAGCGCGGGGAAGGAGAAATACATCACAGAGGGCTTCGTTGGTTTAAGTTGAATCAAATCATAAAGTTTTGCGAATTTCCTAGTTTCCCTGTTGGTTTTAATGGGATTTCACACCAAAGTTTGTTTACTGAAAGATTTCTGCCACTGTTAAAAGGGCGAACCAGTATTGTGCTTATGTATTTGCATTTCAAACATTGTGATTTGGGAGAGTACTAAGAATCTCACGTTTTTTTAGAGAAACACATATGCAATTTAAAACGGTATTTTGCATATAAGCAAGATTATTTTAACAGTAGTAGTGTAGATCTGAGAATCTAGTTCTGTGAAAATTAGTTGTTTGCACAAGAGAGTTTATATAATCAGTGCTGTTTATTTAGCTGTTTGCACTTTTTTCAAATTTTTGTTTTTAAGTACGTTAGAAAAGTGAGAAGCTTCTTCAAAAAACAAAAGTGGTTTCTAGTAAGTTTTAAACAGTATATTTAACATTTAGAACAGGAGACTGTGAGATAGAGAGTATATAAACAAGCTCCTCGTAATTACCTTCTCAGTAAACTAATATTTCGATTTGTATAAAACACATGTAAAATATGATAGTTTAAATTCATCCTTCTGATCTGTAGCAGTAGTTGTGCTTTCATGGGGATAAATATTTTAAGGGAAATGATTTGTGTCATTTAAAGGTGGCTGGCTTTCATGTGTAGCTTGTCTCTCTGCTATCAGTAACTTGCCTCTGCTGCAGGTAGTGCTGTGCTTTTGGAAATCTCTGCCGATATTATCCCCTCGTGATAGGAGCAAGGAGTGCATCCACAACTGCTGTCAGAACAGTTAACAACATTACTTGAAATTATAGTTTCATATAGTTTTATCGTGTTCTGAAAATGTGCAATTATTTAAGAATTGGAAATACAATTGCTTTCATCTGATATGTAAATAAAATGATGCTGGTTGGTTAAAACTTGTTACTTGCTAATAATTAGCCTTTCTTCTTCAATTATGGTTGCTTTTTTTCCTTAAAAACGTATGAAAAGTGTATTGATTTAGTTATGTGGTGTTTAAACTGTTTTCATATAGTGTGAATTATTCAGTATATTTATGACAGGTTACACCCAATAATGATGTGACTTCTTATGGTAGATCTTGGTTCTCTTGATGTCAAATGGGAATTTTGTCTCTGTCTCCTTTGGGTTAAGATTTTACTTTTTGTGTGTAATTCTGAAATTCTTAAGATTCTCATTAAATTTAGTGGGTGTATAGTAAGGAATTATGCTTAATTGAAACTTACCAGTCTCAGGTAGATAATCTTTAGTTTTGTTTTCTTTTTCATTCACAGAGTGTTCTGTAGCTTGAACTTTTAAATATTTCTAGTAATTGGTCTGGGTTTCTAAAAATGGACAGATACTATGTGTAATGGTGCAAATAAACCTGAGGGTTCTTTTCCTCCCTTGTTAATTTCTTTTGTCATGATATGTTTAAAGAAGTCATCATCTGTAATGCATCTGCTTAAGATCCTAATAAGATAATTTTTGATAATAATGACCCTCACCCCTGCCTTGTCAATTAGCTTTTAGTTTCGTGAAGGTTTTATGGTTACAGCTAAACAATAAAAAGCCTCTTAAGAAATATCTTCCTGTGTCTTTCTAATGGTGTTCTAGTTTGTTGGAGACATAACCTGTGTTTCCTTTTTCTTTGAGATTACTTTGCATAATGAATTCTTTTACTGGTTTTTTTCCTCCTCTTCATATGCCAACTGACACAAAATTTTGATTCTCCAAGTGACAGGAGAATGTTTGTCTCTTTAACAAAACTAATGTTAATTTTTAAATTACTTTTAAAAAGTCCTATAATTACATGCTGTATTAAAAATCTATACATCTTTTGAAGTCTTTCTTGAATAAATCTGTTGTAGTTTCTCTTACTGTTAAGTTCTGAGAAAATGTCAAAACTAACAGCAAAAAGAACTTCCAATAACTTAACCTGAAATTTTTAATGCTAAGTGTTTCTCTTACAACATCTCAACATTCACCTATTGTCTTTCAGGCAGCATTTTACAGCTGACCAAACCAAAACGGTTAGATCTCAACCTAGCAGTGCCTCTTGTGAAACATGAAATGTAAACTGAAATTATCTAAGATTAAATGAAGCCTTTGATATTTTAAATTATGTTGATGATACGGATGTCAGCTTCTTACAAGCAGACAGAATATTATAACGTGTGACATCTATTAGACTTTTATTCTTTATACTTTGAATTATGTTCAGCTATCCTGCTTATAGAAAGAATGTCATGGTTACTTTGAGTCATTTAAGATAAATTGTTATAGACCAAGTTGAATGGTGGGTTTGTTCTGAAATGAACCAGTACAGTCATTGCTCAAGGCAGAGGAAATGCTTAGGTTGATGATTGCTTCTGATTACTTGATTTCTTTCAAGATAGCTACAGAGGCTAACGTTTGTTTTTAAGTAAAAAGAGTAAAAGGAGTGTTTGAACAGAAAGAGTATTAGGACATGTTTTATATGGTGGGTTTGTTTTGTTTTGTTTTTTTTTTTAAATGCAGAGAGAATATCCTGAGTTTCTGTATGTTTGATTTACTATCATTTTTAAATAGTGTTAATTACACTGGAATGCTAAAGTGCTTTTTATAAGTTAAAGCGCAGCAAACGTCTACTGAAAAATTCAGTGTAATTCAGCTGTTAAACGGCAACATAGTTGTATCCAGGTCTTTTCTGTCTATATCAGTTTTTATCTAAAAACACCATTAATATGTTTCTTTTTAAAGTAAAAAACACGTAAAGAAATGGGTTTTTTCTTTTGATTTTTTGAAGTATGGTTTGCTGTTTGTTGCTGGTTGTCCAGATGTTTTTTCTTTATGTCTAAGTTTGTTGTGTTAGTCATGATACTTTTGTGGAAGTTTGAACATTAAGCTGGTGCAGCATGTGTAATAACAAGTGAAGTGAGTATATTGACTGGTTTGATAAAATAGAATGTGTAATTATGAGGCTTTCACAGCTGTTTTTTGTTGTAGTTTCTTAAAATGTTTGCTTGAAGGGATCTGTGTATGCATGGAAATCGGTAGTATCCCTCGAGCTTTTAGAAGACTTTGTAGTGACCCTAAAGTTCAGATATGTTTTCTTTGTGTGTCTGTTGTCTGGCATGTAATTATTTTTAGTTTTTGTGCATATGCATGTAAGGGGTCAAGAGCGGCAGCCTTGAAAAGGCAAGTTCAACTGAGTAGGTCCCTTGCTGCTGGTTATTGAAAAGGCTGGCTTTCTTGCTGCAGACTTTTCAGGGGAAAACTTCTCTTGTGGGATTTGTTGTTGTTGTTGTTGTTTGGGTGTTTTTTTTTTACACTTGTGTTTGTGTCAACTGCCTTTGGCTACCCACCATGTTTGGCTTCTTGGATTAGTCAGTCTGCCAGGCGCTCTGGAGAACCGGCAGCAGTAAACAAGAGCCAGCAAAGGTGACTGCTCCCACTGTCTTTTATATGCAAGTTATGTAGCAGCATGGGTTTTCCCCTGCATCTGTCAGCTTTGGAGGAAACCAGGATACTGGTTAAGATTGCATTTGCAGTTTTCACACTAATATAGGTAGAACAAATTCCTCAGTTGCGGGGTTGTGTTTGTAGTTAAAACAAGCTTTTGAGACTTAGGTATTATAAACCTCATCCAAACCACAGAGAAATCAATGCAAAGATTGCTTATATCTTTACAAAGGGTCACCTAAAAGGGGACTCTTTAGCACTTCATGAAGTCTTAAAGTGCTGATACATATATTAATGGTTGAGGCTCACTCAAATACAGCAGTAGTTTGTCATCTCAGTGCTGCCAGTTAAACAGTAATGAGCAACTGTCCTGAAGAATAGGTAAATGCCTGCGTATTTCCATGGAGTTGTGCTATTGCTTGGGAGCTGAGGTGACAAATCGGCCACTAAACTAGACTGTTAAGGAGAGCTGTTCAATCTGGTGAGAAATCCCTTTAGAAATTGATTTTAAGGACCAAAGACAATACTTGAAGTTCTGTTTACTATTTTTGCTTTAAAAAAAAATTCAAAACAGACATTCTCAATTTTTTATCATTGGTGATGACCCCAAATTGTGTGTAGGTGTATCAAAAATAGTAATTCTAAAAAAAAAAAAATCCAGTTCTTGCTTGCAGTAAAGGTCAATACGTGCTGGAAAGAGGCACGTTACAAGAGAACAGTGGGGGAGATGCTTCCCAGAATAAACATTTGTTTCTAGGGCAGGTTTTTCTTTTTTAAATCCTGAATTGCCTGTCTCAGTTAAATAAAAGTTACTTTAGAGTGTATTTTTTTATCTCAGTAAATCCATCACAAAAACAGTTAGGGAAAAAACCAACCCAAGCCACAAACCTAAGCCCCACCTCCGATAGTAACATCTACACAGCAGAAGAGTAATGCTATAGCTTTATTGCATAGATTAGGAATGATTCAGTGTTTTGTTTACATTATTTGTCAATCTCTTCAGCATCCTAGAGGAGAACACTTCCTTCCTGGCAGATGGCAGCCCCAGGGCCATGCACCTGCCATTACAAGCCCTACGCAGTAGTAATCTACCCCAGCATCACTGTTGACAAGAGGCTAATGATTGGGGACTGTCTGCCTGACAGCCTAAACAAAATAGGAACGTGTTTGTCCTTCAGTAAGGGGCTCAGAGGTCTTAGGCAGGGACAGTCAGGACAGTATGCTGAAAAATTATAATGGAATTTAGTTTAGACCTCCTTGGTAGTGTTTGCAGTATGAGCCAGTTGTAAGGTAACGATGCTTGAAAAAGCAAACCATATCTCAAAGAAGGGATTTTCTGTTTCTCTGGCAGAGTGACAGTTGACTTAATATTAATAGCTCAGTGTTGATGGGAGCGAGGCTTGCGTGATTTAGCTGGCTGTGCCACTGCCCTCTGCAGCAGCCTGCCCTCGCTGGGAGCAGGGAGTCGGGTGTGCTTGCGCTGCTAAACGGGGCCATAAGAGGTGTTAGAAAGTCAGAATGTCTCTTTAATTGTTTGAGTGGGGTGTGTTTGGCGCTTGCATAATGCGTTCCCATTTCAGTAATTTGATTTGTGATTTTATGTTTTTATCGTGTCATTAGACCAGGATCTCTTATTTTTTGTTGATTTCTCTTATGCATATGTGTGTGTTTGCTTTTCTTCTTTGCAACTAATGTGGGTGATGTTTTTAGGGGACACCACCCAAGGCAAGGGTATCTTTGAACTAGGCCAGGATGTTCTTTGCTAAATTTAAAAACTCCCAAATATTACCCAGAGTTTGTAGGGTATTAAGCAGGATTACATGACGCACGGATTAGACATTGTTGAGCAGCTTGTTTTTGTTTGAAGGGGTCAGAAATGGAGGCACCGGGGCTTTAGTGTGATGCCAAAATAGCAAGCTTGCTGATAATCAGAAACAGCAGAAGCTTCTTAAAAACAGTAGAGCTCTGTGGAGAATTTTCCGACCTTTTCCAAGTGATGCTTTAGTAAAATCTGTTTGATAGGTGCTGTGATGATGAGTGTAAGGTATGAAACTCATTGTTCTGTTGAGTTTCAGTTTCCAAATCTGTTTTACAGATACTTTAAAGTATACTAAGAACACCGCTCTAAGTGCAACTGGAGGCAGGAGGACTTTGATTCTCTTCAGTCAAAGGCTAATCAATAAGTTACTGTAGTAACAGTGGGAAAATCATGTCAATGAAATAAGATCTAAGCAGTTTTAGATTTGCCTCTTGTATTGTGTCCTCTGAGGCAGTATATAATTTAAAAAACAGTGTTTAAGGCAGTTGTCATGTCCAGTTATACCCCTCATTAAATTGAGTAGCATTGTCAAAATATATAGAATGAGAATTAGGATTTTTTTTTTCTTTGAAAAAAAAAAAAAATCTTTTTTTCCTCACCAGAAGTCACAAGATTGATTGAACAACACATCTGACAGTCTTTTGGTGCAGAGTTGGGGTTAACTCTTAACACCACTGCCTTCTACCTAAATAGTTGCTCAGGAACAAAACAATAATGAGTTTGGCTTGGTCTTCCTTCACTGGGGAAGATAACTGAGGCTAACTGGTAGTGTTGCATTTTAGCATTATTTCAAAAAATAAAAGGAAAAATGACAAATGAATGCAAACTTCATCAATTTTCTAATTAATGCTAAACTTCTTTACATTACCAAGTTGACTGCTTCAGCTACCATGATCTCTGCCCTGCTTGAATTACTGAGGAGTTACGGTATGAATTCTGTAGTCTCTTCACTGGTTTCTCTGGTACTGATTTTTTTCAGAATCTCCAGTGAGTAATTTTAGTTTACTTTAAAAGGCAGACCAAAAGTCAGGTGATGTGTCCAGTCAAAATTTTCACTTATACCTAAAAAAGACTTCTTGTGATGGAATTACAACCTTTGGAACTGAAAGGTGGAGGTAAAGTTCTTCTGTAAGGTAGTTACACTCGGTTATGTTCCAACATCATTCATTTTTACTTCATAAATGTTTTGAAAAGCGGGTGGACTTGCATCTTCTACAACAGGTTTCAGTTCTGAGCAATTAGTTCTGCCAAAATTAATGAAATACATTTATAATAATACTGTGTCTTTAACATAACAAAAGTTGCATTTTCATTTTAGCAATTCTGTACAGAAATTACAAAGGTGAGAGTTGTTTGTAAACTATGAAAAGGCACTTCATAACGTTACTTTCAACTAATTTCTTTCTAGCATAAAACTTTGATTCTAAATCCAAACATAAATATTCAATCTTGTATAACTTCATGCAAGGTTGCATAATTTCCTGAGTGGTGAAGCTGCAGAATTAGTGCTCATGATTCTCACAGTAGTTACAGAGAATTAACTATGTGAACACATATATGACACAGAGGCACAAAATACTTGAAAGGATTGTCCATAACCTTAAAATTGTTAGTACTTACTGTTTTATAATCCCAGTAGCCTAGCAGTTACTCTCACAAATATCGGCAGGAGACTCTAATGTGCTCTAAAGAGTGCTAGGATAATACTGCTTTCTTTTGGATATCTGCAGAAAAGTGACTTACTATACTGTTCTGTTTTAATCTTTAAATGTCAAAAGAAAGTTCTGTCAAGATAAGCTTTTAACTTTAACAAGTGTATTTTCACATAAGTGGTGTAGGTTGTGTGGGTTCTAAATGAACAAATTGATGGTACTTGTTTGCTGAGTGTTAGCCAGTAGGATGATTTCCAGATACAAATGCACTGATTTGTTTCAGCATTGCAGGTGATTTCTAGTCTAGGTACTCTTTTTTCTTTTTTTTTTTTCCATTTTCTCTATTACTATGAATTTTCAATGGACAATAAACTGAAAGGTTTGTAAGGTCTGGGTAACGAGAGTACACCTGTTTTTTAAAAAAAAAGTCCCAACTTGATAGTAATGAAATATAATTGATTTTTAGTAGAACTAAGATTCAACCCTTAGGAAATAAATTGGCAGACTTTTATTTTAGTAAATGTATACTTAACTATGCTAGGAAGTGAAAACAATGGCTCAGATCTTGCAGCTTGAGTGAGTGCAGTCAAACTTGTATCTGAATGCAGAGAGAGCAGGACTGTGCTCTGAACAAGCTGTGTAGGATGTTTGGATACCAGACTGCTGTTTGATGGAGTCATTGGAACAGGTCATTTACAGAGTCTTCTGAGTCTGATATTACTACTTAAGTCTTGAGTCGTCTGTGTTTGTCATGAATGTGGCAAGCTTTAACTTGCCACGCTGGCCATATGGATGCTATGTTGTCGTATTAAGAGACAATGCTGCAACGTTTTTTATTCCTCTCACTCTTCAGTAGATATTTTAAATTTTGTTTATTCTCATAGATTGGCTGTTGTCACTCTTACAAGGTAATATTTCAACCATATTATTTAAAAAAAAACAATACTGGGAGTTATTTACATGGTGTTTTGTGTCATGTAGACTCAGACTTTTATTCTACTTACTTGGCTAAGGTATTCTACTCTGCTTGTTAAAGAATAGTGTTTAGTGCCGCCTGTACTGCTTCTTTAATAAGGCATAGGGGAAACAGATGTTTTATAATAAAAAAAAAAAAGGGAAGAAAAGATGCTTGAACTTTAGAACGTGTACATAGGAAATAGCGTGCTGTTTTGAGGAGTGATGTGTAGGAGACAACTTTAAACTCTCTACCCTGAGTGGAATGAAGTGTATGCATGCTGTCTTTAGTCGTTATGTCTTAGCCCTTTTATCAGGCACTTGTGTTTTGCTTGTGTTCCTGTGTGTCTCCACTATATTTTTGTGTTGGGCTACCTGGGCAGCTGACTCTTCTTCATTCTGCTCTGCAGGCAAAGTTCTGTTAAGTTCTGCTTAAAGATGACAAAACAGCAGGCAAGTCTTTTATTGAAACTTTATCTTAAATTTCTTCTTTGCAGTATTTTCCTTTTTATTTTTTATTTTTTTACAATGTAAACCCATTGTTGTATTAGCCTGTAAAGTGGTTTTATCTTATTAATATAGCTCTGTTTTTGTATGTGTGCACCTGAGTAAGATCTCAATTTTGATTCTGTTGTCAAAGCACATTCCAGGATGTCTCAAAACATATTAACACATTTTTTTCATCGGATACACTTTTCCTCCTTATAGGTAAGAATTAGCCTTGTTTGTATTTGATACATAAAAGCCTGTTGTCTCATCAGTTAAGAAAAGTACCGCGCTAAAAATAATTAGATTTGGTAGCTATCACTAAATTCAGGAGCAGGCAGAAAGTTGTCCAAATTCTGTGATTTAGTTTAGGAAAAACATTGAAAATAAGTGGTACCCGTGTGTGTGCAGGATATAGTCTAGTGTGGCTGTGACTGTTGAAATGAGCAGAATTGCCATCTGTCTTTTAAGTCTGAAATTGTTTCTTCATTGGGTCAGATGCTACTAGAGGGTTTTTCCCTAGTAAGTGTATTGGTCTTGGTGTATATGGTGACATTGTCCTTTAACTTCTCTGTTTCTGTAATGTGGTAACTGAAAATTTGACAGAGGTTTTCAAGATAGCAGTGATGAGATATTAATAGGGAGACTTGGAACCATTTCTCTTCTTTGTCATGGATTGTCTTCGTTTCTTTTTTGGGCCATTTGTGACCACATAATATCTTTCTGGAATAGTAATAATTAATTGCTTCAATTAATTTTTTCAATGTACTTTGACTAAAAATAGCTATGAGAAATAAGGACCTCTGATGTAGTCCACAGACTACTTTGTTCTGTAATCTGGAAAGCTGTGATGTGGAGAAACCTGTCATTTACAGCCTGTTCATTTTGGGTCTATTTCATATTTTTTTTATGGACATAGTTAAGTGATTTTGCCCAAGTCTTACTCCTGCTGTATAGGAAAGTGTGTCATCTCAAACATAGATTAAATCTGGCTTTTTTTTTTCTTCGTGGTGATGACTGGGGAAGCTGAGGCATCAAAGTGAAAGACACTGTCAAAATTGTTGTGCATTTTATTAATGTCTCAGGTTGCTTGGTTTTTCCTCCTTGTAAACAGGCATCTTGTGTTTGCTGCAGAAATGTTTTGGTAGGACTGTTTAGCACAGACGAGATGGGATTATTTGCAAGCCGAGGAAGGTTATTCCAGACGAGGCCATTTATGTGTGTTTTTCCTAACAGATTTTGGGGATTTCAGCTGGGCTGGGTTCCTGTTTTGGTCTGATGGACATGACTATAATTAAAAGGCAGAGGCTAGAGGTTTACCACAGGACTTCAAAATTTTAAGGGCCCTTCTTGTAGGTTTCCCAAGTGAAGCTGCTTAATGTCTTCTATGTTGCAGATTCAGTTAATGTGAAATTAAAAGGGATTTGTGTTTTTTTTTTTTTCCCCTATCTGTGCAGCTGCTGCACCATTGGCTGAACACTTCTCCATGTATTTCTCTGTCAATGACAATATGTGAAATATGCAACAGTATTAGGGCCTTAGCACTTGCAAGCAAACTTGGACTTTAAAGGTGCAGATGCCTTGGTGGAAATACCGGTATTTTGGCATTGTCTGTGATTTTTCTGTTCTTCACATAGTATCCTTCTAGAACAGCATCATACCTTTATAAAGCTTCAGCCACTGCATGGTATCCCGCAGGAGGTAATACTTCCTTAATATGACATCCTGAGGTGGTCATCACATCTATTTGAGATGCCCTAGGTAGCTTTAAGAGTTGGGATGCTGGCAGTGCGAGAAAAATACATGCAGATTTTGATGGACTGCAAAGCCTCCTTGTAGTTTAGGGGAATTCTCTGCTGAGCATTGTGGTACTAGAGCCAAACTCTTAAAGTATTCCATCTTAAGTGACAAAAATGGGTTTTAATCTGCTTTATAAAAAGGGTCCTGGCAACAAAATACAATCTCAAAAAGATGACAGTGTCAGTTATATAATTGTGTGGTCAGATATATTGCCATAAGCAAAATGTGTTTTTCAAAAATGCCGTATCAGGTACTGATGAGCCTTTTTAAGAAAATCAACTGTAATATATTTAACTGTAGTATATTTTAACTGCTGGTTATAAATATGTTTACTGGAAAACAAATATGGGGTGCCATAAAACAAAACGAAGACACTGTAAGAAGCACTTAGGAGAAGAGAAAAAACCCTGGTGAAACAGTAGAGTATAGCTCTTATTTTTGTAAATAGCTACTGAGAACTCTTGTAGTTACACAAGAAAGTGCATCTTGCTCTGGAGCTGGTAATGTTGCTTGTAATTGACACTAGATTTTTACTCTTTTTTAAAAAAAATATTCCCTTTGAAGTTTTGAGAAAAGTGCTATGAAAGCACACTGACAGCATATTTTTCATACTTTTGATAGTTTGGCTTTTTTTCTTGAGGAGGGTAACATTTTGTACTGCAAGTCTCATGGCTGAAAAATAAATGGTGTTTTTTAATCTGATATTCATTGCATGTCTTAAATATTCTTGTTTCTTAGGGTAGGTAAAACTACTGCATGCACCCTTACCTTTCTTAAAAGTGAAGCTTGCAGAGCAAATCAGTATAAGTTTGCTTCACTTATTTTGTCTGCAGTGGGCTATTAGATGGGGAGGATTCAAGGTGCATCCGGTGGAGCTGAGAATAATCTCATTCATTCAGTATAAGATGCGTTTCTTGAGAAAGAAAGTGAAAATATGAATAAGAAAGAGGAGGTAATTATATGCTTTCTGCTATCACAAACTATTTTATGAGCAGCTTCCAGTTTTGAAACTAGTTCTCAGAAGATAGATTTTAACCATCAAAACTACTTTTCTAAACTGTTTACTAAGCTTTTTTTGCCTCTGCTTTCTAAGAGAGTATCAGTGCGCCTCCAGGAGTGTTAGGTGGATGATATTTATCATGCACAAAAATGCATCTTCTCCTTTCATGTCTTAATATGTAATAAAATCTATACTAGCTTCAGAAAGAAATGCTAATTCATCTTGAGATTAATGTTAGAGTAGGAAGTTACAGGTGCCTCTGTTCATTTTAAAAATGCAACATGATTTTTTTATTTTTCTATCATCTCTCAGAAATGTGTTTGCAAAGGAGAATAGAATACAATCTGTAAATAATAAATCTACAAATATTGCTCTTTGAAACATCATTTTGGTTTGATTACTTGGGTGTCTTACTGTTTATTGAATGAATGATGAGAAATGGTTGCTGGGGGGTTGTGTTAAGGTGGCTGTTTTCAAGGAAACATAGTGGGCTTCCGTAGAGGGATAGTTAATAAGACTCAAGCAGGTGAGGGTGTTGAAATCAACAGGGATGGGGCACCTTGCTAAATTTATGAGTCTGGCTTGCTGTGGGTTGCAAGTCTACAGTACCAAGGCCGTTAACAAGAGCTTGGCTCGTGGCCGTTAACAAGCTGGCTTGACCTTGATAGGTAAATCATTAGAAACTAGATGAGAACTCTGGGAACTGTCTCCACATGCATGGATTTTGTAGTCATTTTTAAGCAGCTGCTTTTGACCCACTGTCAGAGAGAGGAAACTGGATTAGAGGAGGGTATAGCCTGCTTCAGTGCAGCTGTTCTGTGCTGCATCGCTCACTTTGCTAAATGGTTTCAGAGAGTTCAGGGGTGATGGTGTCCGTTCATCACAGAACATGGAACTTCTTTCCTAGCTTCTTTTCCTCACTTCTCTGTTACTGACAGATTGGCATTGACAATGCAGAGAACACAAAAGATTTCTAGTGAAGCAGTGAAAGAAATGGAAAATCATCTTTTAAATCTTCTTGTATCCTACTACCAAGTGTTTTGGAGTTTTAAGTGAGGGTGTGGCAACAAGAGAAAGCAGTAGGGAAAACATTGCCTTTTGTGCTGGCCAAATTGTCCCTCTTAGCCCTTTTCAAGTTTCTTTTTCCCTCCCTCCTCTCCCCACGTATCTCTTCCACAGGTAGGTTAGATGTGTAAGTAAATGTATGTCATGCCTGGGCTGCTCCAGTCTTCTTGGTAAACTGTCTAAAAGTCAGTTTGCAAAACAGGAGGGTGATTGACTGTAAAAATGGAGGAGAGCCTTGTTTTAAAACATGCTGCTCTTTGGAAGATAAATGTCATCCTGTAGGATGGAGAAATGCTCCAGTCTTCTCGAAAACTTGGTAAATCTGAATTTGATACTAAGTGCCTAAGCCCATTTGGCGGTGGTGGAGGCAGGGATTAGTCTTTCATAGAGTGCCTGGATGGTCAAAATGTTTCTGTTCTTTCCCCACAATTTTTACGTTGCTAGAGCTCTCACCCAGAACTGACCAGTGTCCAGTAGGTTTCTTTCTGAAAAAAATATTTCAATTATCTTTCCCCCCTCCCCATTTTACAGCATGCCATTGTTGTATATTCTTTGGCAGAGGGCTCTCGTTCTTTCTTACGGAAGCTGTTTTCATGGAATTAGATATCCACTATAATGGAAAGGGAGAGTGAACATGACTTCCCGCAAATTAAATGAGCCCTTATTCCTGTTCCTATGAATATTTAAATTTTTAATATGAATAATTCTTCAGTTTAATCAGTGGAAAAGATTGCTTTTTATCTCAAGTGAGAGAAAAAGTGTGCTTTTAAGCTATTTGAGAGCAGTCTAATGTTGTGTTTTCAGGCATGTGGGTGGGGGTAACGTAGTGGCTCAGGAGCAGCTACTGAGCTTTGGTATTGTCAAGTGATACCTAGAATGGCACTTGTGGATCTAGCTAGAAGTCTGATTGTATTTTGGTTTTCCACCTTACTGTTACCTGCCTGAAATGGGGCAACCAACACTGACAGCATTTCAACTGGCAGTTGTGTGGGGATATCAAGTTGTACTTACAAGAGTTCTTCCTTGTCAGACTTTGTTTACATTTAATGACTACCGATAGAAGAGGGACAAATATGCCTTTTGCATTCCAGCTGAGCAAAATTCCCAGCAATTATAAGGGTGTATAAAATGATATGATCTCTTTTCCTAAAATGACTACCGAGTTGTACACCTCACAGACTTTGATATCTTTCAGAACTCTTATTCATCAGAGCCCAGTATGAAATAGGGCAGAAGAATTGTTGCTTGAAGTGGCTGTTTTGTCCCCTTGACTCCAAGGAGTTAGAGTGACTAAGCTCCTCATAGGGTGAGTAGGGCAGAGATGTAGAGGTACAGACAGGGCCTGGTAGAACTAGCTGATTATTGCCTAGTGTATGCTGTCTGGGCAGGCATGCTAGTTCTGTTGTTGTTGTGTCTCCAGAGATGTGGTTCCTAGATAGTTCATTGTATTAGTCACCAATCCCTTCCACCCTCACCCTCCATCACTTGGAAGGTGAGCTTGTTATTTTACAAAGTTCTGTCGCTTAAGAGACTTCCAGCTTCATTCTGTATGCAAAGTGGTATTGCTGGAGTTCCCATATTGCTGGCAGGCTGCACCTGGGAAAGAGCTGCTCTCTCTCTTGTGTAGTGAAAGGAGCTGTAAAATTCGAGCCAACCAGCTCCCTGAGCCCACTTTTAGGTGTTGGATCTTGAATCTGCGCTGACACGGGACTTGCGTGGTGGTTCTGAGATGGGAGGCAATTCCACTTGCATGATAATGGCCATCAACCAAGAATGGGACTTTTTATTCCACGGTGTTTAAATCCTGTGCATCCTGTTCAGGTGAACTGTGGAGTGGCTGCCGCAGACTGATCTTTTCAGTGGCAAATTTTCTATATAGCTTCCACATCTGCTTCTGTATATGTGTCCCTCTTACTAACTTCCAGTGGAAGGCCAGAAGGACTAAACATGTTTATTTTCTGGCGTTTTGTTTGTACAGAGAAAGCTTGATTTTGTTTAATTTCATGTAATGCTTTTGAACAATTGTTCAACTTGCAAGGGAGAGGATAATTGAACATACTTCAGACAGTACAGTGTTGAGGGGTTTTTGTCTAATTTATTCCTAATCATGGGATTAAATCACATTTATACAAACTTGTTTAATATTACACAATGGCTGAACTCTGAAATTAAGAGATATAATAGCAACTGTATTAAATTAATCCTGAGAAAAATGAGCATGTCTAGTTTCTTAATTTTGAATTTGAAGTGGCTATATTTATTATAAATTATAATGAAAAATATATTTCTGGACTAGCAGTATAAATTCATTATAATTACATTTCTAAGTTTGATAATTTATTTTCCACATAATTACATTTAATGTTTTGTTATTAGTACTACAAAATCTGTAATAACCTTGACAAAATTATATGAAACACAAATTATATCAAATTGTGAAGTCAACCAAGCATAGCCTGTATTCTCATTTGTACTTCTACTATAGACTCAATTGCTTAAACTCCAGTGTAAAATAAGTGTTAATCATGTAAATATATGGCATCAACTATAGATTGTTTTGGGTTTTAGTACCTTTGGTTAAAAATCGACACTAATTACAAATTCTTGGGATTTGTCCATGACATCAGGTGTTTATTTTAACCTCTTGTGTGTATGCTGGGGCATAAAGAACCAAAAGGTACTTGCAGGTGCTGACATGCAGCATCTTTTCCCAGATAATCTAGTGTTTAGTTTCCCACTTTAGAAGATGATGTCTTTCTCCATGGTTATCTCAATGCAACCCAAGATGATATGATTTTTAACCGTTTGACACAAGAGTTAAAAGTACTGTATTTGTCATGAAGAATCTATGTTGGTCAGATGCTGTCTTTTCTAAATTCATAGTGTATTAAAGACATATCTAAATAACATCAGATACTGTTTTTCAGTGGAATAACAAATAACATATCAGAAGAGCCTAATTACTTGAGGCAGCATGGCTCCAATTATGATCAGCCGTGACTTGTTTAAAAAATCACCCATGGCTTTTCCATTTCATAGTTCAACTTGTTTTTCTCATCAAACATGGAACCATTTTAATTTGAATGGATATTATGCATGGCTTTGTAAACTTCTAGACCATACTACTTCACATTTTCCTGCAGAGTGCTGGTAAAGCAAATGTTTAAGCTCTTATTGAAACCTTTTCCTCTGACGGTGGCTGTACTCAGCTTTATTTAGTAAAAGTTGTCACACTGAGTGGAGCTCAGATTCCCTGGGATTACTTATGTGTGCTGAGCTATGGCTCTTCGAGTTGTCACTTTATCTTTAGCAGGTTTACCTGTAATGTTAAGCACAGTGTTCATTGCATTGCTTAATGAGAGTTGGAGCCAGGTCAGGATTTGACTCCTACTGGGCACTTCCCCAGTAACATCCTGGGTAGCAGGCAGGCTGTATTTGCATTTGTATGCTTGGCCAACTTTTATGACCTTACAATGTGTGTGCATCCTGCGATGCCTCCTATAAAGAAGCCCTCGGAGGTGGCCGGTCAGACCATCTCTTGCTGCTGTCAGTACAGGTCGACATGGGTTTATTCCCATCAGGACCCATGCTGTCCGTTCCCATGCTCAGCCCCTGCCTCTCTGCTCCACTTGCTTGCTGACACAGACTGCTCTGGGCGTGGGGAAGGTGCTGCTAAGGCAGAAGGCTACAACCCGTGCAGGCGCCCGTGGCCCATCTCCTGTGGGATGCCTGGCTGGCTACGATGCATGGTGCTGGGGGAAGCTGGACGGTCAGGAGGGCAGTGCAGCCTGCTGATGGATGGGGCTACCCTAGCCCTTTCTGGGTAGCCAGCTGCCTTACCAAGGGCCATGAATCTCCTCCCAGGTGTCTGGGGTATCAAAGGCATCTACTTGTGGGTGGGATTCAGTTCCTTGGGCTGTGCTATCTCATAGCCTGGCCTTTTGCCCACCAACTTGTGTATCGTTAACCTCTAGGTTCAGTTGTATCAATAGGAAAAGTTCGTTGGCAGAATCACACCCTTAATTGATTTGGCAGACAGCGTAGGGAGGGGAAACAAAGGGATAAAAACACTGAGTCTGCTGCAGAGCTGGGGGTTCTGCGTCCGATGCCTGATCTGCTCTGGCAGTCATGCTGGCAGTGGAGTAAATTTACTAGTTTCGAATAACCAGCAACATGTTTTGCTGTGAGCCACATGTTCCTGGCTGCTTGCTTGTTAGCAGATGAGTTTTTATGAATTGAAAAAAAAAATCATTGCTTACTAACATTGAAAATTAATAAGCAGAATAGATCTTTAATTAAATGACCATTGTATTCTCTTCACAGTTTATTTAACAAATCTATGAATATTTGATAGTCTCCTAGCAGTTTGTGTTGTGTGTTTATTCTGATTTATTCCCCAAGAAGCACTGCTGAAATCAGATGACAGGTTATTTTAAAAACTCAGCAGTGATCATGGATGCTTTTCTTAATAAAGCTCAAAACCAAGAAGAACCCTCAGTCTTGACTCAGCTGAACTCTATACTTTCTGCATGCCCATGGGGAATGAATATGTTCATGCCCCATAGGAGTTTTCAGTTCTTGGATAAAGATGGTGTATACTGTTATGACTTGCTATGTGAGTGGAATGTTGACCTGAGGCTTGAAATAAATAACAGATACTAATCACTGAGGTAAAAATTGACAATTATATTGATTTCTTTTGTTTGGCTAGATTTTGTTTTAGCATAGAACTTGAAATTTTTTTCTTGGCAGTAGACTTCCTCTGAAGCTGACATCTGTATTGTATGGGCCATGTGGTAGAACTAGTTATTTTTCCCTTCTTGATTCAAAGCTTATTCAAAATTGAATTCAAAGCTTATTTAATTCAGGGGAGATTGTGTCATTATTGAAGACTGTTTGGGATAGTTTTTGAGTTATATGTCAGCATTATAGACTCATCGGATGATGTATTTATTGTATCATAGGCTCTTAGGCTTGTGCCCACAGTTCTATCATCCACCTACAAAACCCTACAAACTAAGTTTGAAAGTGCTTTAAAGCATCAACCACTTCACCTGTTCCATATTAATTCTGACTGAACATTACCTGCTGTGCTGTTGCTAATAATCTTTCCTCATGTCTGCCCTGGGCTGGCATTCTTCTGGAAACGTAGTTGTTTAAGTCCTTTGCATTTTCCATCCATGTCCCTCTCTGAAGGTGTGGGGGTTTTTTTGCCTTTATTTGGCTTTCATTAATATCTGTCCACTTATGGGACGTTGATTAAGGAAAGCAGTAATACGGAGTTGACATGTATCTTTAAGCATTCACTTGTTTGCCTACATGATGCATTTATGCTGCTTCCCTGAACAAAAATGGGAACAAAGTGATTTTTTAGGTGTCTCCTCCTCAGATGAGGGTTCTCTGCTCCCGTTTGAGAGCTCTCCATCCTGTCATGTGTTTACTCCTGCAGTCTTTTGGGATGATGTTGGCACATTTGGGCTCCCCTGATTGCATCATAAACCAGCTCAAATTCTTAAATTGAAACACTCTTCCAGACCAAACAGCAAATTCAGTGGGTAGATTTGACTTAGTTTCTGATTAGAAAAGCGGGCAGGCAAATAAATGGCAATGTGTGGGGGCAATGAGGTGCTTTCCTTTTGGTCTTGGCATGCTACTAAATAATCTCAAACTGTGGCATGAAGTAAAATCCCAAGTAATACCTTAAGTATCTGATCATACAGTGGCTCAAATTGACTCTAGCAGGACTAATTTCTTAACCAAACCTTAGCTCCGAGAGATTCAATAGCAATTTAGCAATTCTCACGTATATGCCAATATATATCAGCCTTTGTATAGACTTGTAGGAAAAGCCTTATTATTGCCTTATCAGAGACTTACAAGGATTGAAACTTGCACAGGTAATCACTGTGCTTGCCTTGACATCCAGGTTTTATATATAATTTATTTTAGTTTTGTTGTCCCAAAGGAATTAAAAATATACAGGAATACTGATTTCTTGTATCAATGCAGTCAAAAGGACCATGTCCTTTGTAGACTTTTCTAAATAACAAATAATATTCGTTCCTGAAGTGTTCCGAATAACTCCAGTTTTTAGAAAAACTCATATAATACATCATCTAACTAAAATTTTCATTTAACTTTTAAACTTTGGGAT
The DNA here is from genome assembly GCA_013399895.1 of Serilophus lunatus. NCBI lineage: Eukaryota > Metazoa > Chordata > Aves > Passeriformes > Eurylaimidae > Serilophus > Serilophus lunatus. The sequence continues at coordinate 48,947 of VXBA01004205.1, forward strand.
AATAACATACAACAAAGAAAACTTCTATAAACCATTAAATTTTGTTTTTTAATGACCACTTTAACAAATCATCTTAATGTTATGAGTTAATATAGTAGTCCCTTTAAGGAGTAGCACATGCTATCTATTTTTTTGCAGTGAAGAAACACTAAAGGATTCAGATGCATTCTTTAAAATAGGGTGGGTTTCACTGTAATCAGTTTCTATTTTACTGCATAATGAACCTGGACTGTTGAAAGCAGCTTTGTAGTCAGTAGTCAGGAGAAGATTCTTTCCATTTGCATAGTTGCCCATTTTTTTACTTGTGGAATAATAGTGGTTTAGTAAAGCAAGTAACTAAATTACAAGAAGGTTCTTTCTGTACTTTGCTTATGTTTTTAGTGGACTCCTTCCTCAAAAACAACGTAGTCTCAATAGGCTTGTTTTCAATGTCTGGAAATGGAAAGGTTTTGATAACACTCAACTGACAACAACAACAAAAAAGCAGTTGGGCTTGTACCTACTTTTCTGCAGCCCCTTTCCTTTCCCCTGATGCAAACTGTGGTGGTCACAACTTGAGCAGGTGGGGTTTTGTGTTTAGGTTTTCTAACCAGTTTTGTCTCCTGTAGTTTGCTGATTTGAAGAGCCACAGCTGAAAGGTTCTAAAAAGAGGAGGTGGTGTTGGATTGGGGATTACTCCACATTGCCTCTACAATGCCTTATGATGTATACAAATACGAAAGCAATTATTGCATAGCTTTTTTTAAATTCCACGTGAAAATCTGTTGGGAATAATCTCTGTATGGTATTTGTGTTGTTTAAATCGTAGAGATGAAGGGTATTTTGCCTCTTGTATTGACTTTGTTTCCTTTTTCTTTTCAGAGTGAAGGAGTTAATTTTCTCACCATGACCTCAAACAACACGAGTACAACATTCAAAGAAGCTGCTTGGCATATACCTTTTTGTTTATTTGTTTTGGGTTTTTTTGGTAACTGAAGCTGCTTAAAGTTTACTTTTTATTGTTATTATCCTTGGTCCTAACAGTTACTTGACTGTTAAGGGTCAAACTGTGCAAGAAATCTGGGAGGAAGGGAAAGCAACCTGCCTAACTCATTACCTGTCCAAGGGATCTCTGGTATCATTTTGTTGCTGTTTCAACAGAAGTTGGAGATGCTATTTAAATAGTAGGAACTTTTCTGCCAGCCTCTTTAACTAATGGCCAATGCCTTCATTTTCTTTTTCTTCAAAGACAACTGTATTTGTTTGGCATATTAGGGGATTCTGTAACACCTGCTGAAGCAGCAAGATCTGGTATTTACTGGCATAATTTCAAGCCTACGACAGTACTACCTCAGTTCAAAGTAAAGCCGGATTTGCGGTGTTGGTGTACGACAGGAACTCCTTTATCTCTGTGCTGAGTCTCTCAAGAACGGTCGCCAGCCTTACTGAACTTGCAATGCATACAGTTGCTGCTGCTGCTGGGTGTTGAATCACTAGCCGCAGGGTTTACTTCTCAGATAAAGCCTAAGAAGGGCACTGAAGAGTCTAAAATAGGATGAAACTCTGTCATCAGACTTGGACAGAGGATTCAGAGTCGTTAAAAAGTACATAATGTGTGACTGAAGCAACGTAAGTTAAAAACATCAAACTGTATTGGGGTATCTCTCTGTACCTGTAATCCTCTCTTTGTAGGTGTTTATGTGGGTACTTCAGATTGCAAAAGCCTTTTCTTCTATTTACAAGCTCACTTTTGTCAGCTAACCCAGTTCTTAGCTGCGTTTCTTGTAACCAAAAATCCACATAGGCATGCTAGGAATGCAGGGATGATAATGGGTATTGGGCAGATTCAAGCGCTAATATTAACACAGTATTATCTTGCCATCTAGAAAGTCCTGATATTTGCCTTTTACCCGGAAAGCACCATTGTAGCTGCAGGCACTATTACAGGGAAGAAGAACCATTGCAGTCACTTATCCTGAGTTCTTTTCAAGGCTACCTGTGCATCACATTTCCAGTGGCCTGAAAATCTGAGTGATGTGGCAGCTACTGTCGCAAAAGCCACACAGAGCTGTTGCACCAGACTAGCAGAATGTCATGCCACCTTGCTTCTCCTTTGATAAATTTGTTGAAGAGTTTGTATACATTTTAAGGGTACCTCCCCAGTGCCTGCTCTGATAGACATGATAGATGTGTAAGTATTACTAAGTTTTGAGTTATGTGAGAATTTTTTTTTTTTAAATCATTGTGCTAGGTGGAACCTGTACTTCACTATTAACAATGCATTATCTTTTGGGTTTTTTGTTTTTTTCTGAGGAAGACGAGTCAATGTCTTACAAATATGATGAATGGCAATGCGGTCTTCCTGCTTACATGCTGAGTTTTTAGAACTGAGGATTGTATTACAAGACAAAGATGAATGTAAACTAATTCTTTCCCTACCCCATGGTACGCTTTATTTTTCAGTGTAATTTCTGGGGTCATAAATCACAGCAATGCATAGGCTAATACAATATTAGATCTAAAATCACTTTAAATATCTCATCTGTTTGAGGGTTTTTTCCTAACAATAATGCTAAAAATAATTCTAAAATAATTTAAAATGCTGCTTGTTCAAATCTGGAGCTAAAATAACCTACATACCTTTGAGATTTTCTGTCTGGCCTCCCCTATCCCCGCCAGCACTGAGCGTGGTACCTGCTGAATTCAATGTTTTGAACATCTCTATTTTGAAATATTCCTCTGTATCAATTAAGAAATCGTGCCACTAAAACAAATGTCCAAAATGCATACAGGAACTTAAAAAAAACACCGTGAAAATATAGTCAATTATTCTCTATCCTGTATATTTCACAAAGGCATATGCAATACTTACATTCTTAATTTAGTTTACAGAATGGAACCAAAATGTATAAATGTTATGTTTGCTAAAATTTCACAATGTATATTGGGTCTTTGTACATTTTGCCTGACTTACCTTAAATTTAAAATATTTTTTGCTATATAATCTTAACAGTTATTAAGCAGTGTTTTCTTTTTGGGTACATATTGTTTCTGGATATCAAGATGTTAAATATATTTGTTGCTATTGTGATATGACAAGAGACTTAACTTATCTTGCTGTGTCTTCCAATGTACACGCTGTATATAAGGATACATGTGATGCTGCTGGAGACCAGAATAAATGGAACTAGAGTAGTGTATTGTATTTAGTCTGTATTGATCATGGATGCTCTCCTTAATAGCCATATGCAATAAAAGACGTTATTTATGAAAGGAGTAAAGTATTTGTGCGCCTGGTTTCTCTAGGGGTGAAGTGAATTTCTCTGGTGGTTTGCATAAAATCAGTTCATTCTCTTAAATGGAAACAGACTTTCTATGAATAAATCCTAACTGCTGTGTGCATACTTGCTTTCCTTGTAACATGTTCCAGAAAAATTGTGAAATAATTTTAAATCTTGTTTAACGATTAAAAGGTTGATATTACAAAGGTGAAGCTTGTGTATTTGAATAAATAACTAGGAGCAGAAATTGGTCTTAATTCCAGTTTGAAATTGGTTTTAATTCCAGTTTTGAATGTGTGTGGAAAAATATAGGAGTTTTTCTGGCGGCTTATTTAGTAGGAACAGACTTCCCCTGTACAAGCCGTATAATCACGCTGGTACAAGGTGAATGGCAACCTAATGCTCTGTTAACTTACCTTCAGCTGCTCGTTTACGTACAGGGCACCTGGGCTGCAGTCACAGACACCATGGGGTCACTGTAACCTGATTTGGTCAATAGGAATGTCTCTTATTCCTGATACTAGACCGCTTTTTTGTTGTTGCTTGCACACAGGTAAATGATGTGTGAGGGTCACAGGTTCATGACAGGAAATATGATGAAGGGCAGGGGGAAAAACCCAGTAGCTTCATAAAAAGCTTGATGTGTGTTTTGCAGCAGTTCTTGCAGACCTGCTTAAGCTCTTGAGTGCAGGACATGCTGGTGCAAGGAGGAGGCATGGTCTCGGTCTACGATGCTTAATGTCATTTGAAGTGAAGTTCTGCCTTGGGGTGTTACAGTTGTCTGGCCGCATCTGCCACTAAGAGGGCTGGTACTTTCATAGTTGCCTTACATTTTGGGGATGGTTGAGGGACCATATTTGTACAATCTGACCTTTAAGGGACAAAAGCTGGCTCACCATGGTGAGATCCTTTCTCTGAAAGTGGGTTGAATGGAAAAGAGCAGTCCTGTTTCTCACTGCAGTAGGATCATCCTGTGCCTGCTGGACTGTCTATAAGCCACAGAGTGCAGAAGTATGTCACAGACAATGTATATGCTGCCCATGAGAAAACATTCAGTTCCTTCTCTCATCTATCCTGCTATCTGTAGAGGAGTGGAAGTGGGTCTCATGGTGCCAACATCCTTGAAAAGAAAAAGCAGTTGCTATAGTCTTTAAAATTACTCTGGAGAAATACAGCTATCCAAGAGAACCTCCTCCTTTTCTCCTGTCAAAAGGTGAGCAGTACCTCATGAAACAATAGAAGAAGATGTTTGATAAGACAACTGGAAATCCAGTGTCAGTTTCTGTTGTAGGTACAATTTCTGATAGAGAATAAAGGAAACCCTTGGATAGTCAGCACCCCATCAGCAGTTTAGCGTGATGTGGGATGCATTCAGACAGAACAGTGTTTGTGCTGACTTGAGAGTGGTGTTCTTCAGTCCTTTTCCAGAGACTACCCTTCTCAATGATAAGGAGTCCGTGGCTTCCAGCCTTCTTGTGAACCTTGGTTTACTTTTTTGTGGTATGTGGTTCAGAGAAGGGTTGATGCATATCCAGGTGTCACCCCAGCTTGCTTTCCATTCTCGAGATAGTGATTTAGATCTTTGCTGCAGTAATTCTGAAGTAATTTGCAAGTATTCTGGAGTTTGCTCTTGGGAGAGCCATTGCTTGGTAGTGTAAAGGGAACAGATCCGACTGCAGATCACCTACAAAGTATTTCAGTATATTACTACAGCTTCAGTCTGTTCCACCTTGAGGAATTTCAGCTTCAGCCAGCTCTTGCAGAGGTATCAAGATACACCGCAAAACTCACCTAAGTTGCACCTGGCTTTTCCTGGGGGAAAGAGTCTCTGGTAGGGTCTACAAACAAATAATGTACTTCATGAATGGGATTCTTTTTTCTTTCTAGGAGTTGTAATTATTTAACTTACAGTTGATAGTAGATGTTTCCTGTTTAAAGGTGTGATTTTTGACGTAGTAGGAATCCGAGTTGTGAAAACAGGACTTCTCTAAAGCATATTAATGGCCTAATAGGGGCAGAAAATGCCACCATTCACTTTTGAAAATACAGATCGCAGTTCATTTTTTTGTTTGTTTGGGGGGTTTTTGTTTTTTAGGGATTTGGGGGAGGGGGAGGAGTGGCTTGACTTATTTTTTTTTATCCTTGTGGTGTGTCCAGCCTATGTGTCAGACTAAACATATGTGTTACAGTGTTCAGTTTAGAGGTGGCCTGTGGGATGGATATGGCACATAGCATTGCTTCATCTGAGCTATGGTTCGTATTTTTTTCATTTTATTGGGCAACATGGTGTCATGTGTATAATACGTGGCTGCCAAGAGTTTTTGAAAAGACCACTTGATCCACAGTGTTTCTTTTCCATTTGATTAAGTAGTAAACACAATCATAAAAATGCATTGGTAAGAGCGAAGGTGAATGTAGAAGGTGTATGTAGAAGGTGAGGAACATTATTGCTAAAAATACTAGCTCTTAATGTGAGAAAGGGATATAAACATCAGGCTATGCTTAGATATCATAAATGGTGGAGACAGAATACGGAATTAGGCACACCTTGAAACAGCCATTAATATGGATATGAGGAGGGACTAGATACAGGAATGGGATTCCCTTACTTGGAAACATGCTTGCTGCTGATGGACTGGTTAAATTGAACTCCCACATTTGACAGGAGTTAAACATTAGTATATTATTCTGTCTCAACCTTTGTCATTTCAATTTTGTAATTTTTTCTTAAAAATAGCGTTTTGTCTCGTTAATGGTCCAGCCTGAAAATGTAGGTGTACTCAGCAATACAGTTATTGCTTCCCCATTCATTCATTGGTCTGAGTTGAGTATTGGAGAATTGAACATCCAAGCCTACCAGTCTACTTCGAACTCCAGCATGGAAATTTTGCTGGAGCAAAAGGATCCATACTTAGAGCTTGTAATATGATTTAGATTTCTGCTCCCAGAAAGCGAACTGAAGTGTACCCTTAATTCAAAATTTCAGATCAAATGATGAAACTTGTGTATAAGGGATGAACTTACTATGTCTGCACTAGAGTATTTTTATGTGAAAGTCTGACCTTAAAATGGTAGAGTTAATATATGCTCTTATGCTCCTAATTATGTAAAACAGTTCACTTTCACTCAGTCATAATGGCTTTTTGAAGAAGTTTGTACTCTAAATGACTGTAGAAAGGTCTCATGGTACCCTTTTAAGTCTCCAACACATAGTCTAAATTTCTGATGCTGCAACACATTGCAGCTGTTATGTGACAGAACAGTTAGTCCTGGAATCATGATTTCTGTAACATTATCCCTTTACTAGCAATTGACAGTCTGATTAGATGCAGTTGTTAAAGAGAATGGACCATCCTGCAAAGGGAGCAGAAAGTGTAACGCCAGGGTGTGTATTATCCCATTACTTCAGCTGTGCGATAACCATAGGTGAAGGTGTCATGGTTCATGTAAATGTGTATATACTTAAACAAGCTGTGTAGATAAAGGAGAAATAAGGGATACAGCAACAACATTGCCATATCTATAATTTTACTCAATCTGACCCAGAGGTAACTGAGGTGTTTCCACCTTCCCTATGGAGCAATGATTATATCAAATTATCTCGTATTTGAGATCAGGGTATTGTGATGACACAGACACTCAGAATTAAGTTCACACTGGTCACCTGGCTCACCTACAACATGACCACCAGTTGCCCTTTTACTGCTGCCAATTTGTAGTCTAAATATCACAAGCTGTTGCACAAAGATAAACTCTCGAGCCCCAGTCCCAGTGGCCACAGATTAGGAATATGCCACCCTTGCATTCACAGTGATTTACTGCCGCCAAAGCTCTGACTCTTAGTCATTTGGGAGGTTGTTTATGTGTTTTTGTTATTTTGTTTTTTAAACCTTATGTCCTCTGAAGGCTCTTTTGTGTTGTGGTATAAGATTGCCTTTGAACAGTACTTCAAGAAATGTAATTATAGTCAGTTATTTATCATGTCTATTAAGTTGTTCTATGTAAACATCTTGGTTCTTCAGTGGGATGCATCAAGAATATTTTTTTTTCTAGAATGCCAAACCTTACAATGACTGTCCATTTTCTCAAGACTAAACTGCTTTTAAATGACTTTTTTATGCCAGTTCAATGGAAACAGAGAGGAATTTTTATGGCTAGTCTGTGCCTTTAACCAAAGAATCAATAAAGCAATCCATTGTTTATTTCAGCTGCAGATAAAGGAATATTTCTCTAAAGGTTTTAGAACAGTAAAGGTTAAAATTTAATCTTGTTTGTCTAAAAAACAAGTCTTAAAGTTTTTCGGTTTTGAATAGTCTTTTTTTAGTAACAGACTTGACAAAAGAAGAATAACATTTTCCTTCTTTGCCTTTGATGCATCATGTTTCATATTCCAGTGCTGGATTCCATTTAATTTTAATCAAATAATGCGTTTTCTATTTCACAGGAAATACTTGAACAATATAAACATTTTATTTTTTTATTGACTATGTCAGTGTTTCTCAGAAGGTAAAAGACCCCAAGATTTTTCTGTTCTGAGGGAATAAAAACCAAATGAGATTTCTGGTTGAGCAGCTGTAGTCCAATGCCTTCAAAACCAGAGAAGCAACACTGCAAAGAAATCCAAGACAGCATAGTTTTCATTTTGAAAACTTGCTCTGTTGTTGAACAATCAAACTTGTCACGTGATGTACCTGGTGTACACCATTGCTGGGTTATATCAGAGATCTTTGCTCTTCATTTACAGGCATGCAGATTAACAGAAACATCCAGGGGTCATGGACAGAAGAACCTCATTTACACTTTTCAGCCGTTCAACTCCCTGTCCTGTGACAAATTGTAAGCTCAAAAAATTCTGTTGTTGAACACTGTGATTGTCCTCAATTTAATGGGTAAAGCAGTGATATACCATCTCAGTGTGAGGTGCATCATCGCTCTGTGTGTGAAGTTCTCCCATGCTGTTCAGTGAAATGCTCCAGTTCTCCTCTAATGCAGAAGCAGCAGAAGGATATCAATTGGTAAAGGCCTAATTATATTTATTAGTTCACAAGAAATCTCATGCTGTATGTGCATTCAAATAGTTTGTCAGATGTCTGCATACCCAGATACGTGTTTGAGGGATGTTTGTTTGTTTGTCCTGTTTTGCTAATGAGTGGCTATTTTACTTGTCCTCTAGCACAGAAAATCCACAATGCAAAATCTCTGAATGCTCCCTGAGTGATAATTCAAATAGCCTACCAATTTTCGTCCCTCCAACTTTTGGCAGCCACCAGACTTCATCTTCCTGCCTCAGAGCCTGAAACACTCACTGGCTGTGTCCTTCTTTTAGTGCGTCTATTTAAATCAACATATTGATCTGTGGGACTGAGATGTAGTGAGGACAAGGGCTTTACAAAGCTCTTTTTGAACCCATGTCTCACTGCATTAATCTGCAAAGAGTCTCTGGAAGATGTCTGACTTGAGCAAAAGAAGTGTGACTTTTTTTATTTCCTTTTGCATTTAATTTTTTTAGGAGCTTTACAAGGGAAGAAGTAAAATGCTCCAGATAAGCGCAGAGCTGTGTACATCATTATACAGGAAAACTGTGGTGATGGTAAGGAAGCAGGGTAGTGCTGTGTGCATCCTCCCTGGATGGGGAGAACCAATGGGATGGATGCTAAGGCTCCACTCAAGCTGCTCTGACTCCAACCAGCCACACCAGCGGGGAATGTTTCAAAACATCTAACACAGCCTCGGCTGATTCTGCCATCATGCTCTTTACATTGGGAGAGCAAGAGTGCAACCCTCAAGGTATTCTAGCACCTTCCTCTAATGTGGCTGCTATAGGAAAGTGGCCTCTGGCAGCCTCCCCGGCTGGTTGCACTCACAGCTTTCCACTCGCTTCTCCGCCGTGTGTGTGTGACATGGCCATCTCTCAGATTGTGTCTGCCTCATTGACAGCACTGAAGAGGCTTTGTCAGCTGCTTTGCCGTGCTTTCTGGGATCCTCTGCATGCTTCCTTGGCAAGAAGCCATCATTTTGTTTACCTCTTAAAAAAAGATTCATTAATATGTTTTTCCTGTTCAAGTTTATTTGTCTATCATTTACCCTGCATAAGCAATTTTGCTTTCCTAGTCCTTTTTTGTTTTTTCCTGTTGGCTGGGGAATGGATGAGGTCTGTTTTTATCACTGATATATTAGTGAGTTAAGTAATTGTTTGCAAAATGAACCACATACTGTTTGTGGTTTAAGGATTTTTTAAAAAAAATTTTTTAAGTTTCTGGGCCAAGTTTGGATAGCATTTATTTTTATGCAGGCCCACTGAAGTCAATAGAATTGCTTAGTTATGACTGAGCATTACAGCTTGCTGTAATTTTTCTCTCAAGCCTTGTACGAAGGGTCTGTTTATGTGGTACATCCACCATGGCTAGCACAAATGGCCCCAGAAAAGGACTAGATGCAGTGTGAATGTTAGCAAATGAAACCCCATATTTCTAGACTGTCAAGATAACTTGAAAAATTTAAAAGGAGAAATGCTGAAGATCTTGATTTGCATTAATATTACATTGCTGCCAAAAGTAGTGGTGCTATTTTAGCAGAAAAATCAGATTCAGGTTTTTTGATGGTGTAGACAGGCTAATCAGACAAACTGATGAGAAAGTAATAATTTCAAACATTCACTGAAATATTCTACAGTGTATAACTTTTTTTATTTTTTGTATTTTTAAATGATGAGATAACAATGAAGTTAGCAGAGTCTCTTCTCATTATATGCACCAAATGATTTTTCCAGCTCTTTGTGGCCAGTTTGTATATTCTTGATGGGCTCTGAAATGAGGAAATGCTAAGGAGTGACTCTGCTCACAGGGCAGGTAGTTGCTGCTTTTAGGGAAGACAGTGGTCCTTGGGTCAGTGAGACAGGCAGGTAGCAGTAACCTGTGGTTGTCTGGGCTCAGAGAGCCCATCAGGTGAAGGGGAATCAGGAAGGCCAGATGCCCAACATATTGCAGGGGTGTACAATGGCCCTCATGTGATTATTTAAGCTTAGGAGTTCATACAAAGGAAGAAGCATAGCACAAGCTTTTCCATTCTTCAATCTTAGAGCTTAATTAAGTTTGTCCTACAAACTGTCATTTTGGGATGAAATTATTTTAATCATTTAATCAGATACATTCAAGGTCAGATTGAGAGAAGGAACTAATGAATACATTCTGGAAGAAAGACACTTTCTGTTCAGTGCCACTCTGTCAGGGAATGGCTGAAATCAATTTCCTCTTCCTATAAAGCTGAAGCACTGAGGCTTAAAAGGTTTATGTTTTAAAAAAAATCCTCCATGCAGGACAGGAAAAAAAATGTGATTGATTTGCTCGCTCAAAGAAAGGAAGTCCTTGTCTTATTAACACCCCTATTTGCTTTCTTTTAAGGTAAAGCATTAGGTGATGCTGCGTAAAGATCTTTTGTTCCATATTCTGTTTCCAATTCTGTTAGACCAGTGAGTCAGGGTCAGCAATGCAATATTTCCCACTGGCCTTGTGACCACAGAGAGGTTTTTGAGGATTTTGAAAGCCAGCTTCCACATTCCGTCCTCAAAAGAGACACATTCCAAAAAAGTGTAAGATCTCTTTGTGATCGTGAATACCTATGTTTCAAGTTTAAAAACCTGTTTCCTTGGTAACTAGACTTGTTAGGCTGGTCTGCTCACACCATGCATGCAGAGGCCACCACATACTGTACAAAGCTTATTGAGCCATTTAGCAAAAACATTTAAAGCATCAGATTTTTTTTGTACTAATTTTAAAAGGACTCCTGAGAGACAAAAGATAAACTTTCTCCGCTGCTTGCCTTGTCTTGTATAAAATCTTCTCCTGTGATGCCGGAAGGCATCGTGACAGGGGATGGCAAAAGTCACTTTGTGAGAGGAAAGCCATTCTTCTCTGGACTCGCTTCTCCATTGCAATTCCTTCCTGGATTCCTCCCAAGTGCAGTCAGCTGTGACACCCCTTTACTGCACTTTTTCTGTCTATGAATGCTGCTGTTGTGGAAGACATTTTAAACTTGGTTATTCATGGCATATCTATGCTGTCGTCACATAGCCCTGTGACGGGCAGCTACTTGGATATTCCTGACTGGCAATTTGACTCTCCACACCCAGACAATGTACATTCATAGCATCTTGGTTGCCTGCCACTTAGCCCATCTGTTGGATTGACTCTTTGCCCATTTAAAAGTCAGTCAGACAGGGGTGTAGGTGCCAAGAAAATGTGAATTGAGAAGGGAAGTCTGCATAACGCTGCTGGCAGAGCATCTTCAGCAAGAGTCTCCTTTGTGGCAGCCATCACTGCCAGATGCCTCCCTATAGTAGGTTACAACTGCTGACATTTGCGTACCAAGAAAAGGATACACGAAGCAGAGAAAAGGAGGGAAGAGTTTTCAGGGTAGCCTTGGCAACTTGCAAGGCAAGCTGTGCTGTTGCAGATACCCAGCTTGCAGCACAACTAAGAGATGTGTGGAGCTTACAGGGTATTAAAAACTTAGAAAGAAGGAGAGTGTGCTAAGGTAGCCCTGAGACATCCTGTTATTGAGAGCCATAGGCCAACAGAGATAGCTGTAGGAGGCCAGTAAAGGTATTTCTCTTGCTTTTCCATGTATGAGACCTATACAAGAGTGTTGGGCCTGCCTGAGGAGCATTCCTGAATGCACAGTAGAGATTCAAAGATTAAATCCTTTAAGATAATTTCTCTCTTAGCTGCAACCGAGTTGTGCACTGAAGAGAATTAACTCGTCTGTATGTAACCTTTATAATCAAAATCGGGAGAGTGTCAGGCACATGCATGTTTGCAATAAGAACCATAAATGCATGTTTCACTGCAAGTTTGACTAGCTGGAATTGCTTTGTCTGTAAGACTGACTTGTATATCTGTCTTACCTGCTTGGACAGCCTTTTAATTCTGGTGAACAACCATTACTGCTGCTGCTTTTACACCAGAGGCACAAGTAGCCTCTTTCCATCATCATTATTATATATGAATATAAGAGAGAAATACCTCCAGAGTCTGTCAGTGACTATGATTCAGCAGTTCATTGCAACCTAAATAGTATTTAATGGATTAATTTTTTTCCACTCAAACTGAAATAGATGTGTGAAGCCAGTCTGAACATCAGAATGTTGTTAATAATTCTTTATAAACTGAGGAAAACAGTCATTCCACACCAGGTGAATAGCTCTGTGCAATTTCAATTACTTCCTTACATTTACAGACTTTTTTGGTTTGTTGTTTGAGTTTTTGTTTCTTTTTGTGCCAAAGAAAGATGTGGCTTTCCCAGTTAGCTCAGTAACTGCACCAGAAGACCATGACTAGTGCAGAGATGGTATCTGTCTTCTCATTAACCTGAAGAAGGAGTTGTGGAAGGTAATGAAAAGTCCTTTCATTTGAGGGCTTTCTGAAGTGAAAAGATGAACTTTCAGGCACTGGGCAAGATTGTTTTTGTGATCATGCTACTTTTTTTTTCATCTTTTGTTATTTTCACTTTCTAGTGTCTTTTGGCCAATGTCTAATCTCAAGCAGAGAATCTCAGCTTCTACTAGCCCAGGATAATGTACTGAAGAAGAATTGCACCCAAAGTATTGTCTGATTCTGTGCTCCACTTTCACTGATGTCAGCAAGCAAGGAGGAATCTAGTGCTCAACAAGTTTCAGAGCCAAGAATTAGGGACCAGTGCCTGAGGGGACAAGAAGCAGATTTAATGTGCCTACTTGTCAGTTAATAGCCTTATGTTGTACAGTAACTGATCTACTTGCTCCCTACAAAAGAAGATAAAAATCACTTAGAATACAGTAAAAATCTCAGACAAGAGCAATAATTCTACATCCTCCCCTATTTCCATATGTGTTAGGCAGCTTGCTGTAATTCTAAACAGATATAGCATCAACTAATACCAAAATTAGTAGGTGCTGCTGCGTGCATAGCCTTTGCAACACCAGTCTGCTGCTCTGTGATGTGCTAGCCACATAGTCTACCTTCTGTGCCTCTTTCCCCACTCTTACCCCTTTGACCTTACACCTTTGAGTCTGTAAGATCAGTCCTTTACTTGCATGATGTAGAGGCAAAATGGGGATAGTCTGGAAATGGATGCCTTTCCTTGTCCCCCACCCATGACATTGATCCACACTCCAGGAGGGTGTTGTGGGTGGCTAGGATGAGTCTTGTAAAGGGCCAGGGCTTTAGGGACAGAGATTACTGGGGATAAGATAGGCCATGTTTCCAGAAGGAGAAAAACAGAGAGCCAAAAGGGTTGGAAGAGAGGAATTCAGTAAGCCCTTGGCTGAGAGAGAGAAAGAAAGAACTGTGAGGATAAAAGATAAGGAGTTGGGAAGAAGAGAAAATGCTTTAGGTGCAGGTGGCATGATGTTACTTTCCAGTGGTCTCTACTCCAGAATGGTCTGCTGGGGAAATCCTATTTTCTGGAAAACAGAGGTGTTAATTAGTTGGTGCAAGGTGCTGCACCAAGGTTTGGGCAACCCCAGACATGAGAACAGGCTGTGAGAAGTCATGGAGAACAGCTCTATAAAGAAAGATTTGGGGGTTCACATGGATGAAAATCTGGACATGAGCTGACAATGTGCTCTCACAGCCCAGAAAGCCAATCATGTCCTGGGATGTATCAAAAGCAGAGTGGCCAGCAAGGCAAGGAAGGTGATTCTGCCCCTCTACTCTGCCCTCAGGAGACCCCAACTAGGGTGCTGTGTCCAGATCCAAGAGGTCCTCAGCCCAAAAAAGTCATGGACCCGTTGGAACAGGTCCAGAGGAAGCCCACAAAGGTGACCAGAGTACCTCTTCTGTGAAGACAGATGAGAGAGTTGGGGTTGTTCAGCCTGGAAAAGAGAAGGCTCTGGAGAGATCTCATTATGGTCTCCCAGTACTTAAAATGGGCTTATAAAATAGAGGCACAGTGACTTTTTATATAGGCAGATAGTGATAGGACAAGGGAGAATGGTTTTAAATTAGAAGAGATTTATATTAGATGTTAGGAAGAAATTCTTTATTCAGAGGGTAGTGAGACTGAAACAGGTTGCCCAGAGGAGTTGTGAATGCCTCATCCCTGGAAGTGTTCAATGCCAGGTTG
>VXBA01004205.1:63360-78205 GCA_013399895.1 Serilophus lunatus
AGGTATCCCTGCCCATGGCCTGGAGGTTTGGAACTAGTGATTTTTAAGGTCCCTTTCAACCCAAACCTTTCTATGATTCTAAGATTAATGAGGAGAAACCATATCCTTGTTTTCAGCTGGAGCCACATGCAGCATGGCATTTGGCAGTATCTGTTTCATGAAGATTCAAATGGCAATGTGTAAATCAAGTGTATGCCCAGGTAGTTGGTTGTCAACAGATCTGTCTGTCCGGTGTAGAGGAAGAAGTACAGAAGAACAATCAGTACCAAAGAGAAAATACTTAATATTCAATCAGACTGGCACTAGGGAATATTAAAGTTCTAAAAATTGTTAAAAAGGTAAAATAGTCTCCTGATGTTAATGTGCTGCAATCATAAATATATGAAGAATAAAGTTTAAGTCAATGAAAGCAACCTTTTAAAATAGCACTAATTCCTCACTCGACTTCTGTGTACTCTTCAGACACTCTTGCCAGCAGCCAAACTGTTGCTTTTTGGTCCCAGAAAAACATTGTGGAGTTTTGTTGTTTTTTTCCTTTATTTCAGACTATACAGAATTCAACTGAGAAAAACAAATATTAATTTAAACTGTTTGTTAAAACCAGGTCAATTCTTTTGGCCTGTATTTTTCACTAGGTCTTTTCCAGCAAGAGTTCTGCTCTATCTATTGGTAGCCATAGATTATGAGAGAACTATACACTCAGTCCTAACCTATGTCCCTTTCCCATTCTGGATCATGCATTGCTATCCCAGTGTTCGTAAAATGCACCCTTTTGAGTTCCAGTTGTAAATACTCAGCATTAACGTAGTTAAAACCATTTGTAAACTTGTGTAATACATGTATGCTGCATATTCTTTCTGTGTATTTTTTTTTGTGTAAGCTTTATACAGTCACTTTAATCAATATCCTGATAAGTAACATCCTCCTATGCATTTACAGCACATTGCTGTGGACAATATACTTCCAAAACATGTCAGTGAATTTGGAGGCTACAGCAAGAAGGAATGACTCTGATGCCACAGTCACTCACAGCCAAGTTAAGTTAGCAGACATCACTGCCACTGGAATAAGCAGTTCTGTGTTCTCCTTGCTCCTGAGCATATTTATAGTCACAGAATCATAGAATGTTTGGGGTTTGGAGGAACATTAAAGATCATTTAGTTCCAAGTGTCCTGCCAAGGGTTTCCCCTCGAACTTGTGCAATCTTTGGTACCACCTGAAGTTTCATGCAGGTGCACAGTGTGCTTGGCAGGGAAACCCACCTAGGAGAGAGCTGTGCCAGGAAAAGGGGCTTGGCTAGCTCAGACGTGGTTCTGGTTCCCACTCTGATGCACTGCATTGACATACACCTTCTGAATGCCAGGACAAGGGAGAGGGTAATGCTGAGTCAGAAAAAATGAGAATGGGATTGCTTCTTCTGGCCTCAGTGCCAGACCAAAGTGTTTGTGGAAATAAATCCTCTGAGTCTCAGGTCTGGGATTCTTGAATTAACGTGGTTAAACCTTTAATGAAATCTTATTCTGGCAGAAAATTTTCTCTGGCCTACGGTAAGCAGAATCCATTTCTTAGTTCATCAGGTTCCTGGAATACAGGCAATAAATCTGGAGGGGGTTTATTGTTTTTGTGGAAGTTTGTATAACAGCGCTTGACTACAGCAAGTCTTTTCCAGTCTGAGTTTGGCTGCATTCCCTTTGCTTGCACTCCAAACTGAGATATTAGGGACTGACACACACATTTTTGCACATTTTTGGGGACCTTCATTGTCCCCATGATTCAACAGTGCCTTGCAGCAGTCACTGATGGAGTCTTCAATATTTCCTGGTATAAAGCCTAGAGCATGGTGATATGTGTAGAAAGCAAGAGACAACCAGAGAGAAGTGACTGCCCTTTGGAAAGGTGCTCTGGCTGCTGCCCTTCTCTGTATGGTTTTTCCCAGAGTCTTCCAATCCAAAAGGAAAATGGGGTTAATGTAAGGGTCCACAGTAAAAGGCACTTTTTCAGGTACTTGTAGGGTGATGATTCAGGCACTCTCTGGCTTTACCAGTGACATTTATATGTGTGTAAGCAAAGCTTTTTGCCCCATACTGTCAAACTACAGCTGTTTGCACAATGCTTCTGAGTGAGGTAACCACATATGAGGCAAGGTCCAGCATGACCAGTCCTCAGTGAAAACTTGTGCAGTCCACAATAAAAATGGAAGCCTTCCAAACATTGCACAATCTCTCACTCAGAAATCACAAATAAAAAAATCAATCCCGATGCCCTACATGTAGGAATGGACTATGGGGTTTATAGGCTGTGTAAGGGCTTAAGAAAGTAGCACGAGAGTCACCATTCACAACGGTGCCTAGGGTAGGTGACGGATGGCCCCCAACAAAAGTGGGCTAGGTGATATGTAAGAGGGTAGCCTGGTGCAGCTCAGCACAGGCATCTCAGGTGTGTGGAGGGGATATGTTTGAAGGCGTTACAAAAGGTCTTGGGATTGTGTAGATGGCTCTTCAGAAATGGGAGACTGTTTTCATGCTCTGCTTTTCAATTAGACCAGTGTGTGGATATCTGAGATTGGAGGAAAAGACTCCTATTGATGTCCAAAAATGGTGGTAGGATGACAATGCAAATTCTCTTAAAAACACACTGGTCAATTTTAGGGTTGTGAAACAATAAGAATATGGATGCATCACTGAAACATCAGAAAATAAAAGTGCTTTCCCTTCTTTCCACCCCTTTAAAAACGTCTTTCAATTTATTTTGTTTTATACAGTTATGTATTTCTCCCTCCCCCAACCTTTTGTTTTACTGTATTTGAGTTGGGAGACATCTCCTTTAGTTGTCAGACTGTTGCTTTCATTTGTAGTTCTACTTTGTTTTGCAAAATAATTCAGGAATTCTTGATCCATAGACAATTGTTTAAAAGCATTTCAATTAAGTCTGTAAAGAGAAAGATATCTATACTTCTTCTGTTCACTTTCTCTGCAAATTTTCTTCTCTTTAAAGATCATTGTTGTTGCTGATGACCATTAATTTATCCATTTAGAATTGAAGGGATAACTGCTTTTATATTTTCCGAAAAAGCTAGTGTTGTTTTCTGTCCTTCACTAGGAGCCACAAGTGCAATTTCCTTCCTGCCTGGAGGTCTGAAATCACCACAACAATCCCTTCTGCATCAAGGGCTCTGGGGCTCCTCTGCAGCAAAACACTTGAACAAACACTTAAAGTTAAGCCTCTGCATAACCTCATTGAAGGAGGTGAAGAAGTATGAATGTACCTTGAAATGCACTAAGTTTTTGTATAAACATTCTGAAGATTTGCATTTAAAAGGGAACTAATGGACTTTTTACACAAAAAGTTGCTTTTCACTTGAAATTTCTTTTCAATTGTTAGCAAAATCATTTGACATTCCACAAGAAGAAAAACAATAAACTTCTCAAAGCCAAGCTTCCAACAGGAATATTTTTTTTAATTTTCACAAAACATGAAAAATTAAGCAAATTTTTGCTGAATCCTTTTTTTTAGACAGGAAGAAAAAATATAAGACCACTGATCTGAACTAAAAAAAGGACATGAAAATGAAGAGAAAAAAAATTTTGTTTGGTTGGTTGGTTGGTGTTTGTTTGTTTGTTTTTCCTGCTTTCTGATATATAAACCAGTCTGAAAGTTTTGAAGATTAGATAGGGGGATTCCTGAGTCAGAGTCCACTTCCCCATGTTCAGCATGGTTGAATTTGACATTCAGGTTTGTTCAGACTGTTCTTTTCTTTGGAGGGAGAGTTTGTAATCCCTACTTTCTGGTGCTGTAAATGATTGCGTAAGAGTTAAAGTACTGGAAAGCCCACCTGAAAAATCTACTCCTTTTAACTTAACATAGTCAGATATGTGTCAGGGATTGCTCTACATCCCTAGAGGTGTTTCCAAGATCACCATGTGGACTAAAATATCTTGAAATCAGATAAGATGTCCAAGGAATGGAGCTGCCTAATGAAGAACTGTAAATATTTGCATCAGAAAAATCCACTTAGAAATAGATGAGTAACCTGTTTCCAATGGAGGGACTTAATCATGAAGTCTTCACACAAAGAGTTTGAAAGATCAAGCCTCACGTCATTTGGATTAAGATCTCTCTGTGTTGTTACATGAGAGGAAGCGTAGGACTTACATAAACATCATCTTTCCCTTGATGAGAATCAGCAAATTCAAACAACTTGTGTAAGTGATTTCCATGCTGAGGAGGACTATGTTTACATCTTGGGCAGCTGTTACTGTGGTTTGGTTCTGTACAAAACCAAACCAAACCCCTGTTTAATTTCACATTTCATAGCAAGTCTTCTTGGATATATGGGCTGTTTTGTTCATCTGGCAGCATAAAGCACAGGCAACTTGGCCAGGGAAAGAATATTCCTGCTGAGTGGGACCACCAGATTTTAGGAATTGCTGTCGTGCTTCCTCTGTCACTTTCTTCCAGTGTTGAGAAAGGAAGGAAGGAAGAAGGGGAAGTGATATTTTTTTCCTTCTAACTGACTTCATGTGAGCTGTATAGAAACATCATCTATTGACATCTAACTTTGTCATTGCAGCTTGTTTTCTGCCTTTCTCAGTGATATGGAGAAAGGATCTGGCAGCCTCAGGTAGCAGGGCTCTGGATTGATAATCACTCTCTTGATATTAAATGCTGGAGTGGCCGTCACAGCTTCATTAGGCACCTCCAGTACGAGGACTTGAAGAGTGCCCTTGAGATCACAGACCTGAGATTGGGGCTTTATATTCAATAATTTCAAACCAGTTTCTGGCCAACCTAATCAACTACACAGAGTTGCCCGAGAGAATATCAGGGTCTTTATTTCTCCCTTAAGGAGGAAATATTAAATTTCATTCTTTAGTGTTTTTTCCTTCTTTTTACAACCCCCTCCTTGTATAATTCTGATAGCTTTAGTACTTTAAACAAATACAAGCTTAAGGAAGCACACAACTCTTTATAGCTTAGTCATTTTGCAGTTTGTGTTGCCCCGACAAGAATTTTTTTGCTTTAAAATTTGGAACCTGCATATTAATGCACTTTATCTTGCCTAGCTAGTTCAAGCAAGGTCTGATAAAAACCACCTTTGATTTGATTTTTTGTTTACATTAAATGCCTTTTTGAACCTTGGCGTAGATGTCTGACCTTTAGAACAAAAAGCTATATTGGTGCAATGCAGCTAGAAGCATTAAACAAGTATACTGACAGTTAAATGAAAAGTGACTGAGGTACACCTGTCACATTAATGCTGCCAGGGAAACTTGGTGTTCACATGATAGGTCTTGTTAGTTTGTTGTTTTTTGTTTTTTTTCTTTTCCCCTATAAATCTCAGTTATATAAATTTGGTAGGGGATTTACATCTACTACTCTGACTTCAGAGGCACCTCGCATATTTAAAGGAATCCTAGTTCCTTTTCTCTGAAATGCAGGATCAAGAGAGGGCTTACACATTAAAAATGAAAAACTAAATCAAACAGCAGTAGCTTATTCTTTAAAGTAAACAGAGCAAAGGCCATCAGTGTCAGCCACAGCAGCAGAAAGGTGTATGCTGACAAAAGAGCCTGAAAAAAAATTTCCTTACAAAGGAAATTATTGGGTTTTATTTACTTTTTCAGAGAGAAAATGATTTCTTAAAGGATACAGGCTGATAATAATAATCCTCTTCATCATCAACCAGAAGGCAGACTGTTTGCTGCAAAACCATTGAAATTATCCATCTTATGGTCCTTTTCAGAAAACTACTAATCACTCCAAAGAGATCAGTAGAAAATTAGGTAATGCTCAATGTCAAGATGAGATAGTGCTTTAGGGAATGACATCCTGATTTATCATTAATAAGGTATAGGTGATGAACTTGCACATGCACAGTTTTGCCAATAGATAAAGCTTTTCTGCACAGTCATGTGGACACACTGATTTTCTGGCACTGCTGCTGTTTACCTTGCTTCTTTGTGAAAACAAATTTCTGTTTTGTTCCTTAAGCTATCTGGATTCTGTCATATATTTTGCATTTCTTTACCCCATGCTAAATTACTGTGTGCTTGATTAATGTTTGCTCCATCAGGAGTTAACTCCAGTGCAAAAAAGTATAAAAATGGAGCATGCTAATTAAAACCAAAGTTATGAAAATGGCAAAGAATTGGAAAGAACTGTATTTTCATACAATGGCAAGTATGTACCAGACAGGTATTTTAGTAACTTTTCAGTGATAACTTCATCTTATCACTGAGAAGTCTTTGATTTCAGAGTTCTTACTTCTTTTTCCTTTGCAAGTCTGTTACTGTTGAAAAGAGACCAGACTATCCTTATTTTGAATCCTGTAGGTAATGCAAAGAAGACAAAACCTGTCTAAACAGCAGCATTGTGGTGATTTCTGGCAATGACATATTGCTGCTACTTGTTGCTTTGGAGTCATGTGCAACAAATACTGCTGGCTTAAATATTAAGGTTAGGAGGAGTTGAAGAAAATGCAGGTTATATGCTGGGAAGTTCTGGAAGGAAGATGAGCCCCTGAAAGAAGACTCAGTGTCATAATGTTGCTGCAGACAGTTTTAAAAATTATGTCAGACAATGGACACATTTACAGCTTTGTTGCATCCCCTGCTCTGAAGTTCAGCCTGACAAGGTTGTGGTGCAGCCACTTGTCTCTGCCTGTTGAAGTGCCAGAAGAACAGACACACACGTACGTGAAAATAACATCACACAGAGGAATTTTGATTAGTAGTGATGATACATTTCTGTCTTATATGCAAGAAGCCTGACCGTAATGGAATGATTATTGTTGGTTATAATTGTTATTTTCTTAATGCCGCTAATTTTTCCAAAGAGGAATGACAAATTTTCCTGACACAGCTGAGCCACAACTGCTACCCTTGAAGGAAGAGACCACCTTCCATCCTTCTCCTGCATTTCTTTTCTTGCCCTGATTCTTCCACACATCTTCCTAATTTTCCCACTCATAAGTGTAGTTCTTTTCCCTTCCTCTTTAAGCTAATGCCCTCATTTGGGAAAAAAAAACCCCACAAAGAAACAAAGCAACAAACCAACAACCCTATGTTTTTTGTTCCACTTAATGTTAGTATCATTTTAATGAACTGAATTCACTAAACATTTTGATTGTCCCTCCGTGCTACTAGACAGACAGCACAGGTGGCACAAGGTAAGCAATAGTCTTGACATGGCAAAGGTGAAAAGGCTTTCTCTTTTTCTGCAGCAAAACAATTATATGGCTCATCCTGCTGAACAAAGCCATGCTCCAAAAGCTTCATCCCAGAGACATTTTTCATTATTTTTCCAAATCCAGTTTAAGGGATTCTGATTTTTCCTATTTCTCAATCTGTTCCCACTATCTGCAATATTTGTCCTACTAGTTTCTTAGCTGTGCTGATACGAACAGTATTTCTAGACATTTGTTGTGAACAGGATCACTGAAAATCACTGAAATTATTGAAATCCTTTTCCAAAGTAGTTTTAAGGGAAACCCCCTCACCTCTGATCCTTCTGGTGACTGCGATGAGAGCACAGCCCAAAGAAGCCAAAGGCAGCCCTGCAGCACTTTCAGTCACTAGGGCTGGGAGGGCACTGAGCTACAGCAGTGAGCCAGGTGGGTTTGCAAAGAGGGGAACCAAGTCTCCAGGAACAGGGCAATGAGAAACTATTTTACATTGCTTTGCCTTTAGAGAAAAACAATGTCTAGATTTAGGTTTCATTTTGTGGATTTAGGTTTTGTTTTCAGTAGAGGCTGCAGGAAACATGAGCAGGCAATGTTCGGCAGCAGATGAAGCAGAACTTCTAACCAATGATGTAAGTAAAATTCTAACCACCATTCTTCTAATCACTGATGTAAGTATAAATTTTTACAGTGACAACAAAAGGCTAAGGACATCAAGGTGACAGCTGTGTTTTCAGCTTTGATCATATAAATTGAGAACTGGTGCCAGCTGGGAACAGTTCAGCCTTTCCTGGGATCCAGCTTTAACAAAGAAGCAATTTTGCTGTAGGAGCTTGTGGGCCTTATTTGTTACGACTCAGAAAATATGTAATAAAGGACATTTTCTAGGTTTGGAATGAAAGAAATGCTCATCATCATAGCTATGGTTGCTTGGCATAGGAGACTGTGAAGTACAGCGTGATATTCTGCTAAAAGCAGATTAAGGACGTCTTCAAACTTAATATTTCCTAATAGATTTTTGTCTAGTATTACATCCAACTTCAATCAACAGTATGTTATGAGCACCTCGTTAGTTCTCACAAGCTGTAATTTATATGCTTATATAAAATACAATTCTCAGCCTAGATGTTCACCTGAGATACAGACTTTTGTTTGTAAAGAATATATACACTGAGAGCTGAATATCAGGCATGAGGGAATGTTGTCTCCCCAGGGTGTTAGTGATTTGTTTATATTAAATACAGAAATAGTGCTTACAAGATTCTGTTTATAGGGAGATGACTTCACCTGAAAGGGACCTTAGTGAGTCTCAAAGTAAGATGGGGTGGGAAAATAACCCCTCAGGAGAAGTGTCAAAATTATCATTCTGATTAAATTGCAGATCAGAGGTGTCTGTGGTGGACTAAACATTTGAGCTTGAATGAGCTCAGTAGGATTCTACCTTCCACATGATTTTCTTCTGAGAAGGAAAGACAATAGTTTCATCCTTAGAATAATGTGCACGGGAGCATTTTAACAGTATTTGAAATGAAGAAAAATATCTTTGAGTGGATTTAAAATAACTGTTTCTGCATTCTTCTGTATCTATTTCTTAATGTCTGTCTTAAAGTTGATTTGAGGGTAACTCAAAAAACAAAATATTTTTTCCTCTGGATGTGATGACCCTCAAATCCTGGATTGTTTATCACTTTTCTGTGTCACCACCACAATGAACATATTTTGGAAGACTGAAGAGTTAGTGTTCCTTCTCTAATTTATAAAAATGTTTTGAAATATAGAGCATCACCATAAATAAAATATCTTTCAAAAAGTAGTGTTAACCAGTGTTTTAAAGAGAGTGTACATGCTGAACTCCAGCTGGAATTGGAATCAAAGATATTTTTAAGAACTGAATCATAGATGAACTGTATTCTCACAGTAGGAGATTAAAATAAATTTGTTTAAAGTCTCAAATGCATCATTTAATAAGCAAATAGAGGATAATGCAGCACAGGCCAGATGTTATTAATACATATTACAGTAATATAGAACATATCAGAGCTATGATTGTGTGAATAATAAATAAAAAGAAGGAATATTTATTCTAGAAATTGCTGCAGGTGTATGACATTTAGGGCACATTCTACTTAACCTCAGTTCAGCCTCAGAGTTTCAAGAAGGTTTTAGGGCCTGTGCAAATGAGATTTTAATCAGGAATACAGGTGCCAGAGGGTAAAGCAGTCTCTTCTGTTTATGATCAGAGATGCTTTCTGATCTTTACCTATTGAAAACTCTCATTCAGCTTTAAAAATATGAATGTTCTCACTACTGATGCTTCCCAGAGTTCCTATTTCTTATTACCATGACTAAACGTAAGCTAGGCACAAGATGTTTACAATTGTTACTCATGTTTTGCTAAGCTGGTACTGATGTTGTTATCTCCTACTATTTCTAATGCTCTAGTTCTATGATTCTATCTTACACTGTTCAATATAAGGTCTGTTACAAGAGTGGAGATTAAATTTTTAATCTATACCTGAACCTCAGCAAAATCCTTTATGCAATCTTCTGTGGAGGTTAGAATTCCGTTTTTTCTGTTTGAACAAGTCTGTCTAGCTCTTTCTTGTAGAAACAAAGAACTTCCAAGAAGTCATAATAAGGTTTCTAAATTTTATGAATAATAGAACCACAGTAATGATGTTGTAAAGGCTAAAAAAGATGAAAGATGCATACCCTAATGCTTTGGGATCAGTCGTATCTAGGTGGAATTCCAAAAAAACCCCAGTGCCTACGAGGCTATTTCATCTATATTGGAAGTTCTTGGAAGAATTTCTTTGGCTCTTTCCAAAGATGTTTATGGTCTGCCACTTTGAACTATTGTAGGCATTCTGGGGCTATGAAGACTTATTTTTCAAGCCCCAAGAAACATGCAAGTCATCACCAAAAGCTAGCAAAGATATAAAGTCTATGCTATCAAAACTTCAAAGCAAGAAGGAGAAAATAAGCACCTGCAACTGCAGGGTTCATGGAAAATTTATTTTCCTAATGTGACTGATTTGACAAGGAGAGGGCATAAAACACTAAGGCTGTTGCTGCTAACAGAGAGGTGTGTTTTTGCTAGAGTAACAAGGTCACATTAGTCAGTCCTGTGCAGAGTTGTAATTGAATCCACCTTTTATTGTAAGACAGGTGAGATTTTAATCATGTGGATACAAATGGGTATCACCTAGTTACTTTGGGTGATGTCTGATTTGCTACAGGATTGTAGCAATGTCCATAACTGGAGGTAATTTTGCAGAAGAGTTGCTAGAATGCCGTTCCAGTGGTGACTGGGAGAGATGTCTTGCTGGTGACTGGTCAAAACAGTTTCTACTGCAGCTTTATGGTTTGTTCTATCTGAGATCTTACTTTTTTTATTAATATTCCAGGTTAGACACCTTGTTAAGGTGAAAGCTTTTGAGTTTGTGAATATAAATCCCCAGATGAGATAAAGATAAAAAGATTTGGCAAATAGAGATAAGACCGAACATTTAGGAAATAAGAGAAGAAGATGTGAGAGTAGGATCTCAGAAAAATAGTAGTAGTCTATCTAGACATATTCTTGAAATTGTTCATGAGGATGTTAGCAGGAAAGAACAATACTACTGGATAATAAAGTGAAAAAATTATGGATTTTGAAATTGAATTCTGTGTAATTTTGAATTAATATCTATAGAATCCTGCTGGCTTAATCCTGGAATGTAAACTATGAGTGAAATTGATCCGCCATATTTCTCCTTTAAATAAAAAGCATGATTTCTCAGTTTCCATGCTACCGTTTTTGGGTTTTTTACCCCTCCCCCTCTGTAACAGTTTTCTATCTATTACTAGGACTTTGTCCTTTTTCCCTTTCCCATAACTCACAATCGACCCTGAATCAGGTTCCAATAACAATTTGGACTGGTTTACGAAATCAATAGGAATGTTTTATTACTTGTTTTCCTTTCTGCTTTATTTCCTTGTTCCTTACTGTGCTGCAGTCCTGTGATTTTTTTATTTTTTTTTTCAGTTGGGACACTAGTGACCAACAGGTAAATTGTCTTGTTTGTCCTTTTTCCACTTAGTCAAAGGAAAATTCAAAATATAGTTTCTAAGGAAAATTAAATATGTAGGTTCTTAAGAAAATTTCTTTATGGAGGTAGCAAAAAGAACTTCTTTCGTTGCTCCTGGGTAGGAGTAAGGTGGATGGCAGAAATGAGTGCAGGAGATTGTTCTTCCTTTGAAGCTTTGTTCCACTCTCTGGATCCCTAAACAATACCCTGATAAGAAAGACAGGCTTTACTGCTAATTTATGGAGGACCTGTTTCCATGTGTACAGAGCATCTACTCTCCTATAAGGTATGAAGAACATTTCTGATATGCCTGAACTGAAACAAGTCATAACTCTGACATTCACTGTGAATGGTCATTACTTCTTGCTATTCATCACCTTACAAAGTTGGGCTCAGACACTGACACTGAGATAAGGGAAGATCTTGACCTTTAAAAGTCTTAGAGAGTTTTGCTGCTGCCTTGACTGGAGTCAAGATTTCATCCTGATTATATTTAGCCTGTTGAATGTCCTAAATTCTACTATAGAGTAGATGCTTTCCTGTCTTTCTCTAGTGGCTAATATCCCTAGGACTTGTAGATCCCTTAAGAAAAAGAAACTGGAATTTAATTTTGTTATGAGTTTTGCCTTAGAATCTTTCAATTCAGATTCATGACTCTTCACTCCTGTATTGAAATGCAAGAGATTGATCCGATTTTAAATGACAGGTGAACGTCTTCAGATCAGGCGTATGACATGTATCTATGCAGCAATTCTGCAAATAGATCCTTTCTAGATAATTAAGAGATTTCAAGGCAGTGACACAGTGATAATTCATTGTAGAGTTCAGATATATACTTGATTGACTTTAAATATGCTAAGATAATAATAATAATAATAAATTCTACAATTCAGACATTTAAGAGCTTAAAAGCAAGTGTCAGTTAGTTCTACACCTCCTAGCAGATTAGTTTTCTAATATATCCCCTTTCTAACAAAATTGCAGTGGCGAGGCTGTAATTTGGATTATCTGCCAAATGTTCTTATGCCTGTTTACATTCTGAACTTCAGCTGTGACACATATTAGATACTTCCAAAATACACACCAGGCCTATACAGCAGAGAGAGAGAATGAGATACTTTTCATTTGAAATGGAGACTACTGCTCATCATAAGTTTTTCTCCATCATTTCATCACAAGCTTCTTTTAGTAAGTATGAATAACTGTATTGATCAGGTAGAATCTGAAAATACCAGATCTCCTACCACCAGGCAGAATGGTTATTTGCTTGGCTATTAAAAACAAAACACCCAGACATAATTTTTAATTTTGAATAGTCGAGGACAGACATGGGCACAGTTGGACTGGGTCCCAGAAGAATTCGGTGCTCAGTCAAGTGATCTCCAAACAGTCTTCGAGAGGGTGCCAGTTATGACCACAGCGGTGGCCCCTCTAGACATGTGGAACAGCAACATTTCAGACGTCTGAATAAGCTTTTACCAGAAAATGTGGATGTTTCTAGCACTTATCTTTTGTGCCTATGCCTTTTGGTGTCTATGTCATTATATTGACCATCAAAGTGCAATTTTCTTACTTTCTTTTTAGGCTTAATCTGCAATTTTATGCTCCACCTCACCTGCAATATAACTGGCAACACGCAACTCTACTGCATATGCATAACTTGCTGGTTTTGTCATCTTGTGTCCTGCCTTTAATGGAACGGAAAAGAAAGGGGTGTTTCTGTTGTGTCTACTTCTGGTGGTAACAATGTGGAGGTTGGCTCTGTGCCACCGACTGATGCTGAACATGGTGTTGGTACTGACCGCAGCTAGGATTCCCAGACTGCCTCTCCCTTTGTATGCCGGGATACACCTTCACAGACATTAAACAGACTACCCTATCTCTTATATCCCTTTAACCACATACCCCCTCTTCACTACAGTCCCAGAGCACTTTTTGCAAGTGTGCATTGTTCTATATTTATGTGGTAGGCACCCTTTGATAAATGAGAGGGTTCATGACAAAATGCCTTTGGAAAGTATTTATGTTATTGACTAGAGTAAAGGGAGGATAGATCGCTGAAGTGGGCAAAACCTTCAGAATATAACTTAAGAAAAAACATGTCATGAAAAGAGTTTTTGATAAAAGGAAGGAAATGTGTCAAAATTTGGTGCATGCTTTTTTTTTTTTCAGACTTCATGAATTTAGATAATATTGAATCTGAATAGCCAAACCCTTAAAAAAAGTAAACGAAAAATCCTAATAATTATTCACATTCTTATATATGGTTCTAGGACTAGGAACTTAGTGAGGATTGTTGTCCTCATTTAGTGTATCTTAAGGTTTCACATTGTATCTCCCAGTATGACCCTAAATATTTCATGAAGAAGCTTGGTCAAAAAAACATTGGTTAAAACGAAAATCTGCCATTATAAAAAGCCAAATATTTTCCTCGGAATGGTGAATAAATGAGTCTACTCCTGATTTTATTGATGATGGGGTAAATGTGTTTTCCTGGTTTTATTGTCTGCCTTCCTACTTGCCTACAACATGGAAAGGATTAGCAGGGAATATTCTTTATTTTACAAAATTATAAATAGATGTTACAGTTTTTTTCTGTCTGCCTTTATTCTGATTGCGTGTCAGCAAATGGCTACTATTGTTTCACAAGTAAAATATTTTTGCACAGTAGATCTAATAGTCAAATTAAGAAACTTTCCTGTATCATTTTATTCTTGTTTTAAATTTTTCAAAATTCTTTTTCTAAGCTTTATTGAAAAATACGAGTGTCTATGATGCTAGAGCTAAAAGCATTATCTTTCTCACTGTAGCAATTAAGCTGCTCTGTGATTAGGAGCAGATTGTGCGATAGAACAGAAGACATTGCTTCTACTGTTTTACTTTTTCTCTGAGGGCTGGTAAAATAACCTTTTATGCTGTCGAGGTCAGGAGGACTTTAATACCCAGTAACAAGTATAGATTTTTAGTCCTAAGGAAAATACAATTGCCATAAATACAATTTTGTGTACTAACTGAAGTTTATGTAACTTATTACTCAGTCCAAAGATTTTGTAAATTAAAACCTTTTTCGATGGAAAATATTTTTGATGGCTTCTATATACAAGTATCTATTATTAATGTGCTACCAGTGCAGTGAAATAAAATAAACAATCAGAAACTGGATGAAGCATAATTAGGAGAAAACAGATAGAGCACTGTTATATTTATGATATTAGTGAACTAGAACTCAAGCACTCAAAGACATTTAAGTGTTTAACTCCTACTGGTTTCAGTAGAAATCAGGAATTCAAATACATTTTTAGAATGTGGGACTGGGCAGGCGCTGTAATGAATAAAAGGGAGATGCAAGAAATAAATATTTAGTACAATATTTTTATTTTGACGCATTTATTTCTTTAATAGACATTTATTTTTTAGCAGTTTCATGATACATCATCATGGCTAGTCTTTGTGAACAAAGGTATTGTAAGGACTCTACCCACGCTTGCTGCAAACGTGCTAATGGCTAAAAAGACCAATGTGGGATAGGCAATTCCAGTTGCAAAAGGCACAGGGTAAAGTCTTCTTAGGCTGTATTGGTAAGGCATGGTTCTTT
>VXBA01004208.1:0-43927 GCA_013399895.1 Serilophus lunatus
TTCTCTGCTGTATGAAGTTCCCAAATGCCTTACTGTTATCCAAGAAAAGGCGATCTCAAAATAATTG
The DNA here is from genome assembly GCA_013399895.1 of Serilophus lunatus. Lineage (NCBI taxonomy): Eukaryota > Metazoa > Chordata > Aves > Passeriformes > Eurylaimidae > Serilophus > Serilophus lunatus. The sequence goes on from VXBA01004208.1 coordinate 68, forward strand.
AAGTTGATACATTTAAATTCTCACATTAATTGATAATACAATGGGGAAAAGATGGGGAAATAGAAAAATGTGTTTTTTTCTTTTCATTGTCTCATTTGTTTCTTGGTGGCTTGAAAATTTAGGATCACCTAAACTGTGAAATACTTAAGAAAAACTTTTAGTTTTCTTCATCTCCTACCTCTGTAGTTCCAGCCTATCAGCTGTAAGACAGAATGATGAGACCCATGGTAGTATGTTAGAAGTAGGGACACACTGGAATTCATCTACTGAGCTGTGTTTAGATTTCTATTTTGTTCCTTTTTAATTTCACGACATCAAGTTTGCTTTTTTTTTGGTTAGCATTGAGCTTCACAGTTATCTATTTTAATCCCAAATTCTCAGTTATATTTAGTTTTAATAATCTCAGAGCCTATAGTTTTCTATACAGTTAAGGTTTTTTCCCAATTATGTACATTACTTTGCAAATATATGTGTTGCAGTTTTTTTGCCATTTTGTTAACCAGTTACCTACTATTGGAGTTTTTATGAAGCTTTTCTGAATCAGCCTTTAATTACCTGCAGTTGGAAACTTCATCACCTGTCTTCTCATCATGTATGAAAAAGGCCAACACAGATATTTGTGATATTTCATTGATAGTCGTCCTGTACTATAAAATAGTCTCCTTTTTTCCTACCTGTTTCATTTATCTTCTTGCTTTCTGTGCTATGCTAGATACATATCTTTAAGAGCCTTTGGGGACAGGTCTTATGAAATTGTTTTTGAAGTACAGGTGACAGTATCAATTAAATATCCTTTTCTGGGTGCCTCCAACACAAAATATACCAACAGATTTCTGGGGTATGATTTCCCTTAGAGTGATAGGGTTGTCTTTTCAGTTTACTTCATTCAAAGTTAAAACAGCCTGTAAGTTTATCAGCTTAATAATATATGCCAAGTGTTTTATACCATCCTGTTCACCAGGAACAAAAAAAAGGGCTTTCAGGGCCTGATGTTGATGGTGATTAAGATCTGAGAAGTCATTGAGATGCAACTGTTTCTTTCCCAAGTTCAAAGGTCTTTTATTACAGTTCATCTGAATATAATGGACAATTTATTTCTCCCCAGCTACAGTTGTGACTTTGGTTATTTCTTCTTACACTGTCACTTAACTCTTAGATACTGAAGCCTGTTGTTTAACACTGGAAAGCACACTGACACAAGTATTCCAAGCCCATTTGATATGCAGTGCAACACTAAAGCTACAGCTTGTAGAAAATGCATCACTGAACCTTATAGTCCTTTGAAAACTTAGTGAGTACTAGCAAGGAAAATATTCCTCCTGAGTGCAATGCTGGTACCAGTTTATACTGATATCGGATATACTCTGCTGAATTCTGAGTGGTATTTTTATTAGTATTGTCTTTTATTTATATACAATAAAAGTACCTGTGGTACTGTTTTTAATATTCTAGCTTTTGATAAAATATTTTTTTTATTTTATAGCTTGAAATCTTGACCAATTTAGCAAATGAAGCCAACATATCAACTCTGCTTAGAGAATTTCAGGTTTGTGCAAAGTCTATTCTTTTTGTATGAAATGCTCTCTTTTGGCGTTGTTGGATATTTCTTCTAGATTCTTTGGTTTAAATTTTTCAAGTTAAAGTCTTTTCCAGGTTAAAATGTTCTCAAAATGGAAATTAAACTGTCTTATGATGGATAATGGACCTTTTTGTATATGGAAGGGGGCTTCAATGTTTTGTTTCTCACTCTCCTTCCGACTACCAAAAAAAAAAAAAGTTGTGAGAAAAATTCAAGCATTCTGTATTCTTTAAAACAAATTCTACCAACTTGACTGACACTGTAAGTCACTATATGATAGGGTCTTAATTTTAGCAGTAATGCCATTGGCATTTATTGCCAAACCTCATTTCCATAAGTCATTTGTTGCAATAGTTTTGTCCCCAGTATCTTTATATATCAGCAAGATGTTTTGCATATATTGTGAAACAGCGTCTGTCCTTCTTTCTTTTCTCTTTGCTTATGACACCTATTTTCAGTTTTCTGGCTGGATTTGTCTGAAAGGTACTGGTTCTCAGGCAGGTAGGTTATTCAAAGTTTCATAGATGTTCCTAGTTAAATGAACTGAAACCTCTCTGAAGAGAGAGCTCATCATCTCCAACCTTGCACACGAACTGATTGCTGTCTTTGGGTAATTGCCCCCTGCCTCAGGCTTCCTTTAAATCAGAGACTTGCATGACTATAGGTGACCAAAGCTGGCAAGGAAATGTCTTCTATAAGTGACAGTGAGATGAAAAAAGTATAACAACTAAAGTGCAATGTAGCTTTCTAGGCTAAACTTATGAGGATAATGTGGTAAAGTGTTTGACAAGAATTACATATTCACGATGAAAATCCTGTTTTTTAGACTTACGTGAAAAGCCAAGATAAACAGTTTGCTGCAGCTACAATTCAGGCTATAGGCAGATGTGCAACAAACATCACTGAAGTGACGGACACGTGCCTTAACGGCCTCGTGTGTTTGCTGTCCAACAGGGATGGTAAGCTAAATGTTCTCTTTGTTTTCTGAGTACCTAATGGCTTGAAACCTTTTCTTAATGAAAACTACACGGAGCAGATCACATTAAAAAGCATGAGAGTTGACTTCTATAAGAATTTAGCTGACATGACTGTATAGAAATAATGATTCTGCTTTTCCAAAGGCTGTTATATTCACTGGGTGCATATTTTCTCTGTTGTTAGCGAAATTAATTCCTTGTGGCCTGCAATTACATCTTTACCTGCTTTTTCTTAAAAAGCTGTAATTATTAAAGAGTGCTGTTCGATTATCATAGAAGTAGTTTTACTGTTACATGTTTCTCTGCATCAATGCAGTTAGCCTGTAGAGGGTGCTGAAAGCTTGGAATTTTTTTTTTTTAGTGCCTCAATGCCTAACTTGGAAAAACATATTAAATAGTTCTAAGGTAAATGGTTGCAAATTTGGGTTGATTTTGTAATCTAACCTTCTTTTATTTTTAGATAGTGAAAAGGAGTTGCAAGTCACTAAGGAAAACAAGAAGAAGCAGATAAAGTCAGATAGGATATAGCAGCACTATAAATCAATACCTGATAATACTGTGTTTTCTTACTAGTTACCAATAAATATTGCAGATAAGAAGTCAAGAGGAGAATTGGAAGATGATTATATAATGTACAGTCTACATGAATATAGTTCAGTTTTAGAAATAGAAATGTATTGTGTGAAAATGTCGGGAATGAGGGAAGGTGTGATTTTGGGGTGTTTTGGAGTAATTAGCTCAAAGAACACAGGTGAGATCTTCTCTAAGCTTTGAAAAGCAGCATGGATGTAGTTTCATGGTAAGAAGGCCTTTATTAGGGACATCACTTTGGCAGTAAATAGTCATCCTGTGACCCACTAATACACTTGAAGCTTTCTCTTATTTTGTTTATGAACAATGAGTCCTCATTCTCAGTCACCTCACTTTATATTAGAAATTCCTGAGAGACCTCAGTGCATGGGTTTGTAGTTTTAATAGATGTAACTTTAATTTCCTAGTGCTCTAGACTTTACTTATGTTTAAGCTTTTCTGATTATCAACTGTGTTTGAAATATATTTGCATATTGTGTTACAAGGCTGTGTCTGCATAGTGCACCTTTTCGTATTACATTCAGCAGCGGCCGTAGTAAAAACACAAGCTGCAAAGCGTGTTCTTGATTCTGTTTAATTCTACTAGCAATCTTCCTGTAAGTGAGTAAACTTCTTTCTGCATTTACGAATTCCCATCTTTCTTCTGTTCTAAATGAAGTAATAAAACTTTCACTTCAGAATACCAAATTTGTTACTTAGTCTTTTTTCCTGTTTTCTTGGGTTTTTTTATTTTTGCTAAGAAAGAACCAAGATAAGAGGAAAAGGGTTCGTTTTCTTTTATCATAGTCAATTTAATATTTTCTTAGAGTAACTATATATGTGTATACACATACATATGCATGTGCATCTATACAAAGGTCTGTCTCAGCGAGATTAGTTTTCTTGTCTTTTTCTAAGTAGTTGTCTAGCAAATAAAATTATCTTCTTGTGCTTACTGTTCTGAAAGACTGCAAAGGATATATTGAGGATCTTTTAAACCTGGCAGCTGGCAAATTACTTTACCATAGCTGCAGTGTCTTTATTCCTTCTTTCAGGGAGTGAATAGAATGGCATAATTTACGTGGTACCTTTCCCCAGGTGGCAGGAAATTACCGATAGTCACAGCTTACTGAATGTAAGAGTTTTGGCATGATAAGGAGATAAAAAAGCATGTGTAGGAGAATAGATTTAAGGGTCTTGGTTAGTCTTGCTTTCCCTCAACTTTCAGGCTTAAAGTATGCAAGCAGTCTGTTTGTTGTGCTACTTTTTTCATGATCATTTGAAGCTTGAAAATAGTTTTGCTTCTGTGCATAGGATGAAGCACAGGCTGGTGGGTTCTTAGGTCGGTGAATGCAGAATCAGAGAGGTGACCAGACTAATTCTACCAAGCCAAAATAGAATCCTGAAGAACATGCTTGTGGCAAAACTGCCTTCTAATTCTATGCTCTTATTCTGGAAAGGTCTTAACTGTAGAATTAATTATTCTGGAACTTGGGAACTGAGAAGGCAGAGTGTTGTTCCAGAAACAAGGTCCTAGGGAAGTCAAGAACTGCTCTTGACATTTTCTTTGCATGTGTATGAGTGACTTACTTAAGTTCAGATTTGCCTTACTCAGGAAAGCTGTGGGATATGGGGCAGGTGAGGAAACAAAACAAAACCAAAAATATTTGAACTATGGAATCACAACAGAAACTAGAAAGCTCAATGATGGGATATTTAAAAATCTCTGTGAAGAGTTATCCCAGCTGGACTTGACTGACTCCTGAAGGGACTGTTCTTTGAGGGCTGAGAATTATTGTTGTTGTTGTTGTTGTTGTTGTTGTTGTTGTTGCTGCTGCTGCTGCTGCTGCTGCTGCTGCTGCTGCTGCTGCTGCTGCTGCTGCTGCTGCTGAAGGGACTGTCCTTTGAGGGCTGAGAATTGTTGTTGCTGAAGGGACTGTTCTTTGAGGGCTGAGAATTATTATTGTTGTTATTGTTGTTGTTGTTGCTGCTGCTGCTGAAGGAAGTAGAAAAAGACTTACTTTCATTCTCCAGTTTGGCATTTGACTATTGTGTTTTCCTTAAACAATTGCATCGGTTGTTGACCACTGACCTGAATGTGACTTAAAAGTAATTTTAGATGTAAGAGACAAATGGGATTATAAGGAGTCTCTTTTGTCTCTCTGTACTTCATATACTAGAAATCCTGCAGGTATTTCTTTTGATTGGTGACTTTTAGTTTCTATAGAAAGTTGTAGGTTGAATATAGACACAATTGTAGGATGTATAGCTAAAACATTTTTTCTCTATGAATCTATACATAACCAGGCAAGTCATTAAGTCACTGGAACTGTTAATACATCAAGTAACTACTACATAGTTATTGTAATTATTGTTAGAGTGACATGAAAGCATCTCCTAGTAGCACTCAGTATTAATGAGTTTTCTGAGTGTTGTTATTTATGTTACAAGGATGGAAAAGTAAGCCAGATAAAAGCTTAAACTTTGTATATTTCTGAAAAGCAGTTTGTCTGGAGACTTAGCTCTAGTAATTGTCTTTTAACATTGTTTTCAACCATTTCCAGAACCTTTGAGTAACCCACATAATCGTACTCTAATTTGTGTATAGAAGGGACCTTTAAAGATCTAGTCCAAGTTCCCTGTCATGGACAGGGACGCCTTCCATTACATCTGGTGTCTAGCCTGACCTTGCATGTTTCCAGGGATGGGGCATCACCACTGGTCTGGGCAACCTGTTCCAGTGTTCCACCACTCTCATTGTAAAAAATTTCTTTCTTATATCTAATCTAGATCAACCTTGTTTTAGTTTAAGACCATTACCCTGTCACAACAGCTAAAAAGTCTGTCCCCATCTTTCTTGCAGTCTCCCTTTAACTATGGAAAAGCCACTGTAAGATCTCCTTATAGCCTTTTCTTCTTCAGGAACAACCTCAGCTCTCTCCCCTGTCCCCAGAGAAGAAGTACTCCAGTCCTCTGATGATTATTGTTGCCTCCTCTGAACCCGTTCCAACAGGTCCATGTTTTTCTTGTGCAGAGGACTTTAGTGCCAGTGCTCCAGATGGGGTCCCACCAGAGCATAGGGTCAGAATCACCTCACCTGACCTGCTGGCCTCTGCTTTTAGCATAGTCCAGGATACAATTTGCTTTCTGGGCTGTTAGTGCACATTGTCCAGTCTCTCATCCACCAGCACCTCCAAGTCCCACTTGGCAGGGCTGCTCTCAATTCCTTTGAACCCCAGCCTGGATTGATGCTGGGCTTTGAACCAACCAAGGTGTAGCATTTTGCAGTTGACCTTCTTGAACCCTGTGAGTTGCACACAAGTTTCCTGTGGGCCCACTCCTAGAGCTCGTCCAGGTCCTTCTGAATGGCTTCCCATCCCTCAAGGGTGTCAGCCACACCACTAAGCTTGGTAAATGTTTAGTGAGTGTACACTGAATCACTTGTACAGCCTTGTGTGATGTTCAGTTGGCATTTTCTTTCCAAAAACAGTGAATGCGGTTTTCTGCTTTTAGAAATAGTGATTATACAGATTATAGACTATGGATAAATTAGTCTTCACTTGTTATGTTTCAGTTTTTGCAAGGATTGGTTAATGCAAGTCAAAGAAGATTTGACTAGACATCATAGATTTCAAATGTATTTCAGAATGAAGCATTTGAATCTTCTCTGGTGATATATTCCAAGCTAAGGTCATTTTCTGTGGTTCTGTTATAGTGCAGACAATTCTCAGTTAGAGAAAAAGTCTTTAATTTTGTTCTGACAACTTACTGTCTGCTATCTTGGTAATTTTTTGTATGCATTATTATTTAGCAAAATGGAACAGTGTCTGACTGAGTATATTTTAGGGTTTTGAGGATTTGTCCTGCTTCAGAGATTGTCCTACTCAGAGTAGTCATTTCCATATTGCTTCAAAATTGTTTGTCGAAAACTAGCAGTGAACATTTTACTAGAATTTTTACTGTGATCAATAACTGAAGTTATTGATTCCTCTTGTAATCTTCTTTATTGATAAAGGCATTCCTGATCTGATTTTCTGTGATTTTTAGTCTTTTTAATTTAGTCTTTTAATTTGATTTACTTTTTTTTACCCTTTAGATATGATTTACACTGTTTTGAAATTCTTTTGTTTATCGTTCCCTTCTGTGCATTTGATAGATTTGATAATTCTAGTAGAGTTACATTTTAAGATTGTCTTGCTGCCTATGCAAAATGCCAATTTTATATCCCTTTTAGAGTTTTGTTGGAATTTGTTTTGGTTTTGAACCTAAATGTTTGTCTTTTATTTCATGCTCAGTTTTGAGATTATGACATGTCATCTACTGCCATTCATTTTATCATAATCATTTTCTCTACATTGTCAACAAGAGTTTTTAATAATGACTTCATGTCCATTTAGTTGTTTGGGTTCAGTTTTATTATTTTAACCTTTCAGTGTATCACAAAGCACTCAATGATATAGGTTGTTATTACCATGTCCCCCACTATAAATATTCCAGATTGTAATTTTCAAGTTGCAGGAATTGTCTTCTTATTTTGGTATCTGGCAAAACACAATTTAAATTAAATTTGTCTGTAGGATTATGCAAGACCTTGAGATATGTGAAGTAGACATGTTAACCTTGCTTCAAGAAATTAGCCTAGAAAAATGACAGATGTCATATCAAATAAAGGATGACACAAAAAGCTGCAAGCTTAAATTTAAGCATTTCAAAGGCTTTTTGGCATACTGATGCATACTCAGAGATTTTGAAAAGCCTTTCTCCGTAAAGATGTTCGCTTTCTCAAAAAAACCCTAAACAAACAAAATGCAAAATTGAGACATCTCTTCCCCATGCTGTTCTGTTGAAACTTGAGTGTGCTTGATTGTTGAATGAATGGTCCATGTTTCTGATTAACTCTTGAAAAGTAGGAATACCTCTGTTTAACAAATTGTTGTTAGGCTTCTTCATCTTTCCTTATGGAATGAGTTTACTCTTTCACCTTTGCACTTGTGAGGTCTTTTCAGCTTCAAAAATTGTACATTTCATACAAATCGATCATGTTATGAATGTTACTTGCTACAGTAGTTAAGCACTCCAGCCCAGGACTTTGGCATTAATCTTAAAACAGATGGCTGTTTAGAAGCTTTATTTGAGCATACTAGAGATTAGGTTACAGATCTGAGAGGGGCTGTTTAGGAGGTGAAAAAGGGCAAAGGAGATATTTAGTTATTTCTCTAGCATATGAATAAGCTGCTACTTTTAATGTTGAAAATTTCTTTGAAAATTCAACAAGTGTGTGTATTTATAAAGCAGACTACAAATTACTTGTGAATATGTATAATTTTAATGAAAACCATGTATTTTTTTCGCACTGTTCCCCAGTTTGAAAAGGAAAAATACAGCATGCAGCTTTACTGAAAGGCAGTTTCATAAAAAGTATGTAGTAGTATGATATTTTTACATTTAGAATGTTTCTCTGTCCTGGTTTGCTGCTTGTAACTTGATTCAGGAAGCTGAATTTGTAATACTTAAAACAGTTACCAAGTAAATAGAATTCATTTCTGCAAAGCATGTTTTGAAAGCTTTTACATCTTTTGCAGTCAATTAATTATGGCTTTTTCTTTTACATAAATGCTTTTGAAATTAATAGTTTGTTTTGTCTACAGAAATCGTAGTTGCTGAAAGTGTTGTTGTTATTAAGAAACTGCTGCAAACCCAGCCAGCTCACCATGGTGAAATTATTAAGCATATGGCCAAACTCTTGGATAACATTACAGTGAGTATTTGTTCACACTGTCTTATTTTCCTTGTTGACTGACAGTGAGATTTTTGTCTCTCTAGAAATAGTTATATTAGAGAAATACAACATAGTTCTTTATTTTCTATAAACTATAGTTTTTCATGATCTTAAAGAAAAGGAAATAGAAGCTATCATATGGCATCAATTTGTTCCTTATATCTGGGAAGTTTATTTTGAAACAGACCCCTGGAAATGTTGAATATTGCCAGTACTGCTGCACCAAGATGACTAGCAGGTTTAGAATGTAGAGTTGGTAAGTTGTAATGAAAATAAGGACAAAGCAGCAGTTAACTTGAGGATTATCAACCAGTTGTGTTAGTGATCTGGAGTGGAGCTGAAAAAACTTTATTTTAAACATTTCTCCGCAAATCATCTGACCTTTCAATGGTATATCAGATATGCTGCTGTAAGTGTGTTGCAGTGTGTCTTGAAGTTGCATTTTTATCTTCTGGGTATTTGAGATTCTGTGGTATTTAACAGTAAAATTTGCATTTTTTGTTATTACTTGTCTTTAGATTTAATTGAAATTTAGTTATGCAAATCTTTATTTCCCAGGTTCTCCTCACAGTCCCAGTAATTGATAAAACAGCTAGTGGTCTATCTTTAATTGTAGTACAGGGTTGATGACCATTACCTGCTATTACATCATAAACCAAAGGTGACAGATTTTGATCTGTCAATAATTATTTTTCTGTAGAAGTTATAAGTAGGACTTATGGCCTCTGATTTAGTTTCATAAAATTACACATTTATTGATGTGTAACTTGTGAAACTGCTGTCTAAATCAGTGAATTCTCAGTTTTCAATAGTTGAATTTGGCAATGTTTGGAGCATTAAAAGAAAAAGGAAATTTGGTATTCTTGGTTCATGTTAATGAACATGAATCTAAGAGGCTGCTAAGAGGTGACAATCAAACTTTGTAACTGATATATAAGAAAATAAATTCTTCTGAATTGCTCATGTCAAAAGAGAGTATAAGATAATGCTGCTAATTATACATCGAAGTAAGTATTACTTATTTTAGAATAGTCACCAGTTTTCAGATCATTTTTGCAATGTCTTGATTGATTATTGCAATCTCTTAAATAGCATATAATCTTAATATACACATCTTCTGGCACTTCACCAAATGCTTTTGTCATCTTATTTCCACCTACTGTACAGTTTATATACTATGTATGTATATATGTAACTATACATTATTTTATAGTTATTTTCTAAATATTGTGTAGCACTTGACAGAGTTTTGTAGCTCTGTTATACAATTAATATTTCCAAGTAAATAATTGAATTTTTAAGTACCGAGAATAAGAGGGGTGGGTTCAAGTAGTACTTGAATTAGTTTGACATTCTCACATTTTCCAATATAAGTCTGTACAGAGTATCAGAAAATGGTAAGTAGTAGGAGGACAGTCTGTGGAAGAGAACAGTCATAGAAATAAATTAATAATCAAAATCTCCTTCTGAATCATGTTTCAATGCAGTGTAATTTTTCAGTAATTTCAAGATATACATCTTTGTTTGCTTAAGACTTTGAATTAAAGAATATTTTGGAAGAAGTTCATATTTACAGTTTCTGAAATAACCTGCCCCTATTATGTCTGGAAATAAATGTATTCCTTCACAAAATGGTTTGAGTGGAGAGTGGCCTATAAAGGTCATCTAGTCCAAACCCCCAATGCCTTACTTCTGTAAAGGATAAGTGTATACATTTGGGAAGGTGTATATAGTTACTAAGGATGTGAGTTTGAAATGTCAACATTTAATAAAGTATTACTGGAGTTCCTGAGGTGTGCACTTGTACTTTAAACATTGATCTCGGTGAAAGTGGTTGTGAACTGATGTAACACAATTGCTGTGAGTTTTGTCTTTTATCAGACAGAGGCACAAATCAGGGATTCCTGACCATTATTACATTGACTTAAAATATATATATATACATACGTACACACTTGTATACAAACTTAGCTTGCATGGAGTTTTTTGATGGTTGGGTGTTGTTTTGTTTTGTTGTTTGTGTTTTTTTTGTTGGAGGGAGATTGTTTTGTTCTGCTGTTTTTCTTGTTTTATTTTTTTTTCCCTGAACTCTTCTGTTGGGTTAAGTATTAGAATTGAAACTTAAGGGGCCTACCCTATAGATCTATGCAGAAGTGTACCACTGTCTTTAAAAGACTCTTGTATTTGGATGTAGAGGAATCAGCCAAGTAATATGGTCTTCAATGAACTTGAAAGAAATGAAGGTGGAGAGAATGTGACCAAAGAAATTCTTTGTTGCTTTTTAGAGTTGAAATTAATTTAATGGTATGTAATACACAGCTGAAAGCATGAACAGAATTAAATGCCATTAAATCGAAAAGCATTTAAGGAAAAAATAAATTTTTTGATTGTTCTGTCATGATTTAGTTTAGGTAAATGGTAAACAGCCACTAGAGTAAACAAAATCGGTGTAAACTCAATAGAATACATTTTCATGTTGGTTTCTGATTTTTTTCTCATTGATACTGTACTAAATTTCAGTTGTGTTCGGCTGAGATTGTGGTTGGCAATGTCAAGGTGTCTAAAAGTCTTTAATAGCAATGATTGTTTCAAATCATTTACTTTACTGACATTCCTGTCTTTATCTTCTTCATCTCTCTACCCAAGTGTAGTGCGTTGACCCTGGCTGGATGCCAGATATCCACCAAAGCCATTCTATCACTCCCCTCTGCAACTGGACAGGGGAGAGGAAATATGACTAAGGGTTTACGAGTTGAGAGAAGGACCAAGAGAGATCACTTGCCAATTAATATCATGGACTCAAAGTGGGGATATTAATTAAATTTATTACTGGCAGAATCAGAGTTTGAGAACAAGAAGTAAAATAAATCTTCAAAGCATTTTCCCCCACCCCTCCCTCCTTCCCAGGTTTTACCTTCTACCCTGCAACAGTGCAGGAAGATGGTAAATGAGGGTTATAGTCAATTGGTTTTGCCACTGCTCAGCGAGAGAAGTCCTTCCATCTTGCTTCCCATGGAGTCCCTCCCATAGGAACTTTTCCAATATGAGTCGAGTCCATGTTTTTCAGACACTGCTGCCACTTGAGTCACTTTTCCATGAGGTGCGGTACTTCAGGCACAGCCTGTTCCGACAGGGTCACCCACAGGGTGGCAAGTCCTGCCAGGAAAACCTGCTCCAGTGTGTGCTCCTCTCCCCATGGGCTGCAGGTCCCTGCCAGGACCCCGCTCCACCATGGGCTTCCCATGGGTCACAGCCTCCTTTCAGCACCCACCTGCTCTGGTGTGGGCTCCTCAACAGGCTGCAGGTGGATCTCTGCACTCCTGGGGTCCTCCATGGGCTGCACGGGGACAGCTGCTTCACCGTGGTCTTCCCCATGGGCTGGAGAGGGGCCTCAGCTCTGGCACCTGGAGCATCTCCTCCCCCTCCTTCTGCACTGACCTTGGTGTCTGCATTTGTAGTTAACATGCTCTCGCTCTGCTTGTCTCTGCCTGCAAATTCCATCTATCCAATAATTTTTTTCTTTCTTTAATATGTTGTCACAGAGACATTGCTGTCATTCCTGGTTAACTCAGGCTTTGATAGCAGCGGGTCTGTCCTGGAGCTGGTTGGCATTGACTGTACCAGACATGGGGGAAGCTTCTGGCATCTTCTCACAGAAGCCGCCCCTGTAGCTCCACTGCTACCAAAACCTGGCCACACAAATCCAATACAAGAAGCCATTTAGAAAGTGATAGGAAATAGAATATTTAGAAATACAACTTCTGTTGTAAAATAAATAAAAGCTAACATAAAAAGTTACATATTGAGACTATATAAAAAAAAATAGTAAGACCAAATGCAAAAATTATTAGGAAGTTCAATTTTGTAGACCACTGACTCATTTACAGTAAAGACTAGGTCTATGTCAGCTTGCCCTTTAATTGATTGGTTTTTTTATACCTGAAAAAAGTGTTTATTTTTGTTCCTTTGCTTTAGTATGTTTTCATTTGTACCTTAAACTTTTATCTCAGGCAAAGATCTATGATACCTGTTTGGTGTTTGATATTCAGTGCCTAGACCCATGAATAATAGTACAGCTTTATCTGACTACATCCTAGCTCATTTCCTCCAGACCCTTCAAAAGCTGTAACTGGAGAATGCGTGTCTGATGGTGTCCTGAAGATATTAAAGAAAAGAATAATTGGATCTCTTTAAATTTCCTTTTTTAAAAATCATAAAAACATTTCCATTTAGCTATTAATATGTTAATAACGTTGTCAGTGCTTTACAGTTTAATATCTTGCTAAGTTATGGGCTGAGATCTGAGCAGTGCTAGTTTGTGTTAGGTGTTCACTCTGTATTAGGCTTAGTTAGTTTACTGTGTATAGCTTTTAGAGTGACAAAGATTAAAAAATATACTTACAGGAAAAGGACATTTAAAGAAAGATAAGTTCCAAAGTCTTCTTAACAGGACAGTCTTATCTCTAGGAGCACCAAATCCCGATGCTTGAGGGAAAGGGATTTAAAACATAAGATCAAGTTCAGTGTGATGCATCTCCAGTGTACCTTCTCAGCAGATTACTGGAAGCTTCAGTTTACTATCCACATCATCATAATGCTTTCTAATGGAAAAATTCCAATTTCCTCATATTCCATATCTCTGAACAGCCATTCTCTCTTCTCTTTGTCTTTCCTGATAATTTTGTGGTTTTTGAAATGGGATGACCAGAAGCATGCACAGTAGTCAGAGAAATCTTGTGCAGTGACATAGATACTACTAGTTTTCAATTTATCTTGCTTTCTTGGTAGTGTCTGCCTTTTGACTTCTGCAGAACATTGACTAAACAATGCTTTAATTCTTAGTGTTCATGATTCCAAAATGGATTTTTTCCTAGAAATATCTTGGGGTCTATCAGTGTGTGCAGAATGTTTTTGTGTCCTGCTTTTAATGTTCAAAGGCTAGCTGCCTAAATTCTGCCTGGTTTTTAAATGTCACTAATAAGTCATCACTTGTTCAGGCTCCATTTTAGTTTAGATTACCTTGAATAATTTTCTGTCGTCAGACTGTCTCCTAGGTAGCCCTCTTTTAGGTTACTTGCAGATCTGTTGAACAGCTAGTTTTCCCTTATAGGTCCCTGTGGGATTGACTTTCATTGAACTGAGGTTTTGTCTTTTCAATTATCTAGTCCTTTTTTATTCATGAGAGTGTCTTTCTACCTTGTAAAGGATGACATTGTGGAGGGTCTTTTACGTAAGATTTTAGAAAATTCTCTAGTCAAATGTGTGTTATATAGTCTATTCTTGTAGAAAATCTCTCTTTCAAAACACATAAGGTCAAAAATTTGTCAGGTGCAAATACTTGAGATTTAAGCTGAATTAAGTTTTAAAGTGGATTGATTAAACTGCATTGCTTAAACTGAATTAACACTAGACACGTTTGTTTACATTCAAAGTATATCTGTTTTGATTTTTCTGAATTCATTTAGCAGTGAATGAGTGTTAGTCAACCAACAAGAATTATCTCTGAGTAAGAATATATCAATGGTCTTCTACATTTGTGTATATCCTCATATAAGCAAGCTGCAGTGGTTTCCACATTAGTTCCCGCCTTTTTCTTTCAGATAATCAATTGTGGTACATTGTATCCAGCAATGATTGCTTCCGCATTGTGGTAATCTTGTATTTCTAGTGTGAATTTTCTCTTGGAGTTGCTGCTGGGGCAGGTTTTTTCCTTTTGATAGTTGGTGAATTCTGGCATCCCTGTTTTTCATTACAGACTTACTCCTAGCTCCTTCTAGAGTATGAGCAAGAATATCAAAGAAGTCTGAAGGGTTTTCTAATCTAGACATAAAGACAAACTTCTGTATGGGATAAAGGCAAGAAATGGAGTTGCACATTTAGAAAAAAACATAAGATAGTTGGATGTAATTTTGAAGAGCTTAATATCTGAGGAAAAGAAGAGCCACTTATGGAAGCAATTAAGAGTTACCATTACTGGTTTGGAGTGGGATTCTTATTACAAGAGTAGCTGACTGTTCGTTTTTAACACTGCACTGTCCACCAATAACAAACTTGACTTCCTCTGCAGGATTCCTGCATAAACACTGCTTTTTACTATGTTTCTGATATAGCTTCACAGCAGAGGTAGCTTGCTTTAATTTAGTTCTCCTTTCCTGCAGTGTTGGGATGATATTACAAGATAGGAGATTCATATGCTTGTAAGTATTTCAGTTCTTCAGTCTTCAGATTTTAGCCCTATTCTTTTTCCTGGGATACTCTTTAGTCATGTATTTTTAAATCTTTGTAGTAGTAATGCCTTAATGAGCAATTCTCATAATTTGTTAATTTTTACTGGCTCTGATACCTATATGACTTTAAAATTTGAGAGAAATATGTGGCCTTTGGGACAGTGTATCCAGGGAATGAACTTGAAGCAAATATTCCATGTGAATAAAACACACTTTAAACAAAATCTTTACACTATGTAAGACGTCGGTAATCAATGAGATCCCGTTTTAAAGGAATTTTATGTGTAGAGGTTCGAATAATGGAGGAGTCTTTGGAGGTCTGTTATTTGGAAACAAAAACCCAATACTTGTATTTCCTCTGCACCTTTTCTTCCTGTGATCAGTGACATTTCAAATCAACATTATTCCCCATTTACATTTCTGATTCCAAGTAAAATTTTAAGAAATTACTAGCTATGCAAATTTTCTTCCTGATCCAGGTTCTTACATCTCATTTGCAATTTGAATATCTCCTCATTTTGTGATGGATGTGAGTAACCAAAATTGGTGATTTTAAGTTGTACTTTAACCCTGTGTGGTTTGTGATTAAATTGAGAGCTGAACTACAATGGTTTTTCAACTGTGCTGTTTAGAGCAATCTGTAAAGTGTTTATAATATCTTTCTCTAACTGTTGTAAGTAACCGGTCTTGCTTTGAGGGAAGGGTCTGTCTGGTTTTTATTTTTTAACCGTTTATTTATTTTCCTTGAGACAGGTAATGGGTTGAAATGGCAGTACAAACTGCCTCCCGGTACTAAAGGCTTAAAAAGTGCACTTAACCACTTGCTCAGGGCATGTGGAATAAAACATCAGGCAAAGTAATTTACAATCCTGTTTGCCTTTGAGGATAATGCAGAGCAGGGCTGAGTAATGAAAGTATTATTTCCTGCATTTTTGTCAATTCAAGGTCCCTACTTAAGCTCTACTGGAAAAGGCAGTGAAGGTCTGTAAGGGGCTTCATTTCTTGTTTGCTGTTTTGAGTGCCTTGGAAACAACAGCTGCAGGATCATGCACTTGATATTGCGTGGTTGAGTACTGGAAGACTTAAACAGGGAAAAAGAAGTCTGAAAATACTGTGTGATTTTGACCCCAAATGAATCCAGTGACACAGAAACATTGGGTTCATCAGTTCGACATACACTTTTCATTAAAATGGCTTCTGCTCAGGGTTTGATTCAAAAGGCCTAATTGATATTGATTCTTGTGGCACAAAATTGTGTTGAATACATATACAATATTTACATAATAAATTAACCACCTGGTTAAAAGACAGAGTCTCATTAGAAATTTATCTGTCTCCCATTGCCACTATATTTCAAATTTGGCTTCATTTAGTCTGTTTATGAAAAATTCTAAAACTAGTTTATTACTCAAAGAATTGTATTTTATGAACTGGGAAAAAACTTGAAATATTAATATACTGTGCTTGCATGCACACTATTTAAATATATCCAATTGTGATTTTACAGTGAAGTCCTGGGTTTGACTGGGAAGAGTACGGTAGGGATGTTTGTGTTTCATAATTAATACTATTCCTGAAATTGTTTTGCACTGTGAACTATTTTTGCTTTATAAAAGGACAATACTAGAAAAAGGGATGTTTCTAATAGGCTGCTGCCCAAACTGTGGTATTTGATGATCTCTTGTAGAATTCTAGTATTTTAACAAGTCTGTAATGATATATTTTAGAAAAATAAATCTAGCATAACTGAAATCTGAAGTTGCCTATATATTCTTATTTAGAGGTATCTATCTGTACAGCAGGCAACTTGAACTGCTCCAATACTGGAAAATTTAATGTACCACTCAATTACTATTCTTTAGCCCAATTTAAAGTAATAGATTGGGTGTGAGGTCTTAATGCAGTGTAACCTTTGGAACATTAGAAATAACCTCTTTCCCTTCTGAAATCAGTGTACAGTAATGGCATCAGTCTTGTCGTTTGCAGACGAACATTTAAAGTTTTTATATGTAGCAGTGGTTTGCCTCTCTTATGCTTTAAATTCCAAGATTGTTCTATCTTTTTCATCAATCCACATTAAAAAAAAATCACCTGTATCTCTATCAGTATTTACACAAATAATAAATAAAAAAAATCACTGTGTTATACTATTCTTAATATGCTGTTATGTTACCCTAAGTTTCTTTCCCATATTTAGGATTGGCAATTATCTCATGACAGGATTTGTTGTTGTTGGAATCTTGTATACAGTTTTTCCATGATCTGGTTGCTTTTTCTTGCTGCAGAGGGAGTCCCCTCCTTTCCCCATGACATGTGTGTTCGTAGTTTTGTTGGCATGTGTGAACAGCAGTATGTCACTTCTGTGTGCCTCTGTTTTTATTCCTGCTCTTTATCTCAGCAACTTGTAATGTATGTGTTTTGGTCAGAATCAGTGTCTTGTATTTCTATGAATATTCCATCCATCACAGTGGCCTTACTGAACAGTATTTAGTTTCACTCTCCATTTCTTGCATGGCAATTGTCTTTAAATAGTATTTTGTTTAACTTGGTATCAAACACAGAGGTACAGGTATGCAATTAGTCTTTGTGAAGGTGTTAACTTAAGAATTCTCAATGTTTTCTTAGGTTCCAGTAGCCAGAGCCAGTATTCTCTGGCTCATCGGTGAGTACTGCGAACGGGTTCCAAAGATTGCGCCTGATGTTTTGAGAAAGACAGCCAAGAGCTTCACTAATGAAGATGACCTTGTAAAGTTGCAGATCTTAAATTTGGGTGCAAAACTCTATTTAACAAACTCAAAGCAGGTAAGCCTAAACTCAGAATTGTATGCATTTAGAGTCATGGTGCGTTTTGTCCAGTCTACATATATATAAGCAGTGATTTCTTTTATATAAGTAATCAAAACCAGTCCATATTTTTCTCTGAAGAAAAGCTGAACATCAGTTTTCAAGGGGTTCAACAGACTAAATCTAACCATGAGTCTTAAGTATGTGCTGGATCATAGATAAATATGAATGTAATGATAACTCTTTTTTTGTTTCCTTTTTTGGGGAAACTGAATTTTTTTAACTGTATTAGTAATATCAGACAGGAGATTTTCCAGATGTGATTTTCAGTTTTCTGGAACTAAGACCAGAATTTTCAAGAACATACTGTCATTTTGAACAAGAATTTACTCATTTTTTTATTCAGGATATCTAAAAGGAGATTCCAGTAAAAGGCCTTGTTCTATCTTTGTATCATTTCTTGTTTTAAAGATAGTAACTGCTTCACCTTTTTCTGTTTTCGTTTGTTTGTTTAATATTTCAGTTTACCTTGTAGAAAAGTTTAGCTTTCGGTATCTCTAGTAGTAAAGATAATCTAAAAATGTTGGGGAACTTAGATCTCCAAGCGGCTGAATAATAGCTATGGGAGGTGCCAGCTGCCTCAATCTTTTCAGTGACATCACTGTCAACTCCATCACTCTCTGGCTATGGAATATAGCATTTTAATGCTTAATTTTTCACTGTAATTCCAATTGCTATTGTGAAATGTTCTAAAATCAAAGATTTTTTTTCCCCAACTATAGAAGAAATGTTTTGTCTGAGGTTTATACACCTTTCTGGGCTGCTAGACCTCTTCATTTTGCAACAGCTTGCACAGCCCAGGATGTTGCACCTCTGCAAGTATAGTATCTTCCTGTTCCTTGATAGCTATATCCAACTACAGATGTTATTTGAGACTTTATTCCCTAGGATATATGGGAGTTGAACTGTCTTGCCATGCATTCAGGTAGTAATGAATGCTTTGCATATACAGTCTACAATGAGGCAGTAAAAGAAGGTGACTTCTCTGTCTCATTGCTTATCTTACTAAAAAAAAATGCTGACAGAGATAAGGAGAGATTGGTTCAACTATCAAAAGTGTATTCTTTTAACCCCCATTACATAATATATACTAATTTTCCATATAGTTTTTGTAATTTTTACACATAAATTTTTCCACATCGTATTTGGTCAAAAATCCATTTTCTACAAGGATATTGTGATTTTTTTTTTCCAGTTTCAAATCTTAATACATTTTAAACCATATTAGCATTGTATATAATTCTTTGCTGAAATACAGTAATGATGATAAAACAGAAGAAACTGTTCATTGAGATGCCTACTGAATGTTGAATTTCATCCAAGAGTGTTTTCTTCTTTTAGTTTTTGGTTGTGAAAAATAAGTTCTTATCTCAAGTGGTCAGTCTATTTAAATAAAAATTCTAATAGTGTAGGTTGGTGACTTGATTCATAACTCCTTTCAAAACAGAATACCATGGATTTCCCTTTAAGAGCTAGCAACACTCTTTATAGATCTACATCCTTATTCCCAGGAGTAGCTCTTCTTTACACACTCAGTATTAGAATGTTACTTTCTGGAAATACTTCAGTTCCTAAAAGTTTCACCATTTTGCAGTCTAATTTTTAAAACTTGACGCCAAATCTTGTAGACTGTCCATCTCTGCTCAACCCATGTTTTCTACCTCTGTATCAGAGGTGCCTCTATTGTACTTGTATGGACACTTTATCATTTTAGTCCAAAGTTAATGGAGTTGTGAAAACCTCAAAGATACACTGTCACTTTTTTTGAAAGTTAGTGGTAGACTATCAAAGAGAGACTTAACACCAAGCAAATAGATGAAAAGACCTCTTACCCCAGGTGAGGGAAAAGCAGGTTGAACTCATCTACCTAAGTCTTGTTTGACGAAAAGCACAAAGTTCTGGAGGAAATAAGGCTTAGTGGTTGTATAACCTTTCTCTAAATCTATTGTTTTATTTGCTTGTAGTTTCCTCAGGCATGTGTTGAAACATTTAGTGCAGCACGTTTACAGGACTGCTTTTTAATATTCAGGAGTTGTTTAACAATTTCCAGTATACTCTGAATCCTGTGATCACTCCATGAACTTTCAAAAGGCTGTTTATAATTTAAGGAAGAATTTCAGGTTCAATTCTATCTGGACAAATACGTAATAAAAGCAGGCTTTCTTCTGGTAGTTTGTGTTATTTGGTAAACCTGCTTTGTTTTTTCAACACTTAGAGTCATAAAATCCATATAAGCGTGCTAGGTAGCTGTCTAAATGGAGCTTATATAGTAGAAACTGTTGCACTGAAGATATATTATGTAGTTGCCTGAGATGTTTCTTGCATACAGCAGGAAGAATAAAGAGATTTTGATGAGTTTCTGCTGCCTAATACAGTAGAACTCCCACCAG
The DNA here is from genome assembly GCA_013399895.1 of Serilophus lunatus. Lineage (NCBI taxonomy): Eukaryota > Metazoa > Chordata > Aves > Passeriformes > Eurylaimidae > Serilophus > Serilophus lunatus. Next base: position 20,434 of record VXBA01004208.1, read on the forward strand.
AAAAAGTCCCAAGTAGTCCTTGAGTGTAAATAGATATGTCAATCGTGGTTAAGTATAATAGCCTTATCTGTTGTGTCTAAAGAATCAAGTTACTGCAAGCTAATGATATCAAAGTGTGGGTAGATAACTGTTTCTCTCTCACTGTAGAGTCTCATCTGTTAACAATACTTGTATTATGAAATTTTCAAGTGGGTATCTACCAAAAGGTTAATTTCTGCTAATGTAGGATAGGCAATAAATCCTTAACTAGAATAGCTGTCACTAGAACATTCTGGAAATGTTGCTGAAGGATGACTTGAATACATACTTTTCACACTAACCAAACCAAAATGTACAAAAATAGTAATGGGTTCTAACAATAGGAGGATAAAAGAAATTTGATTATGCCTATTCATGCACATGCTCAGATAACAGGGAATAGTGGCATATTGATGATAAATGTATAATGCCAATGTCACTATTCTCTGAAGCAGTTGTCATGTGCAGATTCTGTCATATTTCACCAAATTACAATGCTTGCTCTGTTGACTTCAACTTTTTATGGAAATTCCTTTGTTGGAAACACTGATATGTGTTCCTTAGTTTATTTTTTGGTTTTAATTTGTCTTTTTTGTTAGCTACCTCCATGTAGAAAAGCTCTTCTACTTGTTTGGTTGCATTGCTATGAAAGAAATAAAAAGGAAAAATCCATGTTCTCTTGCTGTTTTTATGATGCTTGCAAGGAGACTTCTTGCAGATACAGACCATTCTTCCATGTAAATTTATTGTGTTTTTATCTATATTGTACAATATGGGGAAGATGTTTTAGGGGATGGATAAAGGAGAAGGACCATGGAGAAAATTGTTCCACTAAAGGAGATGCAGTGTTTCAGGGTCAACTCTTTATCTGTCTAATTTGTCTTTATCTAATTCCATCGATGCTGGCTGAAAAAATGCCCACCATGACAACAAGGCCCTCAACTTTTCCCATCCCTTTAGCAATTTACAGGCTAAGACCACTATGTTCTATGATCTGTTCTCCTGAGCTTTCTGCCATGACAGCAAGAAGTCTTGTCTTGTTTTACAGAGAAGTGATGGCAAAGGCTGCAGGAGGTATCCCTCATTTAGTGTAATTCATACTACCTGGGAACCCTCCCTTCCAATTCCATTTAGATTGAACAGCATAAGTCCTGCATGAGTGCAGATTACGTATGCTCTGTCTGATGCAGTTGTTTAAAATTTTATACTCTCAAACGAAAATAGCTGCCAGTAAGCTTTGAAATATGTGTGGGAAAGCTTTTCCTTTACCAGAGCTAAGACAGTACCTTGGGGGAAAAAATGTCTTTTCACAGAACCATTCTTGGGTATCAGAGAGAAAAAAGAAACAAAAAGTATATCAGAGAAGGTTTTTTATAACTATGCTTTTACTATTATTCTAATGTAATATGCTAGTTTCTTCGCATCTTTGGTATCTCAGATTATTTGGAAATGCTTGCATATGTCGTACTGCATGTGGATAAAATTAAAACAATTTTTTTTTTCTGTGTGTTTATTTCACTTATAGGAGTTAATCATTATTCTGAAAAAGTATTTTTACATCTCTAGGAAAAAACCTTTAACTTGCATCCTCAAGTTGGAAATTACTGAACTGAACTTTTCTTTAGCAATTGGCATTCAACTAAATTGACTGGTTTTTTGATATAATTTTCTGCTCACATGATTGAAAATATTATTGTCATAGCAATAGGATAATAAACAAGATATATGTGCAAGCTTGTTTTCTTTTGTAAAAACAAAATAAATCCTTCATGATGATACATTTTTAGCCCTATGTTATGCATCCATTCTGGGTTGGAATGCCAAAATTTACTTTCTTAGGATGGTATATTATTTTTTCTCTTCTTCTGGTTTGCTTTTCTATAAAGAAAGTGGCCTAATTCTTTCAAATGTACCTTATGGGTGCAAGTCTATTCAGCACTATTGTTCTGGTTACACTAGATTATTTCTAAGATACTGGCAAAGTCTCCCTCCATTTTTATATTATTTTATTAGCTTAAAATAATATAGCTTAAAAATTAAATGAATTATTAGAATTATTTAAGACATGTTAATATTCTGAGACATGAAATTAGGAAGCCCTATTATGCTGTAAAAACCTGTGATAGTGTAAGTTGTTCTCTTACATAAATAAATAAATGACCAATATTACTGGAGGCTTTAAGCTTCAAGAAAAAAATGGAAGAAGTCTTTTATCCTGTTTTTTAGAGGGCATCAGCAGCTTGCTTTTATGAAAAAGTAACAGCTAAATGCACTGCAAATAATTTGCAGTAATCCAGTTCAGTGATTCATGTGTCTGCTTTAATGGGTCATAATTCAGGATAAAGTAACTGAGTGCAGTCAGAGTGCAGACACTGCTTATGCCAGGGACAGTATCTCTTCATAAAACACACCTCAGCAGAAGCAGTTTGCCAGCCCCCTAATACCCTCTGATGTTTTGATGTCCTGCATATTTTTCCGATTAAGTTTTGAGTGCCATGTTTTTAGTTGTATTTCCACATTCATTATCCTCACGTAGACCCTTCAGCGGGTTTGCCATATATGATTATTTTTTTAATGATGCCTTTCTTTCCACTTCAGCAGTTTAATAATCTAGCACATGGCTGCTTCTCAGTACTCAGCATTCACCTCCCCAATACAGAAGAGGACATGTGCTTTGGCTGCAGAATTCCATTTGCAGCTTTAGAAATGCATATTCCCTATGGAGCAACATTTGTTTGACATAACCATTCATTTTTATTACCTCTTTAAATATGTTTATCCAGAGTTATCAATAATCATAAATAACTTGTATTCTGTTCTTGTCCTGTTTTTTTCACAGACAAAATTGCTTACCCAGTACGTATTAAATCTCGGCAAGTATGATCAAAGCTACGACATCAGAGACCGTACAAGATTTATTAGGCAGCTTATTGTTCCGAATGAGAAGAGTGGAGCTTTAAGCAAATATGCCAAAAAAATATTTCTGGCACAGAAACCTGCCCCATTGCTTGAGTCTCCTTTTAAAGGTATAACTGCCAAAATCATTTGGTAAATGTTCATTGTGTAAAGGAATGTGGCAGCTTGTTTTATTTTAAATACTCTCACAAATTGTGCCACTTAGCAAATAGAAAAGATTAATATGCAAGGATACTCAGTCTGCTTACTTGCTTTTCAGCAAGCGAGGTTAGCATAGTGCAAAAACAGTGCATTTCTGTAATGATAAACCCTGACAAACTGATCCATTTCTATTCATGTGGATTTTAAATTTGATTTAAGTAACAGAAGGTGTTATTAAGGTAGTTTTCCGTTTGAGGAAAACTATTCTTCAATTTAGGAAAACAGCTCTAGTGTTCTATCTGGACTTTATTAGAAGATTGTTAATGTGACTATTGCAAATGTTTCATGATTCTGAAGTAATCTCAATATATTAGGTTTTTATTATTTTTCTCCAAAATCATAATTTTCCCTGTCTTTTTATAAGTAAGATACACTGTCTTCTCAAATTAAAAGGTTATCAGGTTATCTAAACTAGAAGTACTCTAATATTGTGACAATCTGTGATTTTTGTTTTTATACTTACTTAGATCTAGTTTTGAAGCTCTAAAAGGAGCTCCATTTTGAAGAAAAACTATTAAAATTCTGGATGTGTTTGTGCCAAGACATGTATATGGATTGTTTAACTGTGCTGTCATTCTTAATATTCACAGTAAAGTAATTTTTAGAGAAGCTACATTTCAGAGCAACACCTCTAAACACACTGACTGATTAGCTTTTTTATTGACCATTATGGGGGAGATTATTGTAATCTATGGACTGAAATCAGTTTTTTGACCTATGAAGAGCTTCCTAGTTTATATTTATTCCATGACATTTGTGGTAATACAATGGCAATTACCTTTAGCCCTGATTAAGATTGCTGTTTGTGGTGGAGCTCACAGAGTTTGTGTATTTCTCCCCTCTCCCCCCTTTTTGTTTTAATAGATCGGGATCATTTCCAGCTTGGCACCTTGTCTCACACATTGAACAGCCGAGCCACTGGCTACCTGGAGCTGTCTGACTGGCCAGAGGTGGCGCCTGACCCCTCTGTCCGAAACGTTGATGTGGCTGAGTCGGTACGTCAGCATCATTAAAAGTAACTTTGCTGAAGGCATTTGTCAATATAGAATGTTAGCCTAAAATACAAGTGTTTAAATACTAACTCTGTGCTGTACTGAAAGGCACTGATGCATGGGAACATCCATGTTGCTTATTTTATCTTAGAAATGGAACATTTGGAAGCTCTTTTCTTTTCAAAGAGAGAAGTGGATCAACTGGAGGCCACTTCTGCTTCACTTGCAGATTAAATGGGATATTTTTCCTCCATCTCACTTTTGATTTCATGCTTTTTGTATTCTATATATTCTGCTGCAGTATGTTAATTGACTACCAAACCAGGAGGTAAGTGGAAATTTGTTTGTGTACAAATCCAAGGCTAAACAAAACAAATCAAAAAAATAGGTAGTACCAACAAAAAGCAGCAGCAGGGGGATAAATTATACATGTTTTGAAGTATAAAGTTTGGAAGAGACCATGGTTTACATTTTAGATAATCTGGATAGAAGTAGGGAAGTTTATAATAGGAAAATATCATCTGTTAGTGCACTAGTCATGTGTTGACATATAGGACTGGTAATCCACTACCAACAGCTTTTTGTTACTGTAGTGTAAACTCTGAGGTAAAGTCATGTTTTGGTACCAGAGCTATGATATTTATGTATCAGGTACCGGAGTCCTACTGAAATGACAGTGAAAGCTGTTGAACAGTAACAGAAATGTAAATGTATTGCTATACACTGTGCTAATGGTGCTCCTGGAAGGTATGGCATTGTAACAGAAATGACACTTACAAGCATGGAGTCCTTGTAATGAGCCAACTTGTGCCGTACAACATGAATGGATTAATTTTCATATAAGATGTTAGGCATAGAATGGGTAGAGAAATGTCTAAAAAATAGGTCTGACTTGCAGAAGCCAGTGGACAGCAATGTGGTAGAACAAGCATCTCTTCTTAGTACTGCAATACTACATGCCTGCCTTCTTACATACATTTCAGGAAAAGAAGTATAAACTTCTTGAAGTATTTATGGGAAGAATCTGAAGGTAATAATCTCAAACAGAGGATTATAAATTATAGGATTGGCATGAAAGAATGTACGAAAGTACCTTTGCCCATTAAAAAAAAAAAAGCATTGCAGGAAATTGATCGAATGGAGTAAGATCCATTTACAACATAGTAGAAAACATCTTCCTGCAACTATCTGAACCTCAAAACAAATGGGAAAATCCTTCAGCAATGGGGGGTTTTTTGCAAGTTTTTTTTTTTGGAGGGTATTTCATTGTCATTAATTTTCTGCTGCCTCTAATACTGCATGTGCCTACACAACTTATGCGAGTGAAGCTGAGTTAAGCTGTAAATGCACAATTAAATTGCCATTTATATCCAAGAGAATATTGGCTTTTTAAGCATCAGCAGCTTTCGGTGTTCAGGAGGGAGCCAAAGTGAATCTGTAGAAGCGTAAACCCTTGCAGGTAGTAGTTAGAGCTATTTCAAAAGTTAGTCTTATTCCAGATCAGAGCAGTCATTGAGGCTGACCTCTTGATATCAACTGTGTTGATATAGTTGTCTGCCATTTTGGTTTTCTTCTGTCCTGAGTTTTTCCTCTGTTTCTCTAGCAGTATAGAGGTATATGCAAAGAAAAAAATGTCTGGGCTAAGTATTGCCGTGTTTTGGAATTCATTTGATGGCATTCGTTTTATTAGGAGAATTTTACAAGGGAGGTGAAATGTAGTTCCTCTGTGGCTACCTACAGGGTCCGTATCTGTTTTCTCTTAAAACCTGACATGATAAAGGTGGTGACTAGCCCTGTTTGCCATTCATTCTAGTCATAGTCAGCTGGATCTAAAGATAAAACTCTCAGACTTCAGGTTCTTTTGCTGTGGAAATTTATTTCTCACTATTGATGCTTTTAATCTGCCTTACTAAATCTTTTTCTAGACTCTGTAATAGAAATACCTCACCCTTTATATGTATGTACAAAACTTCAGTTCTCCTAATTGTGGAAAATATAAGAAGTTTAATAGTTACTATTCACTAGCTTAGATGATTTATTTAGAAACTGCTTAATATCACTGCTGTGTTTCTCTTTGATGTGTTGTATATGTGTATATTTTTGTATAGCTGATAGCAAAAGTAAACTTAAATTGAAATTTATTTACAGGCAAAGGAGTGGACTGGAATTCTAGGTAAACCAAAGAAGGAGAAACCTACTGAAAAGTTTTACTCTGAATCAGAAGAGGAAGAAGATGAGTCTGCCAGTACCAGTTCATCAGGTAAGTGTTTGGAAAGCAGCTTACATCTCCAGTGCCTGGAACACTGTATCTTCAGAATTGGCTGCTACATAAATAAAAAATGGAAAAACACCAGAGGAATCCAGAACTATGTTTGAAGTCAGGAAATGGGNTATATGAGTTTGCTTTGTTTCCCAGTTGAAAAAGCTGGCATGCTATTATCATCTTGCTTTGAGTCTAGTGTAAGTAAATGAGAGTTTCTAACTCCAGTTAAAACTGAAGGCACCTAGCTGTTAGCACGAAGAGTGCCCATATGCTTGTCTTGAATATTTTTTGGAATTTGTTGGTGTTGAAGTAGTATTTTGATAGGATATGCTGCTGCTGTGTTGATAAATGGCCACTTGTTTAATTGTGTATTTTTTTGTGAGATTTATTCAGCAAATTGTGTCACAGTATTTCTCTAAAAATCTACATGATGTTTTCTTTTTATTGTAATGGGGATGATGATGACAAGGATAACAGCTGCCTATCAAGTTCAGTGAGCAAAGGTGCTTTTAACTGGTCTACTGCTTATTGCTAGATAGGCAGTTCCCCAAGGCAGACATTTCAGAAGATGTTAATATACTTCAGATGTAGTGAAGATCATAATTCTCCCAGGTCCAGACCTTAAATACAGAAAATGTGAAACTTACTTAGAGAGAGACTTATATAGAGAGAGACTTACAAGAATTATCAGCATCCAGTTGAATGGAAGAGGGACACTTTAAAATCTGAATATGGAGCTTCTTCCTTCCAATTCCTAAACTAAGGGAATATATAGAAATGTTTGAGAATTATATCTCTGAAATTAATGATTTCTGAAGCAATTAGAGTATATATTCACTTCACATATTTGAATATTTGGTGTGGTAATTAGAGGTTGAATAATATGTGTAAGTAAGTGATTCAATCGTAGTCACTACAGGTATTCAAGAACAGATTATCTAATTAACCAGTTGTTTGAAAAGATAATTTTGCAGCTAAGCAGATGTATAGATTAGAAAATTTGAGGTCATCTCCAGCTCCTAATAGGGTTATGTAACATTGAAGAATCCACATGCAATTAATTTCTTATTAGACTTTTTAATTTGATAGGCATAATACTGTAGTCTGAAGAGGACAGATCTTTAACTAACAAAATTTTGTAAATGTAAAGGGGAAGGTTTTCCTGCCTAGTTTGGACACAGAGTAAATAATGATAAAGCTTACAGTTGGATCTTAGTATTAACCAATGTTAAATCTGAAACAAACTTGGATCCCTAAAATACAAATTCTTTAAGTTATTCAGAACGAAATTGTAAGGGTTGTTTTATTTCAGGGAGTGAGTCTGACAGTGAAAGTGAGAAGGAAGATAAAGAAGAAGGCAGCACTGATAAGAGTAGTGGGAGTTCCTCTCCCAGTGAAGAATCAACTGACAGTGATTCAGACAGCAAAGAAAGTACTGCGAAGAAAACATCTAGAGCTGCCAATGAAAGGTAGGTATACATTTGTATGGATTTAATTTTTTATGATGCTAGCTGTTAAAGCACTCCTCCTGTAATCAGTCTGCCAAGCCTTTAATTAGTTTTTTTGGGGGATGTTTTGGCCAAGGAGTGATGTTAGTGTATGCCAGTAATAGCCTGTATGAACTGGGTTCATATTTTCATTAATTGTACTACTCTTATGTTTGGAATTAATTTCTGACTTCACTGAAATCTTAGGTGGCTTTTTGAAAATTGATGTAACCTTGGGAGGCCAAATAAGGGATCAAACAGTTGTGTGAAACACTTAATTACCTTTTGCAGCAATTTTGCTGAGAGCTAAAATTAAGTCCTTCAACACTTTGCCATTATGTAACTAAGACAATTGATATTTCTAAATAATGTTATATTAAATAGATTATGATCCAAATATTAGAGGCAAGGACTGTGAAGGGAAACGGTCATAAGATATTTTAAGTGTTAGCGCTTTTTAAGATTGCCTATTATCAGCAACATTATCATGTATTAAAGTATCATTAAAATTTTGAGTAATTGGGGCTAATACCTTGGATTGTATGAATCTGTTTCTTCCACTGCTGTCAGCAAGTGGCCTCTGCAGACATGATCGCCCTTTACTCTGTAGTCTGCTGCCAGCTCACTTGATGAGTTTGCAGCTCAGCTCAGTCGTGGCTGACAGCACTGATTGGGGCGCAGCACACACTCTGCTCCTTTTATTACCGACAGTAATTAAAGCAGCTCGCCTTGCCACTTCCATAACAAACACAGCATAATGCCCTAATTATGACTTTATTAATTTAAGTCAGGATTTAATGATTTTAAAAGTGATTTATATTGTTTTTCCTGTTCAGAACAAATGAAATCTGTAGGTTAAATTAATACAGGCTTTTCATCATCGCAAAGTTAAAAAGCTAGTTACCAGTAAATTCTTTTCATTAGAATAACATCTGAAATTTTAAGCAGTAAGATAAACAATGATTACCCATCAAAACTGGTTGATGTGCGCTAAAGTAACATTTTTAATCTTCAAGTCTAGTTTTAAAGCTAAGCTAAACTGTTGAAAAACAACTTCATTTATATAATGGGTTCAGAACAACTTACTTGTTGATGCAACCACAGCTTCTGTTCAATGCAGTGAAAGAAATGTAGGTAATTTTGTCAGTAGCTGTCATGAAGAAACTTTGAACAGTATATGCTAGTGAATTTTTGTTTAGCTCATTGACCTCAAACAAGTTTTTAAATGTTGTCACACTCAAACATAATTTTGAAAGTACCTATTTTTCACTGTGATTTTAGCAGTCAGATATGGTACATTAGACTATTCTCATGAAGTGTACTACTGTTCCATTTTTAGCTTTCAGAAAAGGATGCTTTTGATTAAAATAGGGGGAGTTGATTTCAACATTAGTTATGTGTGCATGCGTTATTAGCATGTCCTAAATGATAATATTAATTTTTAATAATTTTGATTAAATTTGATTTAGGCAATTCAGTCCTGGGAAGTTCTTGGGAGGAGGAAGACTTTACCCTAGTTATTTTCTTTCTGTCATGTTGCATTTTTCCATTCTCCTTCCTTGTATATTTTTCTTGTAGAAACAGTGCAATCTCAGTGTTTTTATGCAGCATAGTTCACTCTTCTGTACTGCTTCTAAAGCTAAGCAAAATTGTATAACAATTTAATTTGATACCAGAGGGATTCTTAATAATTGAGTGGTCTGGATTTGTTTAATTATTGTTGACCTTGTTGCCATTTAAGCATTTTAGTAACCAAATTATTGTCTTGAAAGGAAGCTTAAACAGATAGTGTATGAAATACCTGATTTGGAAGTATAAAATGTTTGCTTGCTGATCCAAGAGGATTTTTTTTCTGTATGCAATATTAGTTTTCCTGCTCCATGATAACTATTAGAAAACAATTTTAATTTCCTGTGGTATTTCTAAGTAGTGATTCCCCCTGACACCAAAGGGCAATATACTAATTGGTGGTTAGAATATTACTAAATGTGAGCAGAGCAGATCATATTCAGTAGCTGTTAGCACAGAACAATGTAACATAGCATTGCCAGGGTAAAGAGAACTTTACTGTGTGAAGAATAGTATCTTTGAAGTGCATTATCTGTAAGGTATTCAATGAGACCAAATGTGTCAGAATATACAGCTCTTGTGTAAAAACTCTTTAATGTGTTGAAATATTTGTAGACATAGGTCTTATTTCTAGATGGTGTGGTTTTATTTAGAAGAATTAACAAAGGAATGCATTTGGATTTTTTAAGCACTATTTACAAAACATAACACATCAATATACTATTAATCATAGGTAGAATAGTATGAAAGCTTCTGTATATAAATGGTTTCTGCACTTCTTTCTGCAACATCATAAGCTTGATGCATACAAATTTTTAGTATTTGGTGTGTTCACATTTTGTTTGGCTGTTTTGCTGGTTCAGATTATATATGATGCTGTATTTTGTAGTGTGATAGAACAATTTTGTGTACCTTAAATAAGCTACTGTATCATTCATACCTGAGATTTTTATCGTGAAGAATACCGACTTAAAACTCACTTAATGAAACTTTGAAATGTTGATGTAGGATATTACTTAAGCAGATTCCTTTGGTGATTTTACATGTCTCTTAACTTTTTTTTTACATTTATAGTGATTCAGAGGATATTAAAAAGAAAGCAAAGGGGATCTCCAGAAAGAGAAGCACATCCAGTTCCTCTGATACAGAGTCTACTTCATCAGAAGAAAGTTCTTCAAGCTCCAAGTCAGACTCTAAAAGTGATTCTGAGTCTGGAAAATCTAGAAATACTATCTCTAGTAAGGTTAGTAAGGCAAAATATGTTTTTTTAAAAACCTCTATAAAATATTAAAACGTGCAGTTAATGGTCTATACATATTTCTTTCTATAGGAATGGAGACAGATGATAGTAGTTCTATGTGTATTAACCCACTCATCTCCCTGGAATTCATCAAAAAAACTTTTTGACTTTTCATAAAAGGACCAATCCCAAAGTAGTTTGATAGTTTAAGCAAGTAAGAGTATTTTTAGAACAAAAAGCATGTTTTGGTTTAAATTCCATTATATTTTTACTCCAGATAGATTAAGAAGAATAATAGAATCTATTTTTTTATAGAAAGAATTTAGTATTTTTAATAGTCTCTTCTATTTGTCTTATAGAATTTAATTATTTTTAATCTAATTTTTTCTTAGATGACTGTAGAACTGGTGGAAGCTTAGTACGTGGGTGTTGATAATTATTTTATTATAATGGAATTTTAAAGTATATTTATTCCTGGACCTGGGTCCAACAGGAAAGAAAACCAAGAAACACATAGTAGTACATTGTCTCTTAAGACTTCTAAGATATTCTAGTAGAATCACTAGCTTTGTTTTAAAATTTCCTGTTAATATTGAGAATAGTGCAGTTAATGAATCTATAATTGAGGTGTGTACATAGGTTAGTAGAATTAATATTCTTAATGAGCAATCAACTTTTTATTGCTGTCTCTATTTGAGAGGATTAAAGCTTTAAAGAGTTCTGCTACTTCAAATGCTATTAGCTTTATTAAAACATGTATGAAGTAGCAAGCTTTCAAATGCATCTATTTTTAGCTGGACTTAGAAAAATGTGAAGGTGCAAAAAAGCACAATGGAGTCATTCACATGTCAGTTAAGTTTTAATTGCTGACCTTAGTGAAGAAAAAGAATTTAAGAGTTCATTAGAATCAAGCTAGCATTATAGAGCTAAAGCTAATTGCAATGAATTGGTTTCTGTTTCTCTACCTACCTTTCATTTAAAAAATAAATAAATTAAGAACCCTTTGATAAACTGATTAAGAGTAGAGGAGTAAAAATTTCTGAAACTTACTTTTCTGTTACAAAGTATTTGCTGTGCATTTCTTTCTATAAAAAAAATTTGGAGGGTAGAGTTGTAGCTCAAAAGTTTCCATTTTGGTGCTGATATGTGGTATTGTAAAGTAAGTAAAACGCTGATGCATTTTAGATTAAGCCAAGACATTTGAGTCAGGACTACTGTAGAGATTGTTCAATAGTCAAAATAGATATCATTTGTTGCATTTGAATTGAGGGAAAGCCATAACTTTATAAGGCTATTTTCGTGTGCAGTTCTTTTAATTGAGAGGCTAGGGCTCTCTGTTTCTCTAAATGTTGAACTTATATTGCACGTGGTCTTTTTTTTGTCACTTTGTAGGTCTATCTAGAAGCTCTGAGTTGTAACCTTAACTTTTAATCTATTCCCTTCTTCAACCAAGTAGAGCAAAAGATGAAGTGAACTTGTAGTATTGGGAAAACAGTGTGTGTTTCCATGGTTTGATCATTGTTTCCTACCCAAACACCACACTGAGTAACAGATCTGTGTCAAAGTTTTTTTCTAGTAGAGATGCTAGACTGTATGTTGCCAAAAACTGGTAGTACAAAAAATAGAACCTAAATCCTCTCAGAATAAATTCCTTTGTTGCTAGATTGGACATGAATTAATTTTAACAGTTTGATGTTTTTTTCACCACAAAGTAATAGTTATTATTTCTGAGCAACCACTGCAAACCCATAGTCAAACAATAGCATCTTCTTTCTGCTGCATTTGTCCAATTTTCTCAGGGTATCAGCATATTCATAATTACTTTCACTAGTTTTATAAACTGTCTGGTTCTTTCATAAGGTATGCGAGGACAAGGAAGCTTTTTGTATTTTAAAACTGCAGTTAAGAATATGTTTAGTCAAATATACTGAATATATGAACTGGCATGTCCAAGTAGGTTGGGATTGAATTGTCGATAGAGAATTGCAGTAGTTCTGAAGTCTTATTTGATTAAGAAACACCTAAAAAGAAATGTGATAGGAACAAAAGTTTTTAAACAGATGACAGAAGACTTGGTCAGAGTAGGGTCAAAATGTAGAACTGAAATATTTCAAAGCTTTTAAACATCACAAAAACATATTAAAGCAAATAGCTGTGGATTTATATGCATGGTAGCAAGAAAAAAAGCAAGGAGATTATTGAAAAGAAGGGTAGCATAGAGCTCAGAGTGGAAAAGCTAAATGTCTATGTTCCTTAAATTCTTTTTCACTAAGAAATTACCACATTTAATATAAGAGCAACAAGCTATGGCTTTAAAAAGCAGTGTTCATATGTGAAGGGGCAGGGTGTTAGCTAATTTAACGCCCTTGAGCAGAGAGGATTGTTTCAGTGTTGGATATTAATCTCTGGAACCATGGAGTTAGTTTTCCACTTAAACCATGTTTGATGCCTGCATTTATACTTGAGGTGTTTCTGATACTTGTTTATTTTTAGATGCATAATTGGCTGAGGTGGTGGAGGATAAGGATTTTTTTATTATAGGTGATTTTTACGCTAAATAGCTCAATAGGGTTTTTTTGAGAGAATCCTGTTTTGAGCCCCATAACTTTAGGTGGAGATAGCTAATGATGACCTACATCATCCTTTCCAAGGTGGAGAGAAAAAACTATTGCTAACAAACTTTATAAACATTATAGGCGAAATATTGTCTTTAGAGCCTTTATATCAAGGTGCATTTTACAAGAACCATGAGTATTTATTTTTCTGCTTCCTTCCTGACATAGTTTTCAGACCACCTGGGAAGCAGATGGTTTCTGCTAGGCTCTTGGAAATGCATGTTTTATTCTGATAGATTTTTATTGGAAAATACATTGCTTATATTATTCTGCTACAGTATATTCTTAATTTGGTCAGTCTGTACGGGGAGACGATTCATAAGATTTCCTTTTTGGTAAAATTGAAAAAGATTTTCTGAACTACATATTGATAAAAGGAGTGATTAGTAGACTGTATTTTTATAGTTTCTTAATTTGGCACATGTTATGAACTGCGCTACACCGCTGATGTTTTGGGTGATGTTTATGGTTCTGTGTGTTTTTCTGGGTACCATTGCCATGTTCAGCAGAATTTTGTTAATAAAAAAGGTTTGATTACACTCACATGGGAGCTTAATTTCTGCATTTATCCATCCATTCATAGACTACAAAAACTTTGGACTATTTTCCTGAATATGTTATTGTTTTAATATTTTTTCTCTGAAGAATCACTTTGAAAAAGCTGTTGTGTTCACTGCAATAGAGCTGCAGTGAATAAAAAAGTCGGTCTTTTTTACTGCAGTCTTTTATATCATTTTGAAGCATAGATGGTTTTAGGTGTTTGATACATATTATATTGTAAACATAAATACTGTAGAGCTAAAATGCAAATTTAAAGATGATGATGCGTGTGTACATAGGTGCTTCTACAGTGGGATTTTAAAATCAGCTACTGTTGACCTCCTTATACAAGTATAATACAGTCACTCAGCTGTTAAAAACCTGATCCACTATTTAAAAAATATACAAAAACAAATTGTCTATCTTTCTGCCTGATCTCTTTTCAAGTGCTAACACAATGGAAACAGTGGGTGATCTGTCAATGCATTTGGATTGTCAGTGATGGTTTTGTATAAATATTGGAAGGATAAGAAATAAAATTCACACAGCAGAATATGATTTCATCTGCCTTTTCTCTGCAGCTCCATGGCTCATGCTGCAGTGTGAAATTCTCATTTTACACACTTTGCAGGCGGAGCACATGAATTATGCATTGAGCAAGAGAAATCTCCTGCTTCAAGTCCTATATGCATTTACCAGGTTCTATCTCTATTACCAAGATGAATTGCAAATGGAGAAATGTTTGATGGAATATACCTTAACTTCTTTGTTTAGTATTCTGCTTTTCCCATAGTGGGCTCTCTTGGTAGGAAACTGTTTTCGTTATATTGTAGATCTAGTTTTAAGAAAAAAAAGATGAAAAATTGTGTTACGGAGAAATGTCAGACCCGTCAGAACCTTTTTATTGTCTTGATTTCAAATGCAAAGCCTTTTTTTATTCAATAGAAATATCTGCAGTCATTGGCTGTTTCTTATTCCTAGATAGCCAATGAATTTTCTTTTCTTGGAAAAACCAAATTAAAAAATAATCATGTTTGTAATAGGCAGGAGTCATGTAGACAGATTTCTTTAGTGTTTTGTATGGAAATGCACACAAATAATGTATATGCCCATACATGGAAATACAGATAACTATGAAAATACTTATGTGTTTATGTGAATATATAGCATGCAAACACGCATATAGGTAGACAGCTGAGTTTTTTTTCTTAAGCTTGGCACACTTGACTGAAGTAGAAAATAAGACATGATCATACTTTACCTTTGTCTTGATTCAATTAACTTCTGATTTTGCATTTCCTAGATGGTAGGGTCAGATTTGTTTTTGTTTTCTATTTGGTGGGGTTGTTTGCTTGTTTTTTATAGTAAACTGATGTACTTAAATACAGTCTACCAATAAAGTACACAGTGGAAGATTTTTTTGCAGTGCATTACCTTGATATAAGAATTTTTCACTTGTGCCTTATCTTAGGATCTTTTTGTTTTTAAATATATGAAAGGTTTTTCCCTATTTTTAAAGCTGTATTATGTAGTGGATTCAAAATAATGTCATTGCATAAATACATTTCATCTTATAAAAGTGCATAACAAACTTTGTGATAGATTCTTTGTACCTACTCTAAAATGGCAAAATGAATAACAGAAAAAGCAAACTGAGGCATACTCTTGGTGTTATTTGTGACATAGAATGTCCCATGTTAATTGCCTGCAGTAAACAAATTAATTGTAAAAGGGTTCCTTGGGTCTGACTCCTAATTTTTTAAAAAGTTTTCTCGAAGCATATATAATTCTCATCCTTGTGCACCTCTTGTGTGTGAGCCAAATCTTACAGACTTTAATTGGCTGCATAATAAAAGGGAATGGAAAAAAACCCCATCTCTACTGAAATAACTAGCAAATGTAGGACTCTTAGCTGAAAACAACATTTGAACCTTTGTCACATTTGGAGGTGGAATTGTGTCTTATGGATGAATGGGAACAGGGAGTGAAAATGTTAAGAACTTGAGAGAATTTTTTCTAATTTGTCTTTTGTTTAACTATGTTCTCTTTTAGTCTGTTTTGGCTTCTGTAGAGTTTCTAGTTTAGGAAAAAAGTTGTGACACAAATTTTATTGCAAAAGTGCTACAGATAGCAGCTGAACCCAAGCTTCAAGGGTAAATATTCACCAAATGGGGCTATAAAATGGCTTGGAATTCATTAGAGGGATTGTTACAAAATTGTTATTCTGACACTTCATAAACATGAGTAATTCGAGTAAAACCTGTAGCTTATGAAGTATATTATTTATCCTTATTTCACAGATTTTAAAAAAAAATAGCCAGAAGAAGCTTAATGACTTGCTAGTAAACACACTTCAAGAGAAAAGTTTGATAGTTTTGAGCAGAGCAGAACAGAATTCGAGAAAGCAGGTTCTGTAGCAGAGTCCGTCACTAAATCTGGATAGAACATAAAAGAGATGGAATAATGTTAGCACCATTTTGAAGATATTATGTGGTATTTTCTTTGTTAGGAGGAGTTTTATGTTTCTGATAAATCAGCAATAGTAGAATACTCATATACCATAGTGATAAGTGCCATCTAAGTATGAGAATTTTAAAATAATTTTTAAAGTAGTGGCTCCCATTTTTCTCCGTCCATAAGATGATTCTTCTCCCTGAATCTAAAGCACATCTTTAATGATCACATAAGTGTATTTGAACCGTGGGTTTGTAGAAAGAACATGGTGAGCAATGTCATAATGGCTGAGGTTAAGATTAGTGGCTTCAAATAGTGACAACATTAGCTAATTTCTTTAATTTTCTCTGAAGAAAAAGATGGAATTTCTCCCAAAACTGGAAAAAAATTAACTCATTACTGTTAGTTTGCAAGTGACCATGAGGCTGAGAGACTGGAAGAAAGGGGATGTACCTTGAGAAAAGAGGTGTCTGTGGTGATAGTTAAAGTGATTGTGGCTGCTGGGTTTCTAAGAGGACTCCAAGCTCTTGGAGAAATTTGTATCTTGAGTGCCTGAAATGCTCAAGAAATGATGGTGCAGAAGGATGTAGAGAGTTCTACTGTTCTGTTTAGACCTGTTAATACAACAGAAATGGTAAAATATATAAATGTGTGTGAATTTGGCTGTCATGTACTGTCAAAACTGTTAAACTGAAAAGTTCATGTGACTCCTTGAAAGACTACATTTAAATTACTTGCAATGCCATGGGTAGTGAGCAATGTCTTAAGGTCTAAAGCCAGTTGACACATTTTCTAAAAGAATAAGAAAGCATTCTGTTTGGTGAGTGACCCAGAGAGAGCAAAGGCAGAAGGAATTCTTCAGCTGACTCCAATGAAGGATGCTTAAGAGTGGACAGGAACAACATGATGACAAAACTGATACACAAGGGTTTGGCTACATCCAAAGATGTACTCTTTGTACTAAACCGCCCTCTTAGCAGTCTGTACTGAGCTATGACATACTAAATTCTTTCCTGAATCACCACTATCTACACATGCTCTGTAGGTATTGCCAACACTCACTCTTACTAGATTTGTTTAGAACTTTTTATTTAGGTGTACTGAAACAAATTTTGTTGAAATATTTTGTTTGCCACGTTGCTGTGAAAACGATTACTTCTCTACTCTTTACTTAATGCACTGCTAATTCTTATTATTAGAACTTACCTTAAGGCTTAGAATGGAATCATTTTTTGGTGACAAAAATCAACATTCTGTCCAGCAATTAAGTAAAATCCAAGTAAGTAATTGGACAGGGTTCCATGCTCCTAGTAAAGTGCAAATAGCACTACTTTCTTATTGAATGGATTTTGACCTGTTCTTTATAGGAAACAGAAATGTTAGTATCTATATGTTTTTGTTTTAAAACAAAATGTAGTTGCATCTTTTAACAGTCTCCACAAATAGTCTCCAACCTGTCAACAAAAGTTTTCTTTGTAGCAACAATGGTTACTATTAAAGGAATGGGCTTCAAGTATTCAATTGTGGAATTTAGTTTCAGTTTTAACTATACAAAGAAAGCTTTCTCACTGGGTGAATTTGCTGGATGCCAAGCCCTGAAGATCACTGTATTTTGCTTTATGAGGACAGTAAAAAAAATACATTTTGCTTTATAGTATTAAAGACTTCCCTTTTGCTGATATAGTGAAAGATGAAATATTAATATCTTTTGACAGAAAGAAGAAAAATCAGTACAAGATAGAAAAACTCCAAATAAACAGGACGTGTTTCTCTTAGATTTAGATGATTGTAAGTATCTTGATTAAAGCTTCATTTTTCCCATGACACAAATTCAATTCCATTAGTTCGATGAATTTTAAATGTCTGAAACATTGATTCTATTCATTTATTGTACCAGTTTCCTGACAAAAGAAAATAAATACTTAGACTGTTTTGTTATTTTTAAGCGCAGTTATTGCATTACTTCTCATGTAAATCATATATATGGTTTATAATTGTATCAGCTGTATTTGTATTTACCTTGTTTGAGTATTGGGTCTATATGTCTGAAAAATCAATCTTCTATTAAGAAACGTATATACAAGGATATAATGAGATCAAAATGTAAAACTTTTTTTTTCTGCTTAATGAAAAGAGATCATACTCTTTCCTAATATTTAATTTTTTGAATTTAATTATCAATTGATCTTTTAATTGCAGACTGTCCTGTGACAACTCCTGTGGCAGTTCCTACAGCATCTATTTTGTCCCCAAGTTTAACAGCAGACCTAGAGGGATTAAGTCTGTCAAGTTCATCAGTCATTGATGTAAGTAGCCTCTTAAAAGTGATATGGGTGGGTTTCCATGTGAGTTTTTCACATGTTTTGAGGCTGTCATTAAAGTGTTTTTTAAAAGTTCTTTCACCTATAAAGGTCTAGTATAAAATTCTGGTTTATATGCAAGTCTGGCAGCATTTTTTGATCTGTAATTACAGTCTCAATTGTGGAGAAAAGTATGAATATTGCATCTGTGAGAATGATGCCTTCAAGGATTTTTGACCTTTGCTTTCAAATTGTCTTTTTCTTTACCTTGAAGAAACTTTAATTCTCAAATTAAGTATCCAAACTGTACAAATCTTACAAATCGTCAAGCTGCTATGCTATAAAAATAAGAACATCACATATTTGTTAATACTCAGCCTGCTTCTTTAGTTTACATGGCTCCAATTACGACATTTTGCTATTTGGAACTAATTTTTCATGAGTATATGAAGCATAGCCCCTGGGTGCAAATAAAAAGGGTATAGATTTACAATCAGTGGTGTATCAGTATGTGTCATGATTCATTCTGTTAGTGCTTTGTAGCACTTTCCATTAGAGAATCTCAAAACTATAGGTATAATTAAGGTTAGCAAATTCATGAAGACATAGGGCATTCTTGGTTGTGGAAAAGGAAAAGTTCTCTTTTGACTGGGTTATTTTAGTAATTTTTGTGGTTTTAATTTAAATTTGCAGTTTATTATTTGATAATAATAAAACTTGCAGTGTAATGTTTAATAAATAAATTGCAAAGGTATAGCATAGGATGCATTTGAAAAGGGATGGAAGTGACCAGAAGAAAATACCAGAGTCACAGGCATTTTTGAGCCTTGTTTCTGATGAAGCTGGTATATAGAACCTATACTGCAACTTCAATAATTGCTGATAATTACTTTCTGCTGGCTTTGGGAGCATTAATTTGCAACATTAAGTAGTTGTTACATAGATGAGCTATATGAATGATGTGACTCAAGAAATAGAAGACCTTAGCTTGTGATTCAGTTTCATGTTTACAGGCTTCAAATTTTGGTGTGGAAAAGGTAGACTTTCTGATAATTTGCTAGATAGTAGCCTTACCTAAGTAAATTCAGATGTAATGTGAATTTCAAGCAGACCAATAACAGTCTGTGGATATGCAGTCACTTCACCTGATGTTTAGTCATGGATGTGTCATACAGTCTGAAGATGCCAGAAATTCTTCTGTGTTATTTTGAAGTGCAGTGTACAGTGTTAGATGGCAAGTCTGTGTTTACAACACAAGTAATCATGTTTTCTTAGCTCTGGGTTAGCCTAAGAATGACTCGGTGTCTTAGCTTTACTTCAGAATTATCGCCTTTTAGGATAAGTTGAAGACGACAGTCAGATCTGTCAGG
Organism: Serilophus lunatus; assembly: GCA_013399895.1. Classification (NCBI taxonomy): domain Eukaryota; kingdom Metazoa; phylum Chordata; class Aves; order Passeriformes; family Eurylaimidae; genus Serilophus; species Serilophus lunatus. The sequence goes on from VXBA01004208.1 coordinate 40,399, forward strand.
AGCTTGAGAACACCCCCTGCTTGCCCATGTCTTTAGTTCTTTAGTACATGAACACACATTCCACTCCCATGTTCATGCTTACTTTCCTCATGATTGCCACTATTCATTTGCTAGATTGCTTCTCCCCATTCTTCAGGTAGCTAAAAAGAAATAGAGGGGTTAAATAGAAGGAGCTGGCAGATGTAGGATAAAGAGCAGAAGTTGTTCTCTATGAAAACTTTGATTGTTAAAAATGCCTTTTCCTTGGTGATGCTGAGTGCTTGGTTGCCAGCAAAGACGCTGGAACATTTCCTCATTCTCCCTCCTCTGGAAACAACCCAAACCATGTGGAAACCAACTGTTGCAGCCTGCATAATGATTCCATGTTTTGGTCTGTATTCTGTTTTCAGATGTAAGCTCAACTGTCATTGCTGTTTATAACTGCTGATATACATAATTTGAAAATTATATCCATATATTGTAAAAAGTCTTGTGTGCATGCAAGTAATTAAATAACTATTGCCCCATGTTGTTCAGAGCCATCGGGTAATTTTCTAAAACTGAAAATGTAAAACGAGCTTTTAAGATTTTATGTGGGAATGTCCCTCTTAAAATAGTATTTTGAATTTAATCTGTGATGACTAATTCTAAAAATACTTCAGAAAACTTTTTCTTCCTTCAGTGAAAATTAATTTAACTGTAGGGCACATGCCAAACTAACAGTGAGAAATTAATTTATTACTAGGCAGTGGAGAGCATGGAATAAAAATAGATAAGTACAGTATATGACCCTAATATCAAAGAAATGTAGTGGCCACTTATCTTGGAATATGTCAAGCAGTCTATTATTCAAATAATTCAGCACTGTAATTGGATACAGCTTTTAGAGAACTTAAAACTTCAAATTCATAGCTGCTGAACATTACAGAAAACATAAATACAAGAATAGTTTTACAGTAATGATAAAACCTACAAAACCAAAATATCCTTGAATAGAAACTGTAGTGCACAGCCTAATGCTTTCTCCTGTGGCTCATTTGTTTTTACATTCGTGTTTACATATAGCACGTTTCCTCCTCATATAAATGCACATGTGCATATTCTAGTGTGTTCCAGGGAAAACAAAAGTCTGTTGTAATTCACGGGTTTCTTACCACTAAATACAAAATGTAGTAAATCCATACACATGTTTCTGTGATTCATCTTTAAGTTCAACTGAACAAGGTCGCCAGAGACTTCTGTGAGGCTTTTCAAGATGTGCATGCTAGTGAAGTCAGAACTAAGTACTTGGGGAAATTGCAATTGGTATCAATTGAGTTTCAGAGGGGTAATTTGCGGACTTGAAAGATAAATGAAGATGCAATGTAAATGAAAAACAGGAGGCAAGAGAAAACTGCAAGCTGTCAGTGTAAAGCAGATATTAGAAAACACTGGAAATGGGTGTTGCCCCCTAAAGGAGGGTTATAAAGTGAGAAAGGAAGAAATTGAAACCAAAACTCGTGACTGACATAAGGACAGAGAAGGTTATAATCAGCTGCAGGCAACAGTATTTTGAGTATGGTGACAGGAATGAGAGGAGAGTTGTGATTATGGAGAGAAGGTGAAAATGGGAGTGATCATCTGTTCCTATCTGTTGCACACCTGAAGAGGGGGAAAAAAAAAGCTAAACCACCTGTTCTTTACTTATTAGGATTTTAGGTGGTAAAAATGTACAAGCAACTGTTCTCCTAAATGTGTTGAACCCTGAGTCTGCTGCATAGGATAATTAACTTGTAAAAATGGCACATATTTTTATTAATAAAATTAGTGAGAAGGAGATATTGCATTGGTAGCAAGAAATCTGTTCTGAATCACAAAAGTGTTAGTGCAAAGGAGAACTAACAGCTGGATATGGGCTCTGATGATGGCAGCAGTTTGGAGCAAAAGATTTTTGGACATATGGGCTGAGTTGTGTAGGATTTGAGTGGAGAAAACTGTTACCCTGCCCCAAATAGGTTAACTCAGGGAAAAGGTTAATCGTGACCAAGAAAAGCCCATGAAAAAAACATGTAGCAAATGAGGGGAAAACTCTTATTGTAGTGTAGAGGTACTTACAAAAATATTTGATGCAACAGTTTAGAGTTGCTATTAATTATTGTGCATATGGAATTAAGGTGTAATTGTAGAAGTGGATCCACTTTACTTAGTGAAGTTTTATTCAGTATGTCCAGTGTTTTCTCATGATAGTAATTACCAATGGTATGTTTTTGTTTTACTACTCAGCCTTCCAGAGAGACTGTTTAGGAAGGAAGGAAGGAAGGAGTAAATCATCTTGTTTTCTGTTTTGTGTCTTCTAAAGAATTTCTGACCAAGATCCATTTTGAGAACTTCTTTAGAGTGATGATGCATAAAGCAGAAATAAGAGCTTTTGTCAGAAGTCAAGGTTGAGCTGCAGACCTGTCAACCCAAGTGATAAATATATTTAATTTTAAATTGAGTACTCTTACAGAATTCCTTGAGAAATAGTAAACATGAACTCCCTCAATATTTGACTAGAGATATTTTCAGACTTGGAGAAAAACTTGAATGGTACTTTAATTTCTAAGTTGTTGACACGGTCTTTACGGGGGAAAACTTTCTTATGATTTAGGTGACTTTGTTAATTTAGGCTATTTCTAGTTCCACTATGACAAGTCTGAAGACTGACTTGTAAGTATATTCTTCTCCTGTTTGAAGCATCTCTCCTTAGAAGTACTGGGAACACAAGGATTGTAGTAATGGGTTATGTTATGATTCTGATCTGGTGTATAACATGCAGGAAAGGTTAGCATGAGGTCTTTAAGAGTTTTCAGAATCTTACAGTAGAAAAATAAATAGTAATTATTCCAAATATCTATCTGCATGCACTCAACTTCATGAGTTTTATTTTTTCAGAACTGTGTTAGCAGCAGTTATTCTTTAACATTTATACAGATGTATATGTATATTTGTCATTCATATAAGCTCTGGTCTGAGTGCTTACTTGAGAAATGTCTGCATCAGAACAAATGTTTACTTGTTATTGTCATGAAAGAGATGTAGTGCAATCACTTCTGTTAGCAGCAGACTGTGAGTGTTGGTGGTCTTCTGCCCATTATTCTCAGAGAGATTTTGATCTACTGTCACTGTTTTTGAAATAGTTTTGTATTTCTGAAAATATATCCGTACTCTCTTAAGTATGCTTCTAAAATCTTTTACTCAGGCAAAAGATGCTTCTTTTAAATCAACTTTCAATGTTAACTACATCTTCACTTTTATCACCTGTTTTTCTACTTTTGTGTTAGGATAACAGAAGCATATGATAGCATTTTATTAATTTTTTTATAGTTTACCATTTGCCCTCTTGTTTTTTAGCTTTCTACAAGAAATGACTTACCCTTTTGCTATTCCATCGCAAGAGGACTTTTTCCTTACATTCAATTATACTTCTTTTGAAGGCTATGTTTTTAGGTACAGATTGAAATTGCATTTGTTGTGGAGAGGTGAGAGGAAAGTGTGCTACAAGATAGTCTACATCAGGGGTCCTCAAACT
>VXBA01004215.1:0-10429 GCA_013399895.1 Serilophus lunatus
TATTAATTCTGTGTGTGTGTAATCGGTGGTGGTGGTCCACCCCACGTTGGCTGTGAGATGTAATGACTCTAGTTTGGGGTTTTTTTGCTTTTTATAGGGTTGCTTGGTTTGTGTTGCCCATTGCTTAGTTCAGGGATGTTCTCTGAAGTCACACATCCCATGACTCTTTTTCTATTGCCTTTTTCTTCTCAAGCTGTTCAATAAATAAAACTACCTTCTTCTCCAGGCACCTTATACGTATCTTTAGCTCCTACACTGTCTGCATAATGTTCATCTACTTCTTTAAGCTATTTTGTGAAAAAACTGCAACAAACAAATAAACAAGCATCCTAGTAATTTTAATTTGAAATACTATATTATAATATAGCATCTTTTTTATTCCTCTTAGAAGACTTGGAAAATATTGATTAATATAAGGCTTTCAGTTACTACCATAAGAAGCACAACAGAACAGCATAGTAATAATTGACATTTAGATTATTCTGCAGAATTATCAGTATCTGTTTCTGTCCTCATTAATATTCTTTCTATATGCCTGAGTGAATTACTTGGTTTTGGTGTTGTGAGACTTTTTTCTTGCCCCCGTAACAATATCTCTCTTCACTATATATGGACTGCTAAGATTCTGTGACTCTCAATTACATGAACTACAAAAAGAACATTAAAAATCATCTCTCTTCTCATGGAATTTGGAAGATGTGATCATCCATGAAATAAGACTGTAAAATACAAGTTAACCTGCTTGCTTAAAAAAGTACGAGCACAGCATCTCATTCTTTCCTGGATGTTTCTCAGGAAAGTTGCAAACTTCATTTCCATTTTGTGCTCGGAATCTGTCCTTTCAGTACCATTCAGCATGAAAACAGAAGGCCCCTCTTTATTAATTTCTTCTTCCATTTCTAGACTATACAGAATATAAATTATGCAAAATAACATCCTGAGTAGCAATTAATAAAAATTTGTCTTCTTGACAGAAAAAGCCATGCACATTGTTTTGTTTGCAGTTATCCTACTTCCATGGGGGAATTAAAAGCCAAATTGCAGCGCATAACTGTAAGTTTATCTACAAAGTACGTTCACAGTGTTGGTTTTCACATTCTTTTAAGTGATGTGAAAAGTGGTACAAGTGGCCATTTGAAGGCAACATGGGAAAAATTTTGTGTAGCTGATATGCATTCCTTAAAATATTCATGTCACACAGTCCTGTCTTGACAAGACTTTATTCACTCTCCATGTTTATGAAACAGTCTTTACAGAAGGAAAACAAGGAGGTTTACTTTTTCAAAGGTTCACTTCTGGATGATTGATTTATCTTTAAAAAAGAAAAAAAAAATCTGTAGCAAGTCAGAAGACTGAGATCATTATTGTGCTTGGGTGTCTAAAAGAGATGCAGAAAAAACAAGTGTCAAAAATGTTTTGCATTTATTCAGTTAATCATTATTTGAAGCACTGCATGTAGGCATTATATCTATCTTTCAAAACAATGCTTATATAGCAAGTGACATGATTTTTAGTGAGTTCCCCTCCCCCAGATATATTCACATCTTAGGCAGATATGAAACATTTAGATATTGTCATTTAACATGAAAAGGAGTAGTTTATATAACTGATTCTCAAAACTGTTAGAATTTTTTCTTTCAGCAAGACTACTTATTCCATAGAGCATGAAAATTATACATTCCCTTATATAATTTCTAACTTTGGAGTCTATATGATGAACATCTATGTTTTAAGTTAAATCTCTTAGAAGGAACATAGAAAGGTTTTTCTCAGTCATGGCATTCATCAACTGAAGTGGAGGCAAATAATGCAATACCAAAGGAAGGGAATACCACTGAAGCAGTTCTTCATGGTCTCTGGAATTTTCAGAAGTTAATTATGTCTATCATCCAAAGAAATTAATGACATTTTAAAAATGGTTATGAAGTTGCAGAAAAGTGGGATATAATATATGCTGGAGCTATATTACCAGTTGTTGGAACATTCCCTATAAAACTGAAGTTTATTGAAGTATTCTAGTCTAATTTAATCACACTTTATAGAGACTCTGGAACGGACTCCAAGACTCCATTTCTTTCCAAATTTTTTACTTTGTATGAACTCACTCCTCAGTATAAATTCCATGCCAAATTCTTGGAGGAAAAATTAGGGCTCAGGACCACTTAATTCTTAACCTAAAAATAACATTGTCAAACCACGAAGTCAATGACTTTTTGCTTTTCTGTAAAGAATCTATTTTGCATTCTTCCTGTCTATAGTTTTTCATTATTACGTGGTTTAGATCACCTTCATGCTGGGTTTATGAATGTTATTCAACAGGAACTAAATTTTCCTCCTGAAGTTTACAGGAAATGAATGGAACTTGACTGGTATAAATTCTAGTCAGACTAAAGTGTACCACGGTCAATGAGGAAAACACACAAAAAAAATATTTTTGTGACTGAAGAAACATTACTTGTGAAACATCTCTTTTTCACATGGAAAATAAAAAGAGGTGGTGTTTTAGTGGTGTTGGTAGAAAAAATTTATTAGGAAATTTAATAGGCTGAATGAGAGGTTTTATGTCCTATGTAGTCAGGTTTTGAGGTTTTGGTATTGCATTTTTATTGATGCTTGACAAATAGATCATCTGGTTTGGTTATTCAGGCTCTGATCAGTCTATAAAAAGACAGATTTAAGAAACTTTAACGTTCATACTTTTAATTAGATATGCTGTGAGTTGAAGTTCTTGTTGTTTGAATAAACAATTAAATAAAAAATAATGTTTCATTGTCTTGGTACAAGACAATGAAGACTCCCAATAGACTCCCAGAATGTGTTATCAAGGCACATTTTTTCAGTGGGCAATCAAAATTTTGGTGTTCCTATGAACTGGTTGCAAAATGTATGTACTTTTTAGCCTCAGAAAAATCTAGAAAGACTTTTGAGAAATTTGAGAAGTTCAAGATTCTATTTTTTATTTTTCTATTTCTATTTTGGAGATTCTTTGGGATTTTGTTTGTTTGTTTGTTTTTTAGTTTGAGAACATATTTTTGAGGTTTCATTTTCAATTAAGCCACTTGGAGAAGCTAATGTCTTATTGTTTTATTGCACCAGAACACCTGGGATCACACAATCTCATTTTAGGTATTCATGTGACAATCTATGTAGGCTTATTGTGAACTAGCCTATGAATTATCAATATTTTTCCCCATTGGAGCTTTGCCTCTGCCAGTACAAAAGATGTTGGATTTGTCCTCATAAGCAGCTATTCAATATTTATGTTTTGTTTTCTTTGCTCAGTCTATATTATTCTAGCTCTGTTCTGAACAGCCAAATACTCATATTCTCACAGGACTTATCTGTGGTGCTCATCATCATATTTATGCTATTTTCATGCTTTATGAATATTGATGATTTTTGATGCATAACAGGTCCTGCAAGGAGAAGAGACATTGTGAGTAGTTTTACAGAGATACCAAGAAAGTGAAATTAATTGTTTCCACTGGAATTTAACCACAAATACTCACAGTAATTTTGTTTCATGAAGGATTTTGACACCTAACTTCTCCTAAAACTTGCTTCCCTTCAGTTACATTCCTCTTCTAAATCAAACCATCAATAGTTGAATGCTCTTTGAAAAAGTACATATCCACTTCCTTTGTTACTCCAAGTGTTCCTACAACCCTTTAGAACACATACTGAGAAGGTATGAACATTGAAGTAAGGTTTCCTATGATTCTAAGAGATGGTCTACCAAAGACAAATCTATTGTCACTAAAGAAGAAGTGTTCTGCTGGACTTTCTCTAATTATCAGAGGAATCTTATTAAGATTAGATTGTTTCCTTGAAGATATTCCATATGAATAACCTATCCAATTAACAGGGTTAATTTCCACTAATCTCAGCATTCAGTTTTTCAAGTTGTAAACCTGATTTATTCACAGCAATTCATACTCAATTTCTTGTTCAAAATTAATATCTTCTAGAATTCTGTTAGAATTCTTAATTTCATATTAGAGTAGACTAAGGTGAGTCTTCTCATGAGTGATTAAGAGGAAAGATTTACTTCCACTGACTTTTTCAATGTTACATAGGACCCCTGCAGAAAATCTAGTACTCAGCAGGGACCACTCCATATTTAGCCATGGGAATGATCCATCTTCTTGTGGTTGTCAATATTTTCCATTTCACAAAATGTTCTGTGCTCCTCATGAGTTGCAAAATATTTTCTTTTCAAAAGATTTCTCTTGGAACTATGTGCAGTCTTTTGTGTAAAAGGAATATTGAAATCAAGTTGCCATAAAAATGGGGATTCACTACTATTTAGCTATATATGACATACTTTGAATAGAAGCACATTCTAAAATTGTACTGTTCTGGCACATAATGATATATCAGCCAGAAGATCAAATAATTTACCCTGTCAGTTGCACAGCATTTAGAAAGAATTCTCTGGGTTTATATCTATATCTGTACCTATCTGTAAGTTTAACTCAACACTAACAATGACAGCACTGACACTGCTGGACAAATAAACACTTACATAGTGTCAGAAGTTATTTATTACTTAGTCGGAATTATCGGATGGTGCGCAAAGGAACACTAATTGGCATTTTTCCTAATAGAAAAATTGAGGCAATACTCACAGATCTTTCAGAAAATATCCCCAAAACATTCTCAGAAACATTTTAATTTTTCTCAAGGCATAACATTCTTCCTTCAAACTCAAATTGCAAGCAGTCAGGACATATGTATGACTCATTTGCCAAATTTCACTTTTAAAAATCAAAAACACTTAGTACTAAGCAGCAAAAGTGTTAAAAATCAGCATATTTCTTACAGATTTAAAATAGAACTAACTTACTTAAGCAATTTCAAGGAAGAAAAATGCCTGAAGGAATTCCCACAAGGACGCTGACTGGAAAAAAAGGTAGATATTGGAACATCAGTCTTGGTTTACTGGAGCTTCGTTCACACATTCTTATTTTAATTCCTGTTCTTTATCTGTAAAAATCTAGGATTTTTTTCCTCATGCTCTCTTTAACAGTGACTAAAATAATATTTTCTATGTTTAACAGAATTAAATGTATGACGAAAAAAGTTGTTAATACGATCTTCATGAACAAACTATTCAAAGTAATTATCTCAAGAGGAAGACCATGGAATCTGCAGTCATTTTGTAGCAGTAGTATATACATTGTTTCATTTTCTGATTAAGGAAGTAGGTCATGATTAGTGACCATAAGATACTTGATATGATAATTAAAATATATTTTGTTGTCTCTTGGGCCTGAAATCTTTATACATTCATTGGATAAATGTTACAGATGTATTTTATGATCCAGAATCTGTCTTCATTCTTAGTTGCCTTGAAAGGGAAGAATAGACCATATTAGTCCCATTAAAATTCTGATAAATGGAAAAATTAAGCAAAATGACATTTCTAACATTATTCTATTCATGTAAGTTTTTAGGTTCACAACGTGGCTCATGTTCATCTGCTCTTATCCATCCAAAAAGAGAAAGGCTACTTAAAAGAAAGACTGCTTCATTAGAGAATGGCAGTAGAGATAGTAGAGAATATATGTAGAGTTAAAGAGTATTTGTGGGAAAAGTTCTAAAAATGGAGGCAGATGGGATATTAAAATTTGTGTTTTCTATTTTGTTAAAAACAGCAGAGATAAAATGAACAGCTATTAAATGTGTTTCACATACTTACCGACAGCTCCTATTACTTATGTAAGAAATATGTTATTGTCTTATGTTTTAAAACAGCAGTAAATAAAAGGTGAAGAGACTCAAAAACAAAAAAAAAAACATGAACTGGAAATTATAGAAGAATCCCTGTGGCATTGTATATCTTCAATATGCTAGTATTTGATGAATGGTGTCATGTTATTTCATTTGGAGGGATAGTCAGAGCTTCCAAGTTTGAAGAAATAACCTTGGTATTACTAATTGACTTCTGAAACCTCCCTGTACTGGGTGCTCTTATGGTTTCTAAATGCTACTCCTTTTACTGACTTCTAAGTTCCTAGAGAAGCTTTAATTGGATAGCTGAACTGTTCTGCTAAAGTATTTACTGTTTAGCTGTAATGAGTTAATTGGAAAAAGTGCAGAAAGATTAGTGGCTTACAAAATATGAATGATAATGAAAGACGTGTAGAGATTGGCTTGTTTAAAGAAGGGGAGGAATCATAAACTCCAAATATGTAACTGTTGGCTGCAAACAGTAGTGAATATTGTCAGTTCTTAAAACAGCAGAAATATTAGAAGGCTTAAATTGTAATTCAAATATTTGTTCGGGTGTATGTATATATTTATTAATACTTAGTATGAACTATCCTTTGCTTATACTCTGTACAAAATACTTCAGCATTTCATTCATTGACATCAATTAGGTTCATCTATTCTACAAAAAGGGCATATTTTCTCTTGAAAACAGGAGAGAACTTAATGTAATATATCAACAATAACAAGTATGATATTATTTGCCCACTCCAATAGGCTATAGGTAATCTTGATGCATGCTGCTTTTTATTAGAACTTTTCCCTAGAAAAAGCTTAGAGTATGTTGATTTAGCTGATTACTTAGACTTTCGGGTTTGCCTGCTTATTTATTCGATTATTTATTTATTTATTTGCTCTTGATTTCTCGCATTGTTAAGCAATTATTATTTTACTCAAACTAAGTTTCCTGTATTCCATTCACATAAAGAGAGAATAGTTTGATCTAAGATAATCTAGATCCAATGTAAAATATGAGAGAACAGCCTGAAGGTGGTATCTAAAGAATTAATGAAATCATACATAAGGGAAAATAAACGATAATGTATAGAGAGTAAACTGATATAATGAAATACCCATCAAAAATAATTCTTTCGTGAAAAATGATTGTGTCATTTGCAACTCTCAACAGTGTGCATAGCACTTTCAGAACTATTTGCATTTAAAATTATTAAAAATACTAAAAATTATCTCTTGTGACAGGTGGTATATACTGAGGAAAGACTTTGTTGACAATGTTAATACTTCTTACTAAGTATTTTGAGAAATCAGTATTTTCACACACAAGATACTGTGATCCAAATTGAAAAATATTGTCAGGGAAGAAGACTTAGAAGTTGTGATGTCCAACAACTATATGTAATATACTCAACTTTGCCACCTTCACTGAAGGCTCTGGTAATTTCTTTACATATAAAATCCAACTAATATTAATCTCAAATATTTCCACAAATACAATTTTCTTTATAGAGAATGTTATTATTAGTCTTAATTCTGTAAAAAACCACATCACTGCAAGAAGAAAAAAAGTAAAAAATTGCAAAAGAAAGAAAAGGACTTAGAAAATTCATTATCGATAATGTCGCTTCTTCAGGCATTTATATGAGCAATTCCTAGAAAAAGCTGAAGTTAGCAGGACTTGAAATAATGCCAAGTGCTAAACTGTCAGTAGTTTAACAGCTGTTTAGAAGTAACTAACTTTATGAAGGATTTTTTTTTTTATTTTTAGGAAACAGTATGATTTCATATGTAATAACTTTGTTTCAAGTGTAGCAAATGTTACATGCAGTACTAGTTTCCTCAGTTTTAAAACTGTGGGATCATGTCACTTTCGTATATATTTAAGAATCATCCTTTCATAATGCAGTGTTTTTTCTTTTCCTTTCAGTTGCTCTACTGCAGTGTAAAGAACAGGAATTTTCTAGAAGCTTATGCACTGTTTAGGCCAGAATCCAGCTCAAATGGAAAGACAATTGCAATATAACACACAATGTGCAAATTCTACCCGCATTTAATTTACCTCTCTTATTTATATTCCTACTGTCTTCTAGTAAAGCAACTATGTAAGACACCAGCTGATATTCAGTGAACCTTAGAACATAACCATTTTGTTGAGTTTATCTCCTCTGGTGCATGTTCTTTTAAAAGTTCACATACTTATATTGAAAACTGACCTCTGTCAGAGACTCAGGGGTAGGCATATTAGAAGTGACATCCAGAAAAACCCTTTTATAAAATTTTCCACTTCCTATTATATTTCTAAAAGTACAGCTGAAACAAACTCAAATATATTTCTGATAAAAGCAAGGCAAAAAAGAAGGCTCAAATTGTCATAATATGTGCTTTCATCAAGATTCTGTATTTCAAGATTGAAATGCAAGAGAAGTCTGCCATGGATACAACACCATTAGAAAAAATAAACAAAAATAAATAGTCAAAAAAGAACAGACTCAAGTTCATAACTTCCGTGCACGTGTTATATTTTGCCATGCCAATAACTATGCTCCTTGGCACAAACAATGAAACTATTATTTTCAGAAAATATAAGGAAAAAATATCCCATTAATACAAAACAGACTATAGCATATTTAAATAACTCTTGTCCTCTTTATTTTTTTTAACAAAAGACTATTTTACAAATCAAATAACAACATACAAGGAAACAGAAACATTCATGTCACTCCTCAAATAGTGGATGTATACTGTTATTGTACTTGCTCTATATTTATAATTCAGAATGTTAAATGATTACAAATGTATCAAAATTTTCAAGTAAGAGAACTGGCTCTGAGTTAAAGAAAAAAAATTGACTGTTGTTAGGGTATGTTTAGTCCATTGAAGTTGACTTCTCGAAGAGCTTGAAATGAGAGGCTACATTTCTTTTACTGTTGCTTACAGACTTACATAGATCATAAAATATTTTCTTTAGCTCTAAGTGGCACCTTTTTCACACAATCTTCATCTAAAAAGAAATTCAGAAAACTAAACAAAGTAGTCAGTAATGTCAAAGTAGTTCAAAGAGTAAAGTAAAATTTAAATTCTATTCTATGGTCAGATTTGCTCAGACTTTGTGGCAGCCTCAGTTCCATAATCTTGAGATAATTTTCAAGATGCCTGACAGAAACATTTTTACATAATTGCCTCTACTGATGCAAAAACTCTGCTCATTGAGAACTAAATTACACATTGAAATGCTGTTTCCCTTATCTATGTGGTTTAATATATGGGGATCTGAGAAATTCAGAAGTCTGGTGTAACATTTTGGGTTAATGATGAAAAAAGTGAAGAAATGGATAGCATGTTTTGCTTTATACCATTGAAGTAGAAAATGTGTCAATAATCATGCTTACTGGAGGACAATAAACAAGATTTTATAAAACAAGTCTAAGACCTGGATTAATTCCTATTAATTTTGAAAATTTAATTGTACTTTTTAGCCTTCCTTCAACTGTTAGTAAAGTCAAAGGAGAAATTATAAGATAATTTGGGGAATGCTTATCTCTTTCCAATGAGCGCAATTTAAACCCAAATCAGTAATTTTCTAATTGATATCTCATTTAAATTTCTGAATTCATGTGAAGGAAATTTGGAGGTTGTTTCTGTTATTTTATTCTACTCCTAATTTGTGTGTGTTTGTGTGGTTGTTTGAACCACTTTTATCATCTCAGGGCATGCAATAAAGATGACGGAAAACTGAACAAAATTAGCAGCAAGTGAACAGTTTATTACAGGGGGTTTAAAATAGGAAAGAAGGGACAACCCATAGGGACCCCGAAATTACACAGAGAAACACTTGACACGCAGAAAACACAAAAGGGAAAATAAGGGACAAAAATAGAAAGGGAACTGCTGTCCCAGTTAGATGACTAGCTGAGAAAACAGGGGAAGGGGTAGGGAAGGCGTCTCTCTCCCTCCCTGTCTGCTGGAATCAATCCCCGGCCCTTGAAGCTCTCTGAAAAACACAAATAGATGTAAAAAGCGACCCCTTCCCACCACCTCCCCGAAGGGCTACTTGCTTTCAAGCTGGGAATTGCATCTGTGCCGAGAGAAATGGGTGGAGTCACACCACGGGGCCTGCGACTGAGGAGGAGGAGAGGTGCTGTGTGCTTCGCCCTCGGATCGAAAGCCGAAGAGAAGAGGGAGGGCTGCTGTCTTCGACTTTTAAGCCCTCTAGTTCTTGCTTGAAACTTGCTGTCTTCTTCCTGGCCAAGCTGTCTCTCCATTGGTCCAGCGGGGCCGAGCCCCGCCTTGTTTCTGGCATTTTCCTGCCGAAAAACCACGCGCTCAGGGCCCGAGTGCCATCTTTGTTTTCATAGCTGCGGCATTTTGGGGATGCCCCGGCGTGACTGCCGCCCCTCTGAGCAGCCGTCGCTAGCACGGTGCCAGGGCTGGGCCCCTGCCGCTGCCCACAAGCAGCTGCCATGCTCACGTTCCCGGCTGCAGCTACTTCAGGGCTGCTGCCCGGGACTGGGACTGGGGGACGACCGCGCATCCCGCGCGCCGCCCTGCCGCCGCCCACCCTGGGACCAAGGGGATGACCGCACCGCACGGGGAGAGGGGACCAGGCAGGAGCAAGGGCCGTCCCGGCCTCCTGGGCGCCCCCCCAGCCGCTACCACCGCTGGCCCCGTGCTTCCGGGGGGGGCTCGGGGGAATGAGGAG
>VXBA01004221.1:8339-19878 GCA_013399895.1 Serilophus lunatus
TGGGAGCGGCGGAGCCCGACCTGTACCGGGACACGTGGGTCCGATACCTGGGTGAGCACCGGGCACCGGCACCGGGCATCGACCGTGGGCACTGACGGGGGGCACCGACACCGGGCACCGCGGGAACGCCGGGCACCGGGCAGTGACATTGAGTACTGACACCGGGAACTGGGTACTCTCCCTGGGGACCGGACACCGACACTGAGCACTGACACCGAGGGTCACGGGAACTCTGGGAACGGGGCAGTGACATTGAGCACTGACAGCGGGGACTGGGTACACGGACCGGGCACTGACACGGGAGACTGACGTTGGGCACCGGCGCTGGGAACCAGGCACTGACACTGGATACTGGCACCCGCTCCTGGGTACCAGCACGGGCGGCTGGGCGCAGCAGGGGGAACCGGTACCGGGTGCAGACAGTGGGAACAGGGTACTGGCACAGGGCACGGGCACAGGGCACTCACACCAGGTACTGATACTGGGTACCGAGTAACGTAGCAGGGCACTGACACCGGCTATCGACCGCTGTCACAGGGGACCAGGGGACGCACAGCAGGTATCGGGCACTGGCAGCAGGAACCAGGCACTGATGCTGGTTACTGTGCACAGACCTTGGGCACTGACACACGGCACCAGTACCGGGTACCACATCAGGTACTGGGCGCCGCACCGGAAACTGGGCACTGACATCTGGCACCAGTATGGCACATGGCACCAGGCCCTTGATACTGGGCACTGACACCAGCCCTGCACACCACACAGGGTAAAAGCACTGCACACTGGCACCAACACTGGGTACACAATGCTGATACCCGTCGCTGCCACCAGTACTGTGCACCAGCATCCATCCTGGGTGGGTAGTGGCACCATCCACCATCGCCACACACAGACACCAAGGACCAGGTCATAGACACAGTACTGGCACTGGGCACTGTCGCCGGCACTGGGCACCAGTCACAGACACCAGCACTGACACTGGTCTCCCCCAGCCCAGCTGTCCTGGTGGCAGCGGGGTCCAAGGAGACCTGGCTGCTCCAAACCACCCCGTGCAGGATCCATCCCTTCTCACAGCAACACCCAGGGAGGGCACGAAGACACCCTGGGGCGGGGGTGACATGGAGGCACAGCCAGTCCCGGTCCCCGCTGACCTCCCCCTCTCCCCAGGTTACGCCAACGAGGTGGGCGAGTCGTTCCGCTCGCTGGTGCCGGTGTCGGTGGTGTGGGCCAGCTACGGCGTGGCCACCGCCTACGTGACCGCTGACGCCATCGACAAGGGGCGGAAAGCTGCCACTGTGAGTGCCACCTCCTCCCCGACCCCCCAGCCGCTCCCTCCTCCCCCCACACTGACCCCTGTGTCCCCCCAGGTCCACGCGCAGGACCCCACGCGGGTGGGGGTGGCCGTGGTGGACACCTTCGTGTGGCAGGGCCTGGCCTCGGTGGCCATCCCCGGCTTCACCATCAACCGGCTCTGCGCCGCCTCACTGGCCCTGCTGGGCACCCTCACCCGCTGGCCCCTGCCCCTGCGCCGCTGGGCCACCACCGCCCTGGGGCTGGCTGCCATCCCCCTCATCATCACCCCCATCGACAGGTAAAGGGGACACTCCTGGGGAGTGGGGGACAGGCGGGTGCCACCATCCCATGCCCTCATCCTGGATGGGTGGAGCACGACTCCTTCCAGTCTGGGCTTGGGGCTGGGAGCATGGGGTGATGGGAGAGTGTTTCCAGCCTAAAGGGGCTTTGCTGAGGTCCAGCCAGGACATGTCCCTGCCAGGGTGGGGATTACCTGGAGCTGATCTGGGATTAGCACAGTGAGGCTGTGCTAATTCTTGTTTTGGTGGGGCTGGTGTCTCAGGGACAGCCCCACCCCTTCCCCATCACATCCAGCACTCCAGGGGCCCCTAGAGCCCCAGTAACGCCCTCTCTTACCACAGGACTGTGGATTTCCTGATGGACTCCAGCCTCCGCAAGCTTTACGGGACACCAGGAGAGCCCCCGACACCTCACTGAGCTCCTCCACCCCCACACACTGTGGAGAAACTGAGGCACTGCTGTGACCCACCTACTGTGACCCCTCGCTCGGGTGACGACCCCAGAGCGTCCACCCTGCCCCTCACTGGTCCTAATAAACCATTTCAACGTGATCCCTGATGCTGGTGCTGAAGTGCCACCATGGCCAGGACAGAGCCATGTCCCCTTCCTGGGGGGACGTGTGAGTGTGGCTGGGTCCCAACCCCTCAGGGATCTCCACCCTCCACCCTGAGATAGGAGAGGTCTCTCTACCTGCCCAGAGCAGCCCTGATGGCCCCACTATGGAACCCCTCCATCTCTCCACAGCCTCATGGGACATCCTGGGGACTATTCCCAGGAGCTGCCACCCTTTCCATGATCTCCTGGGACTCAAAATCCCCCCAGCCAGGAGCCACCAGCTCCAGCACTGTGGCCTGGGATCATGCCACCACATCTGCAAGCCACATCTCCACTTACCTGGAGAAGATGTGGCTTGCCAGTGTAGCGGCACATCCCCATCCCCTGGTGCCATCCACATGCTACCACCAGGAGATGCTTCAGAGAAAACAAACCACATTTAATGTGGAGAAAGCGGGTCTGGTCCCACCTCGCCCCCTTTCTCGGTCTCCCTGAGGGCCAGGGCCCCCACCACACTCTGCAGCTCAGCCTGGAAGGGACACCTCTGCCTCGGTGGCCGCTGTCCCCGCCGGTGTCTGCCCAGGCGCCAGGTGGTCAGGACCAGCCCCAGCAGCCCCCCCACCACGGCGACCACCACCACGGCACTGCCCACCAGGGCCAGCCCGGCCAGCAGGAACCTCTTCATGGTGTGGCACGGCACTGGGGATGGCAAAAAACACACCAGCTGAGGGCTAACAGGGGAGTTCAGCACTTGGGGAGAGGGGTTTTGGGACACAAGTGAGGATTGGGGTGTCCCTCACCTTCGTACCACGGCACCTTCTCCTGCACCAGCACTGGTCCAACTGTCTCCAGGTGGAGTGTCCCCTCGCCTGGGAATGCTGTGGGAGGACATGGCAAATACAGCCCATCTCAGCCCCAGCAGCCCTCCCAAAACCCCAGAAGAATGTGAGGCCACCATGTCCCCCTGTACCTGGCAGATGTCCTGGGAGGGTGTCACCAGGGGGACAGCTGGTGTCACAGCAGAGGCACAGGTCACTCCTGGAAGGGTCCTCTGCATTGTGCCAGCTGGGAGAGGAAAAGACAGAGCTGGGGGCAGGATGGTCTAAGGATCCTGAACTTCAACTGCAAGACCTGCATGGTGCCACCCCAGAGATATCCCCCGGGTGACAGTAAGCACCTCCTCAATTCAACTGCACCGTGAGGGAGCCAGGACCCGTGGGGATGCCACCAGCTGCCTTTTGAGAAGAGGTGACACCCAGCCCACAGTGGGTTGATTTGTTCCCCCAGGTGGGTCCCGCTCCCTGCACACCCACGAGTGGGGCACCAGCACCCGGTGTACCTGGCTGTGGTGTGGCTGTAGAAGCAGGACCTGGTGGCACGTCCTTGTCCCCACGCTGTCAGCAGGCAGTGCACATAGACCTGTTGAGACACCAGCACCACCTGGTCCTTCCTCAGGGGCCCTGCTCTCCCCAACCAACCCTGTGGGGCTAAAAGCACCCCAACCCCCCCAGGCAGGACAGTACTTTGAGGCCCCCAGGTCATCCCCCTCCATGGAACCTCCATCCCACCACAAAGGGTATCTCCCTGATCTCACCTCCTTCTCCTCCTCGGGCTCACCCTCCAGCACGGGGGTTGGGAGGGAGAGCAGGAGGGCAGACCCACCTCCCTGGTACTGGACAGACACACTTCCCAGCTTCTCCCCGTGCAGGCACCTGTAGCAGGAGAGTGACACAGGGACATTCCCGGGCTGTCTCCAGGCCCTGCAGGATCCCAGGGTGCCTGGAGAAGGGGTCCCTACTTCCCACCCTGCTGGCACTGACCCACGGCTGTTCACCACCATGAAGACCCTCCTGGAGCGTCCCAGGGTCTCCGTGGTGGTCCCGTAGCACTGTTCCACATGGATCTTTATAGAGAAGCTGGGACTGAAGTGGACACTGGCTTCCAGGTGGATGGCGGAGCCAGGGCTGAGCACCAGCAGCTGCTCCGTAGCACTGGGGTCCCCTAAGGAGAAGTGTGGGTTCAGCGTGACAACCCCAAGCCTGTCCCATCAGAAACAGGAGCACCAGGCACATCTCAGATCATCACTCACTGGTGTCTTGGCTTCCATCCCTGAAGCTCCAGAGCCCACACCCCAATCCTGGAAGCCAAGAGCTTTTCTGGCTCTGTCACCCCAGCCTAGCTTCTCTGCTATCCAAAGCTGCAGCTCCTTCTGGGACCTCCCCACAGAGATGAGTGGGACCACATCACCCAGCTGACCTCCAAAATCCCATCCTGGCATCAGGTACAGGGTTGGGAACATCTAAAAGCTTCACCATCCAAAGCCCTGCATTCTCCACAAGGTTGGGAGGAGTTCCTGCAGGGACAGCCACCTTCTCCTGGTCAGCCTGGTGCTGGGTGTTACTGGCCAACCCAGGGGTCTCAGCTGGACTTATTCCATGGTTTCCCACCAAAGTTGTGCCCCAACATCCTCAGAGTACTCACCATCCATGAGCCTCAGGGTGAAGTTCATGATGGACTCTTCGGAGTGGGTGTGAGCAGGAACCCACTCTGTCCTCATGTCTGAGGACACCACTGGGGCTGTCACCGTGTGACCTGGGGGCTCTGAGGCAGCTGGAGCCATGGTGGTCCCTGTGGAAAGGTGAGGGCTGAGCAGCAGCATGCCCCAGATGCTCTAGTGACACCCAGATGCTCATGGTGAGAAGGTGGCAGGAATACACCAGCACTCCAGGAATGCACCAAGAGCATTCCTAGCACCATGACCTTGACAAGGGCTGGGGACAGACCAGGAGCTTCTCATGGGGTGGGAGACCACTGTCAGCCTCCACAGACCCCACCAGTGTCTCTAGTGCCCCCAAACTAAACCAAACCCCCCAAACCTACATGACCTGGCAGAGCTCCCAGCAGCTCCCTTGCCCCAACTATGTGTTGACCCCAGCCCCAGAGTTTGGGGTCACTTTAGGAAGGCTCCTCTCCATCAAGAAAAGCTGCACCAGCAGGTCCATACGACCATCAGGAATCAGCTCAAGGCAAAGCCAAGGGCACCCACCACCCACCTTCTCCACTACAACCAGTGGGGGGAATGAGGAAGGCCCCAGCCCTACTCACCTGCCACCCCCAGGACAGCCCCACACACCAACCACCACAGCTCCATCCCCAACAAACAGCCCACCCCCACCCCCCCACATGGGGGTATTTAAGGACCAAGGCTGGGAGCCAATGAGTCCCAGCTGGTGCTGATGAGTTTGGGAGTTTTGCTTGACCTTCTCTGCAGGCATCAGCAGTCCCACACCTGGGGCTGGTCTTCAGTAATGTCCAGATCCCACCATATGGTCCCATCCCCACCAGTTAGCCCTCGTCCTGTGCACAGTGCTGGTCACACCACGGAGTCTTAGTCCTGGACACAGTTCTGATCCAACCAGTTTGCCCTGGTCCCAGTCCACCACATAGTTTGGTCCTATCACTCAGCCTTGGTCCCAGTGATGTTCCTGGTCTTACTTCATGGTCCTACACATGGTCTTAGCATCACCACAGTTTTGATCACACTGCTGTCATGATCCCACAGATGATCCAGGTCCCACCACAGAGTCCCAGTCCCCAGTGCCCCATCCTTTTCCCGTCATGGTCCTGCTTTCAGCTCTCCAGGTCCAGGAGCCCATATGGCAGCAGCAGTTTGGTCACAACCAGGACAGACACATTCATGTTCCTGGATCCTGCCTGTCTCAGGTGTCCCCAACACCACACCACAGCCACCTCTGTGGGGACTGAGCTGGGCACAGAGGGACAGGGAGTGTGTCCCCAAGAGGACGTCACCCCAGATGGGCTTCACTGCCCACCTTCTGCCTAGGAAGGGGTTTTTCCATCTCACATCTGCCGAGGCAGCTGGTGGCAAAGGTGGGATTTGGTGCCTGGTCCCAGCAGGAGACCTCAGCATGTCATGGGAGACAGCTGTGGACCTCTGGGGAGTGCCCCAAGCTCTGTGTCCCCGGTGCCTGTCCCAGTCTCCATGGGAAGGATCACATGCAGTTGAGTTGGCGGCCCAGCAGCGATTCCAGATGTGTGTCCACACTGGCACAGCTGGTGCTTTCTCTGGAGATGTCCTGGGTCACCCCTGAAATGGGATGCACCCGCCAGCAGCAGAGAGATGGCAGGAATGACTTGTGTCGCCTGTGATGGCTGTCTCCTGACTCTAGTGTCCCTGTGAAGCCAGCAGAACTTCATGGTGGCACCTGCACACCATGGGAATGCCCCCAGCACCTGGCAGGGACAGCAGGTGCCCCACTCACAATGAGGGTCTCGTTCCACAGAACTGCCCAGGGGACACAGGGCTCCTCACCCCCAGGACTGATGGAGACAGTGGAGCCAAGACCACCCTCCCCGGAGGAGCAGGGACTGGCAGAGATTCCTGCTGTGTCCTCATGGCATCACATTGGGATATCCCCATCCATCCCATTCCAGAGAACAAGGAGATGCCTGGAGACCAGCTGGCCCATCCTTATACCAAAAATCGCCAAATACACAATTATCTTACAAAAGTAGAATTGTTTTTTTTATTCCTGGTCTTTACAGAAGGAGCCAAACATGGCTGGAGGGGGTCCCTTCTCTGCAGGGGAGGCTCAGAGGTGCCACCTCTGTGCCTGGCCAGGGCCACTCAGTAGGACACGGCGTCACCGGTGTCATCCAGCCCAGCTGGGACGCACGAGGTTTGTCCCCGAGGCAGAATGGGGATGGACCTTTCCCTTGGCATCCCCACCACGCCTGGGATGGCATCATGGGGACAGTGCCCCTCACACCCCCCTTCCCCATCTCCTCCCCACCCCAGTTCTCATCAGATCCCGTTGGCCTCCTGGAATGTCCCCTGTAAGGACCAGGACAACGGGGTCCTCTAACCAGGATGATGGGAGTGGGGAGGGAGTGTCCTTTGCCCCAGACTCGTTGACAAATTCTGGGGCTTTTGGGGTGGGTTTTCCAATCTCCATACGGCTCCAGGTGGCTCCAGGTCACAGTCTGCCATGGAGTGATGGCTGTGGGTGGGCTGAGAACGTGCTGCATTCACCACACCCATGGGCAGCAGACTCTGGCACTCTGACACTCCAAAACCAGGGCTATAAAGGGGTGATTTGAGGAGCCCCTGGAGGATCAGATTCCCTGTAGGCACCCTGTAGGCTCTGCCACCCTGTGCAAGGGGCACCCTCTGCCACTGCTGTCCCAGCACATCCCTGCCCACACCCCCCAGCCCATGGGTGATGGATGGATATCCTGCTCCTGCTGTGACAAGGCCACGTCCTTCACAAATACCTCCTCCAGCCTTTCCGTGGGGAAGGAAGAAGTGGATCCTGCAGGAAAACACCACCCCTGAACCCTCAATCTTTGACCCTGCCAGTGGAAGCAGAGACTCCGCTCTTCTGCCCAAACTGGGGCTCTGCAGGAAGGTGATGGAGCGTCCTCCTGAAAATTCCTGGTCTCTGGAGCCTCCAGCCAGTTCCAAACCATAAGAACCACAAGTAAGAAAAACAAAAGCACCTGGTTCTTCCCCAGGGGGAGCGGGGAACCCGCCAGCCCCTACCACTTGAGGAAGTCCCGCACATAACTCCAGAGCTTGGTGATCCAGAGGTTGGCCCCCAGGTCAGTCAGGTACTGGATTTCGGGCGTCAGCATCTTGCGGCACAGCTTCTGGTGCTTCTTGTTGATCTTCTTCTTCAAGTTGTACCCCAGGATGGTCTTCTCCCCCAGGGGCTGCCAGGGCTGCATGGAGGACTCTTGGATGGCGCTGGCATCCACAGCGTGTCCCCCGTCGATGCAGATGTTCGTCATCTTCTCATTCTCTCTCTGCAGCTCAGCCACATCCTTGGCCATCCTCTCCCTCCCATAGGCCTCCACCTTACGCCAGAAGGTGGCATTGAAATAGCGGTAGAGTTTGGCATCGATGAGGTTCCAGGCAGTCGCCCGCTCGTAGAGCTCAGGGGTCAACCGGGACACGGTGGAACCCTTCCGGGCGTTGAGCTTAAAGTACAGGACGTCCTCCAGCTGCCAGCACAGCAGGTCCTTCAGCAGCACCAGTGACTCATCAAAATACTCGAGCAACATGACGAGGTGGAAGCGGCGGTCGATCTCCTGGATGTGCTCCTCCACCAGCGGGCTGTTGGCGTCCATGTTGTTGTCGTAGCCAAAGTCGAAGAAGAGGAGGTTTTGGAGGTAGTGAGCGTTGAACCCGTTGGGGTCGTAGTAGTGCCGGGGCTCCCGGAGGAACTCAGCCAGCTTATCCTCCCCCGTTATCTTCCAGGTGAGGGGGACGACGGGCCCGAAGTAGTGGAAGGAGGACTCGAAGAGGTAGGCAGGGTCCCGCAGCACCGTGACGAAGGTGGCGTCGGGCGGCAGGAGCTGTCGCACCTCCTCGTAGTGGAAGCGCATGTGGTTGCAGATGATGTTGAAGCACAGGCCGGGCCGGTAGTGCTGCACTTGGCTGCGCTCGAAGAACGACGGGTAGTAGAAGTCGTTGCGGCCGTTGGGGAAGGCGAATCTCAAGCGATGCTTCTCCCCGAAGCGGAAGAGGATGTTGAGGACGGTGCTGCTGGCGGTCTTGTGGGTCTTCATGAACATGACGTTGACCTTGGGATGGCAGGTCCATCCCGAGGGGCTGCCCGTGCCGTTGGATGCAGCCAGGGCCTTGCCGGGGGACGGGCGGGAGGAGCAGGAGGAGGGGACGGGGATCCTGGAGGGGAGAAGAGACAGGACACCATGGTGAGGGCAGCTCTGTCACTGTGAAGGCTCAGGCATGTTCCTTCTTGGAGGAGCTGGACCTGGGAATGGGTGCTAGAAATGGGAAGAGGTGTTGGACCTTGGGAAATGGGAATAAACGCTGGACTTGAGGGTGGATGCTGGAGCTGTGAAAAGGTGCTGAAAATGAGAATAGACGCTGGACCTGGGTTGGGTACTGGACTTGGGAACAGGTGCTCGCTCCAGCACTCCCAGGCTCCCCATTGGAGACATGCCCAGCTTCGGGCAGAACCTCCTTCACCCCAGTGGGACCAGTGGGGCCAGTGGGACCAGGGCACCCACCCATCAAAAGACCCCCAGTGAGCAGGGCAGACTCCCCCACCCCTATGAACCTCCCAACATCAGGTGCATCTCTAAGCCACCAAACCATGCTCGTTCACCCCTGCACAACCCCAGACACCAAGGTTGTGTTGTTGTGGGGGTCTTCACAGCAGTCAGCCCCCACCATCACCAGTGAAGCCTTGGCAGTGCACCCCCACCTCCCCACAGCCATGGCCATGGTGGTCCTGGTGCAGGTGATGCTGAGAAGTGCATCAAGGGGAGCTCTCCATGGCTGTAACTCCATGGAGAGGAGCTGATAGAATTTTTCTGGAGTCTGGGAGCTCTCAACCCCTTGTGGGATCTATGGAGGAAGTTTGGGAGCTCTTGAGTCTTTTAGGAGTCATGAATCCCTCATGGGATCCATGGAGGGGATCTGGAAGCTCTCAACTCCTCACAGGATCCCCTTGTGGGACCCATGCCACGGGAAAGAGAGAAATAATTCTGGAGCCTGGCCCCATGGGCCCTCAGGGAACACGGAGGGACAGCAGGGGTGTCATCTGAGCTGCCCAGGGCAGGGAACAGCATCCATAGTGTTGGGTGACTTCGGACAGACATCCTTAGTGAACTCATCAAGATGATCCTTTTTAATGATCCCGTGCAACAGCACTGGTTGGCACCAGACTTAGGAGGGATGTGAATCTTGTTTATAACCTTGGAGATAAATTTAATGACAGTAGTCATGGCCAGAAGATGAGCCCTGCAGAGCACCAGCAGCAAAAGAACACAAGACTAGACTCCTCCCCTCCCTTCCCCTCTCCTCTTCTCTTCTCTTTTCATCCCTCTTCCCTCATCCCTTCTCTTCCCTCTCCCCTTCTTTTTTCCCCCAGGAGCAGCGGGTGCCCCCAGAGTGAGCGTCCTCAGCCTCCCGGGGACTTGGGATCCACTTTCCCCACCACCCTTGGAACAGGGCACAGCCTCCAGGGGGAACAGGAGCCTGGAAAGCCCCAGGACCATCTCCAGTTCAGGGTTCCTGGAGTGACCAATCTGTGGGGGGGGCCTGCAGGGACACGTGGGGACTCCAAACTCACTCAGTCACGCTGACTTGCAGCGGGGGGCCGGCGTAGGAGTAGAGCAGCAACATGAAGCTGGTCAGGAGGGTCCCCAGGACCAGCCCCTTGCACATGGACCTCCAGGGCTTCCCATGGCACAGCATCCTGGTCACCTGCAGCCAGAGGGGAGAGATGCTGGGGACAGGTCACAAGGACTGGGGACTGTGTGTGATGAAGCACGTGGGTATCTTGTGGGCACGGCAATTCCCAGGGAAGCATCTCACTGGTTCCAGGTGTGTCCCAGCCACGGGCTCAGCAGTCCCATAGCTCAGGCCCAGCAGCTCTGCCTGCCCAGCTGGCTTTTAGCTCACCCTGGAAAAACTCTTGAGTGACTCCCAGGCCTGACACTGGACTGGGAGAGGCTGCAGGGCTGGGACTGGGGGGAGTTGGAGCTGGGTCATAGGCAGCCCAGAGGCAGAGTGGGGATTCTCTGCCAGGATACCACCAGCACCAGCAGAAGCTTCTCAAGGACACTGGAATCCGTTTTCCAAAAACCTCCAGGCTGGAGCAGGGGCTTCACCAGCTCAGGATGTTTTGGGTGCTGCCACATCCACCCGGTGTGGCCTCTCCAGGCTCCTCCAGCAGCAATGGGGGGGCTCAGGGGGCCCCTCTGGCACCTTGGGTTGGCCCAGGGTGGGGGCCGGGGACACAGAGCTGGGGACAGAGGGATGTGGGGCAGGATGGCACCCCCCTAAACACACACACACACCAGCACATACACACATAGCAGCACCTCCACGCGTGCGCATGGACACACAGGGACACACACGCAGGACACAGACACACACTTGTGCACGGGCATGCATGTGCAGGCACGCACAGATACGCTGGGGGCCACGCATCTCTGTGCACGCACACACAGGGACACAGGGACACGTCTGTGCGTGCACACACACGGACACACACCTCGGCATGCTCGTGCATCCAGCTGCACACGCAGACACACACACAGACAGATGCGCTCATGAATCCTCCCAAGGACACCGACACACTCACACCCCCAGGCACACGCGCCCCCTCCCCAACACTCTTCTCGCCGCCCCATCCCCGTCCCCCCGCCCTCCGCCGCCGCAGGCGGGGACGCGCAGGGTCACCGTCAGCCGTGACACCGCATTGCAGCACGGCTGTCCCTTGCGGCAGGGCATGGGGACTCGGCGACACGCCACCCGTGACCGCGGGCCCAACTGCGGGGGGCTGCGGGCAGAGCCCCGCGACGGGAGCCCCCCGTGAGCTGGAGGCAGAGCTCC
>VXBA01004221.1:19944-31384 GCA_013399895.1 Serilophus lunatus
CCCCGCCGCTCCCGCTGTTCTACATCGCTCCGGAATCCTTCGGCCAAGGCTGCCGCGCTCCCACGGGATAACACCCCCAAAAAGCCCCACCGAACCCCCATCCCCGCCGCGCATCACCCCCTCAGCACCTCAGAATCTCCAGTGGATAATCCGGGGGGATGAAATCCAGCTCGGAAAAACCACGGATCACATCCCCCACACATTCCACCCCACCTCCCTCTGAGCCCCCCCGCGGCAAAGCCCCCCCGGGCTGCCCGGGCCCCCCAGCGCTGTTACCGGAGCCCGGCGATGCCGGGGTGCCTCTGCTCCCGCCGCTCCCCCGCTCCGGCCCCCCCGGCTCGGATCGCCTCGTGCTGCTGAGATTTCCAGCTCAATGAATAATGAATGGCAAATGCAACCGGAGCCCCGGGCTGCGGCCGGGCACTGGGCACTGCGCCGCGGACGGAGGAGGGGACGGGGAGGGGGGCACCGGGAGCATCCCAAACGCTCGCCCAAGCCCCCACCCCCACCCCTTCCCCTGCAGCAGAGAGCGCCGGATCAGGCAGGGCTGGTGCATCCAGCCTCTTCCCGGGTGGTCTTCCAGGCGATTTGAGGGTGCACGGTGTCACCGCGGGGGGAGCGGGTGGCTCTGACCATGCCCCAGAATCCCCGTGCGGGTTCCACGGAGCCGGAGGGCTCCAGTCGCCCAGGGGCAGCTGGAGTTCCGTTGTACACCCTGGCCGTGATCCAAACACGCAGCAGCACTTGGAAAAGCCACAGGAGAGAGGCCTGGAGGGGACATCCCTCTTTTGTGGGGGCTGCTGGACTGCTGGATGGCAAGTGGAGCTGCACCCACAGCGCTGGCGTTGAGCCCATGGCAGCGAATGAGGCAATGCTATGAACCTCCTGGTGGGTCCCAGTGGGTCCCGATAGATGCCGATGGAACCCTGCCAGCCCCCAGGCCCGCACGGTGCCCCATCGCGGCGCTCCGGGATGCCAAGGGGGTGATGCTCCCTCCACCCCGCCTGGCTCCCAGGGGAAGTTCTGGCAAACACTTCTCAGCCCAACCTCTCTATTGACTTTTCCTTCAATGAGCAGCTTAATTATTAATAAGATGCTAAGGGAATAAGCTCGTTAAGGGGAATGTGGTGTGCCAGCCTTGTTCCTGGGGCTCCCACGGGCGCGGAGAGGCTGCAGCACCAGCCGGCTGGAACTGCCAGCTGGAGGCACGGCTGCACTGGACAATTCCTCACAAGTTCCCTCCAGGACAGGCTGGTCCACACAGCTCTGCAGCCCCATCTCTACATCCCAACAGCTTCCCATCTCCCTGGGGGCATCCCAGACCCTGCTTTTGGGTTTTTCCTATAGGACACATTTTTTTTAGGGCCAAACCCCTATATCTGCCAAACACAAGGCGGAGCCACCTGCTGTTTGCTCCTCTGATCCCACAAATCTGATCTCACAAATCCACTGTTTCCCACAGGCCCCATTCCCATAGACATGATGCTTCCACCCCTCTGTCCCCCTCGTGCACCCCCCATGGATGCAAACGCCCATCCCCATCCCATCCCTTGGCATCCTGCCCCACAGAGCCGCTTCCCAAGCATTCCACTGCCCCCCACAGCATCCCAACACCCCCTCAGGCATCTCACTGCCTCCTCAGTCACCCTGCTGCCCCCCAGCTTCTCGTTGCCACCTCAACCATCCTGCCACCCTCCAGGCACCCCATGAGCTCCCAAGCATCCCAACACACACCCACACCCCTCCCCCCCAGTATCCATCACCTTTTCCTCTGCCTGTGCCTCTGGCACTGGGCCGTCCCTGTGCTGTCCTGGGCTGGCCGGGGTGCCAGGGGAGCGGGTGGCACGGGGCGGGGGTGCCGATGCTGCTCCGACATGGAATAAGCTCTTCCAGGGCAGCTCCCCGCAGACGCTGGCTTTTCCAAAGCCTCTCCACTCCGCTGCAGTGTTTATGGCATCGCCTGGATCCCAGCCTTGGATCACCGGCCTGGGAAGGGGCAAAGGGAGAGGGGTGGGAGAGGCAGTCGGAGGGATGCGGGGCAGCGGCCGGGCACTGCCCGGCTCCCCGGGGCCGGCCCTGGGTGCCCGCGGCCACCCCGAGCCGCCTGGCTCCCCACCCACTGCCAGGGCACAGAGGAGCCATTCAGCCCGCCCCGGGAACAACAGGGACATTTGTCTCCATCTGCGCCCGCGGCCTCAACGGGGACATTGTCCCCACGGGCCCCAGCGCCGGCCCCCGGGCTCCCTGCCCCCGCCGGCCCCCAGCCCGGCTGGGCCCCGCGCCCTGGGGGACCAAGGCCGTCCCTGGGCGGTGGCACCTGCCTGTCACCAGCCACCGGCCTCCTCTGCAGCCCGCGGGACAGCTCATGGCCTGGCTGTCACCTCCCACAGCCGGAGCTCACCTGGATTTGGGGAGCTCGTTCCCGCACCCCGACCCAGCCGC
Source organism: Serilophus lunatus (assembly GCA_013399895.1). Lineage (NCBI taxonomy): Eukaryota > Metazoa > Chordata > Aves > Passeriformes > Eurylaimidae > Serilophus > Serilophus lunatus. Next base: position 22,387 of record VXBA01004221.1, read on the forward strand.
CCGCTCCCCAGGGTGCCCTGGCCACGTGCCATTGGCCCTCCTTCATCCTCCTGCAGCCCCTCCGCATTCTGCCCTCCCTCCTTCCCCATCACTACATCTCCATGGATTTAGGGCCTTGATGGCAGCAATGTTCCTGTTTTCCTAACCTTGGCACAGTAAGAGTGCACCCACCACGGTGCCACCTTCCCCTGGTCACGCTGGCAGAGTGGGTGCCAGGCAGGTGGGTGTCTGGGGGATGAGGGGTTGTCCAAGGTGCCTCGACAGCAACAGCAGGGCTCAGCCCCATCCCTGCTCCATCATCCCACACACGGATCAGTGGAAAAGGGGCCCTTGTGCTCCTGGATTTGTCCTGGGGTCGTCCTGCTGCCCTCAGATCCTGGTCTCTGTCACTAAGGGGGGTGGTGGCCTTGGGTCCTCAAGCGAGGTGTGACTGCACCAACATCCCCAGCATTTATCTGTCCCAGTCCTCTTGCCTGTTGGAGGTTTTTGGGGCTCAGAGCTCGTCCTCACAGGACTTGAGCAGGTCATCCTGCAGTGACTTGGCTCTTGCCCCATCCCTGGGAGCTGTCCCATCCTGTCCAGCCTTGGCAGCACTGGTTCCCACCTCCAGGCCAACTTGCACAACCCCCCAGGAACGGGAAAATCCAGAATAGCTCTGTGTGTTCATCATATCATCATCACCATCATTATCATCACCATCATCATCATCATCACCACCAGATCAGAGATGAAAACAAGCAAGCTCAACCAATGCTGGGATATGTCCACCTCGCTCAAGGAAGCAGAGGCTGGTGCTGAGATGGGATCAGGATTTGCCCTGGAACCAGAGGTGTGGGGACAAGGATTTGTCTCACACCATCTCTGCAGGGCACCTCTCCTAATTCCATGGGTTTCCTCCTTTTTGGGGGGATCGGTCACAAAGGGATTCCAGGTTTCCCTGATTTTGAGAGATGAGTTTCCAGATTTCTCCCTTTTTTGGGGGATTGGTTATGAGAGATTTCCATTTTCCTTTCCTTTTTTGCAAATGGGTTGTAAAGGGTTTCCAGGTTCCCCTTTTGTGGGAGATGGCTGCCAGATTTCCTCTCTTTTTGGGGGATAGGTTGTGAGGGGTTTCCAACCAGAAGAGAACCACAGTGGCTGGCACGAGGCAGCCCCACCATGGGATGCCGGCAGGGACCGAGCTGGGAAGACACAACACCCCATCTCCCTCGTCCATGGGGTGCAACCCTCTCCCACATCCCGCAGGGTGTAAGCAATCATCCCCAGGAGGGCTCCACCCCTGTGCCCCCCTTCCCTGTCCCCCCCAACCCAGGAGTGGGGGCCCAAAGCAGGCACTCACGCTGAACGCTGCAGCCACTGGAGCCGTGGGTCCCGAGGGATGGGCGGAGAGGCCCGAGGAGCAGGTGGCAGCTCTGTGCTATCACACCCTGCCCAGGCCCTGCCAGACACGCCTGCCCGAGCCCAGTGTCGGGCACCTTTATCTGCTGCAGAGGCCCAGTCACTCGAGTGGCCTGACCAGTTTGTGGCCACTGGGTCACGGCCAGCGTGGGCACTGCCCGTCCGGCCCAGCGCCCTCAGACCTGGAACCAGAGTTTGGATCCAGTGTCCAGAGCGGCTGTTGGGGAGCAAAAGGCTCACATGGGGGTCTAGGAATGGGGCTCCAGCGGCTCCCAGGATTTTGGGGCCACATTCAGGGTCTTCTGCCCTGAGGGAGAACCTGAGCCCAGGGGTGCCTCGGTGCTTGACTCTCCTCCTCTTCTAGGGAGAGGGAAGGAAGGGGAAAAGCAAATAGGAAAAAGAAAGGCAAAACCCTCCCAACCATGTGGAGTGAAAAAAAAAAAGAGGGGGAAAGAGAAAAAAGAAGTTTTTTAAAAAAATGGGGAAAGGGAGGGGGAAAAAGGGAGGGAGGAAGGGAAGAAAAGGGAAAAAGGAAAATAAAACCCAGGGAAAAAATATAAAAGGGGAAAGAGGGAAAAATAGGAAACCAGAGGAAAACCAAGGAAAATGTAAATGGAAAAGGGATTAAAAAAAGGGAAAAAGGGACAAGGGGAAAAAAAGACATAAAAGAAGAAAAATCAAATTGGAAAACACTAAAAAGCAAACAAAAAATTGAAATAAGGGAAAAATAAAAATGAAAAACAAACAGACCTAGGAAAAGAAAATAAATCCAGCAGTGCTGCCACCCCATGGGCCACCCCTGAGTCCCCTCACCAATGCAGGGGGTGTCCTCCAAAAATCCCCATGGTGTGATGAAGCCTTTCCCACACCTGGGGACAAAGGTGTCCCCAAGTTGTTTTTGGGGGAAAAATGGGATTCAGGGATAATGCTGCTGCTGCCAGGGGTGTCAGCATTGGCCTCCTCATGCATCCACATCAGCCCCACACACATCCCAAAAGGAGGATGAGGGATCTCCCCCGTGCCCAGGCAGAAGAAACAGACAATAACTACCACCAGGAAAGCTTTATTTAAAAATAAAAATACAAGGCAATACGATTTTCTGTGTGGATACTGGGGACCAGTTCCTTTTCCCTGGGAAGCCTAGATTGGCACCCAGGGCTGTGCAAATCCCTACAGAACGATCCCAGAGCTCTCCTTGACTTCCTCACACAGAGCTGGCTCCAGCAAGGAGAGGACATTCCTTGCAGTATTGATTCCATGGAGGGAGCCACGTGAGAGGCACAGCAGGAGGTGCATTTACAGAAGCATGATGTTTCAGCATAGCACTTCTGTCCCAGGAGCAAAGCTGAGGGTCACACTTGTCGTGCCTTCTTGCTCTTTTTCTTCTCTTCCTTGAGGGCCATGTCATGGGCTTTCCTCTTTGCAGCCAGCTTGTTGGCCTGTGGGGAGACCCCCAGTCAAACCAGACCCACCTGCAGACCCTCAGTCCCACCAAACCTCCGGGTGCACATGTGGGATGGACCCCATGGCACTGGGATCAGGTGTGGGACCACTGAGAGCGGCCGCGGGGTCACCGGGCACGAGCCACGGCCCCGGGGGAACACCAGGAGCTCTGCCCTGCCATGGGGCTGGTAAGAGCCTCACCCTTGCCCTCCTGCCCTCAGCACCTTCACCAGGTACAGGGAGGAAGGAACAAGGCAATTTGGGAAGGATCCAGGCGAGGGGAGCCTGTCCCACAGAGCTCGTACCTCACGGACTTTGCGCTTCTTGCCGAACATGATCTTCTTGTAGAGGTATTTCTCCCTCTTCTTCATCATCATGATGGCCAGGCGCTTCTCCTCGCTCTGCTGCTCCTGCTCCAGGCGCTGCTTGTCCTCCACCCGCACCTTCCCCTCCGTCACCTTCACGGCAAGCCCCTGTGGGAGCCAGAGCTCAGGAACCCACATCCCAGGAACCCACCACCCACCTTCCCAGCCCGTTCTCTGGGGGCTATGGAAGAGCTACAGCTCCCACTGGACCTGGCTGCAGGCTGCAACCATGGGTGGGAGCTGCAGCTCACAAACACGGGGCCAGGGCAGGTTGGACAGGGCTTGGAGCAACCTGGTCTAATGGAAGGTGTCCCTGCCATGGTGGAGGGTAGAATGAGGTGAGCTTTAAGGTCCCTCCAAATCCAACCCGTTCCATGATTCCGAGTGTCCCAGCAATCCCAGGACAAGAGCACTGAGCCCCAGCAAGGACAGTGCTCACCAGAGCTGCCTGCTCCAGGGGCACCCACCTTGTTGCTCTGAGTTTTCTGCTCTTCCATCTTCTTTAATTTCATCTCCTCTTCCTTTTCAGACTCATCTTCCTCCTCCTCCTCCTCTTCTTTGTCATTGTCATCCTCCTCTTCCTCCTCCTCTTCCTCCTCCTCACTCTCCTCATCTACAAGGAGAGTCCACCATTACCCACTGGAAGGTCCAGCACAGGCACAGCCTGCCCAGCTCCAAAACTCCTCTGAGGGCTCCCATCACCTGGATTCTCTCCCCGTTGCAGGGCCAGCAGCTTCAGCTTCTCTGGGGGGATGTAGTCACCCTCTTGCTCCGTCACGAAGGGTGACAAGTGTGGTGGCAGCAGGACACCCGGGAAGTAATCGGCCACGGGCAGGCACAGCTTGGCATTGACCGAGTCAAACACCCACTGAGGCTGCAGGTAGTACCTGGGGGACACAGAGGGACCCCACCTCAGGCTCTGGAGCCCGTGGGACGACTATGGGGTGGCCCCTGTGGCCACTCTGGGGACAGGTCACCCGCTTCACCCACCTGCCAACCACCTGCTTCTCCACACGGGGCCGGTCAATGATGTGGTGGGTGATGGAGGGGTCGGTGGCGTCGTAGGTGGCCCCGATGCACAGGGACTTGTCCCATGAGACCTGGCCACCAAAGCTCCTGCCAGCAGAGCCCACCAAGGGTCAGGCAGGCAGGTGGGACCCTCAGGGTCACCTCACCCGTGGGACATCAGGCAGGTTGGGCCCACAAGTCCTGAGGGGGGGGTCAGGGCTGCCGAGGGTGTCCCACCCACCACGCACCGGATGACGAAGGCCAGGGGCTCCCGTGGCACCTCCCGGTTGAGGAAGAAGCGCAGCCCCTCAAAGAGCTTCTTGTGCTTCTCCACAGATTCCTGCTCCTTCTTCTTGGCATCCATCTGCTCTGCTGTCTCCTGCTCAGAGCAAAGCCCTCAGCCTCCTCCCCTGCCACACTCGCTTGGCAAGGGGGTCTCTCAGGTGCTGTCCCCAAACACCCAGCACCACACCAGCCTTTTCCCAGGCACAGGACAGGATTATCCAGGGCCAGGAATGAGCCCTTCACCAGGGTCTTACCCCTTCCACTGGGAACTCATCAATCTCCACCTCGTCCTCATGGGTCGGTGCCACCACTCGGGCCAGGCTGGAGCTCAGAGCCGACAGTCTCTGCAACGGGAGGAGACGGAGTCGCATCCAAGGGATGGGAAAAGGGGCAGCCCCTTGGAAGAAGGTGATTTCTCAGAGCCAAAAGACCCAGGGACTTAACAGAACTCTGCCTCCTCCATGGAGAGTCCTCAGCATGGGGCACTGGAGGACCCCTGCCAATGCAGGGGGAGGCTGTAGTCCCCAAGGCTCCTCCTTATGGGGACAAGGAGTTTGGGACCAGCCCCTTCCACCCTGCAGGGATCCAGCTCTGCCCCTCAATCCCACGGTGACAGCAGTGTCCCTCACCTCTAGGTAGCTCTCCGAATCCATGGCATACTCACTGCCCTCCATGGGCTTCAGCTCACCATCAGCCTGGCTGTCAATCTAGGGAGGAACAGAGGTGGGGAGGCAGCTCCCAAATCCAGACCCCAAAAATTCCTCCCCTCCATCTGCCCTCCCCCCAGCCCCCCAGGCCTCACCTTTGGGGGGTAAAACAGGTTGAGGGAGTGGTAGAGGCGGAAGTTGACGAAGCCCAGGAGGGTGGTGTAGAACTCGGTGAAGGTGGCCATGACTCTGTAATCCACGTCTGTGGGGTGCTGCAGGCACATGGGATGGGGAGCACACATGGATAAAGACCTGAGTCCCCTTGGCAGGGATAGGGGTCTGTCTCATCCACACAGGGAGGAGGATCACGAATATCCCAATATAGGAAGGGACCCCCAAGGATCATCCAGTCCAACTCCTGGCCCTGCCCAGGATACCCCAACAATCCCACCCTGTCCCTGAGCATGGTCCAAACCCTCCTGGACCTCTGGCAGCCTTGGGGCTGTGACCAAACCTTGGAGAGCCTGTTCAGTGCTCAATCATGCTCTGAGGGAAGGATCTTTTCCTGAGATCCAATCTAATCCTGCTCCCTTCCCAGTGAGGTCACAGCTGCTGCCAAACCCTGGGCAGGGAGAGCTCTCCAGGCTGCTACCAGAGTCCTGCTGCCACCCTTCCCTGCTGGGACACATGGAGCACCTGATCTTGTCAGGGACAGGACCCTCGGGGGCTTGGGCCAGGGACTCCAATTTCTCAAGGTGAGGAGAATAGGGTGGCAGAGATAGATGGGACATTGGGAAGGAATTCTTCCCTCTGAGGATGGTGAGGCTCTGGCACAGGGTGCCCAGAGAAGCTGTGACTGCCCCATGCCTGGAAGTGCCCAAGGCCAGACTGGAGCAACCTGGGATAGTAAAAGGTGTCCCTGCCCATGGCGGGGGCTGGAATGAGATGAGTTTTAAGGTCCCTTCCCACTCAAACTATTCCAGGATTCTATGACTCAAAACCACAAAGCTTCAATCCAACTGTGCCCAGCCCTGGAAATGCTGGGAGAGAATGGAGAGGGCACTGCTATGCCTGTGACCTCCTGCCAAGGGCTCAGGGGGAGCTCATGGCTGTCCTGGCACAGTGACAGTGACACCCACAGCCCTCCCTTGTCCTGCTGCATGGGGCACACAGCAGATCCCCCTGGCCAAGGCTACGGGACCTGACTCATCCCTTCCCTCTGTTTCCCCAGCCTCACTCCTGCAGGTTAATTTTTAATGGTTGATAAAGGCATATATTAATAATTGAGAAAACAAGGAACTGGGGAGACTGGTACAGACAGCCCCAGGGGTTCCCAGGCTCTGTCCCCATGTGCCTCCCGAGCCCGTGGGCCTCATCTTCCTCAGGATGGACCTTCAACCCTCCCCTGGCCACAGGGACCCCACCGTGCTCTTCCCGGGCACTCACATCGTGGGCGAAGGTGTAGGGGGTGATCCAGGTGATTGGCTGGCCCAGCACCTCTGCCTGGTAGTAGATGCCCTTGATGGAAAGGAAAACCTGGCAGGACCAGAGCGAGGGCTCAGGGGGAGGAAGGACACGGGGCTGCCACATCCCCGCCCTTCCTTCCCTTCCCCCTGGCAGGAGATTCCTCAGGGAGCATCAGACGTGTTCCTCTCCAGCACCGCCTCCAGTGCCCTGCCCCAGCAGGCAGAGGGGCCCCTCCCTGTGGCAGTGCCCACCTTGCGCAGGGAGCGGGAGGCGATGACGTAGTTCTGGAACTCCACGGCCAGGCGCCGGCACAGCTGGATGGTCTGCACGTGGCACTTGCCCGTCCGGGGGAAGGTGGAGAACAGGAAGCACATGGACAGGGCATCGTCCAGGTCCCGCAGGGCGTCGATGAAGGTGGGGTACCTGTGTCCAGGTGGGACAGAAGGGGGGGACACACCCAGCCCTGGGGTTCAGCCAGGGCTGCTGCAGCTGGGGGAGACCCCAAGACATGAGGAGCATCCATCCCACCAAAGCTGGGCACAGAGTCATGCAATCCTGAGCTGGGAGGGACCCCTGAGGATCCTCTAGTCCAACCCCCGGCTCTGCCCAGGACACCACAACAACCCCACCCTGTCCCTGAGCGTTGTCCAAACCCTCCTGCAGCTCTGGCAGCCTTGGGGCTGTGCCCACTGACCTGGGGAGCCTGGGCAGTGCCCAACCCCCCTCTGGGCAAAGAAGAGCCTTGGCCTGAGATCCCCCCTGACCCTGCCCTGACACAACTCCAGCCATTCCCTCAGTGACCCACAGGACAGGCTGCCCCTCCTGGGCACTGAGGCACTGCAGCCACGCAGCTCCTAGGATCCAGGGCTCCCCAGGAGGGCAGGAATGTGCCAAGGCAAGGACATGGCAACACCCTGGATAACAGTGTGGTGTGAGGAGGGTTTAGGGCATCCACAGACACGAAGTGCTGGGGGATTCCAGCCTGGACCACTATAGACCAGCATGTCCATGGGCTTCAGTACAGAGCACTTCTTGGTGCTGTTTCTCTCTCTGCACCAGCACAGAGGGGTTCCAGGCACCACCCCAAAGAGGAATGGATGTGGTAAAGGATCACAAAATGGTTTGGGTTGGAAACAACCTCAGAGCCTGTCCCATCCCACCCCCTGCCATGGGCAGGGACACCTCCCACTGTCCCAGGTGGCTCCAACCTGCCCTTGGACACTTCCAGGGATCCAGGGGCAGCCACAGCTTCTCTGCCCAACATGTGCCAGGGCCTCCCCACCCTCCCAGCCAACAATCCCTTCCCAATATCCCATCTCTCCCTGCCCTCTGGCACTGGGAAGCCATTCCCTGTGTCCTGTCCCTCCAGCCCTTGTCTCCAGTCCCTCTCCAGCTCTCCTGGAGCCCCTTTAGGCTCTGGAAGGGGCTCCAAGGTCTCCCTGGATCCTTCCCTTCTCCAGGTGAACACCCCCAGTTCTCCCAGCCTGGCTCCAGAGCAGAGGGGCTCCAGCCCTTGGAGCATCTCCGTGGCCTCCTCTGGTCTCTCTCCCTGTGCTGTTCCCCAGAGCTGGACACAGTGCTCCAGGTGGGCTCCAGGTGGCTCTGCGAGCACTTTCCTCACCTCTCCTTCACGATGTGGTCGAGTTTGTAGGTGGGTTTGTTGTCCTTCAGCCTCTCCACAGTGCCCCACTCGCTCTTCCCATAGGCCTTGCGGAGCTTCCGGACAAACACCTGCAGGGAAGGGGCACGAGGGGGCTCCGTGTCCAGGACAAACCCAGCGGCCCTCAGGGGGCTCGGGGAGGAGAGAGAATCACCTTATACTCCCGGAATTTGTTGACAATGGGCTCATGGAGCAGGAATTTGATGTCCTTGAGCAGGTAGAAGGTCCTGGGGGCGGTGGAGCCTTTGTTCACCTTCTTCTTGTGCTTGGGCTCGTGGGGGTAAATCCCCTTGAGGATGCAGAGGCGCCTAGGGGGGGGAGGACAGAGCTGAGACCCCCCTGTGCCCCCGGGACAGCCCCGAGACTCACGGCCAGGGGCGGGCGGGGAACCCCGGGCGGGCCTCGCGGCGCCGGGGGCAGCTCGGGGCGCACCTGAAGTCGGGGAGGCTCAGCTGCAGCTTCTTCCGCGCCCGGTTGCGGGTGATGTAGTTGGTGGCGGCTCCGCGCTCGTACTGGGGAGAGACGGCGGGCGGTGAGGGGACCCCGGGAACCGGGACGGCGCCGGGAACCGCGCGGGAGAGGGAGGACGGGCGGGACCGGCGGCACGGGGGGGATGAGAGGGGGCACCGGAGGGACCGCGGCACCGGGGACAGAACGTCCGCCGGGCAGGGGCGCGGCACCGGCACCGCGGGGCGGAGACAGAGCGGCCCCGGCGCCGCGGGCAG
>VXBA01004221.1:36308-49314 GCA_013399895.1 Serilophus lunatus
ATGTGCCCGCGGTCGCGGCGGGGCGATGAAGCCGCGATGACGGCGGCGGGCGAGGGGACCCTGCGGCCCTGGAAGCCCGACCCGGGGCAGGAGGGCGGGGGGCGGCCGCCCCCGGGGCCGGCGCTGCCGCTGACCCTCAGCGTGCTGGCCTGGCTGGGCACCGGCACCACCATGGCCGGCCTCAACAAGTGGATCTTCGCCGCTCACGGGTTCCGCTACCCGCTGCTGCTCTCCTCGCTGCACATGCTGTCGGGGGTGGCCGTGGGGTACCCGCTGGGCTGGGCGCGGGGACCCCCGGCCTCGGCCCCCCGGCCCCGCGCCAGGATCTACCTGCTGAGCCTCACCTTCTGCACCAGCGTGGCCTTGGGCAACCTGGGCCTGAGCTACGTGCAGCTGGATGTGGCGCAGGCCGTGGCCACCACCACGCCGCTGGTGACGCTGGTGCTGGGGGTGCTGGGGGGCCGGCGGCCGCACCCGCTGCAGTTCGCGGCCATGGGGCCGGTGTGTGCCGGGGCCGCCTGCAGCATCGCCGGCGGGCTCTGCTTCTCCCAGCCCGGCTGCGGCTTCCTCCTGGCCGCCACCGTGCTCCGCGCCCTCAAGTCCATCCAGCAGAGTAAGTGCCACCTGTCCCTGTCCTCGTCCTGCATGCGCGTCCTCTCCCGGCATGGCCCCTGGGGTGCGGGGAGGGCTGGGGTCACCCCGGTGCCACGCTGGTTCTGGGAAGCTCTGTGCTCGCCCCGGCACAGGTGCCACCTGCCGCCCGTCTTGGCTCTGATGCCATGCCAGCCTATCCCCATTTTGTCCCTGGTGCACTCCAGTGCCACCTCTTGCCCCTACCCTATCACTGATGTCACCCAAGTGCCACCCTGGTCTCAGTGCCATTCCGCTGCCACCCTGACGCTGATGGCACTCTGGCCCCCAGTGTCACCCCAGCCCCGGTGCCGGTTCCATACCATCCCAGTGCCACCTGCTGTTCTTCCTTGGCCCTGGTGCCGCCCCTTGCCCGTTCTGTCCCTGATGTCACCACAGTGCCATCTTTGAATCTGTGCTGTGCTCCTGACTCCGAGGTGACGTGACCTCAGTTTGTCAGTGATGACACCATTGGTGGTGTCCCCTGGGCACTGCTGGTTCCTGGTGACACTGTCCCACGTCTTGGAGCCACTGGGGGTGGCAGTGCCCTGGTTTGGCATAGGGACACCCGGCCTGCCCCAGCCCCATGGGCTCCCCCCACCACTGTGGGCTGCTGGGCTCCCTGTGAGTCCCCCATTCCCAGGGACTCCAGTGTCTGTGGTGCCACCCGGGCCGTGGTGTCCTTGGCAAGTGGCAGTGAGGAGCTGGCCAGGATGTTTTTGGCTGGGAAGAAAGTGTTTTCTCCAAAGCCTGTGACTCAGGGCACCACGGGGACAGGCTCTGGCATGGGGCCCTGTGCCCTCCCTAAAGTCCCTGTGGCTGTACCAGGGTGCTGTTGTCCCCCATGGGACAGCACTGCCCATCCTGCCACTGCCCTGTCCCCTCATCATTCCTGGTGGGACATGGACAGTGGCCCTGGGGAAGGTGGGGGCTGCTCCATCCCCCTGGGACACAGCACGTGCCCGCTGTGCATGTCTGTGTGTGGCAGCCAGCCCTGGTGTGCTTGCTATGCCCACTGTCCCTGGATGACCTGGAGAGGGGACATGGGGACAAATGCTCCAAAACAGAGGGAGGAAGCTGCCTCCAACCCTGTCCTGGGGCACCCTGACCCCCAAAGCCCTGAAACTGGACAGTCTTTGAGCCAGGGCACCCCTAGGAGGGGTCACCCCGTGAACCATGGAATCCCCAAACTTGGGCACTCTCGGAACCAGGGCACCCCCAAAACAGGGAATCCCAAAAATGAGGGACCCCTAAACTGGAGCATCTCCTGAACCAAGGCACCTCCAAATCAGGGAACCCTCAAGTAGGAGACATCCTCCAAACCAGGGCACCCCCAGAACATGGAAGGAAGGACTGTCCCCTCCATTTCCCCCTTCCTACTGCCATTTAGGATTTCCTAACCACTTGGGCAGTGAGCAGGGACCCGTGTTGGTCGGTGTCCCCATTTGGGGGTGCCCCTGGGGGTGCTGGATGTCCCCCCTGAGAGTGCTGGGTGTCCCTACTGTGTGGGTGCCCTCATAGGTGTGTGCCCCTGCCGGTGCCGAGTGCCGCCGTGGGTGGGTGCTCCTGGGTGTCCCCCCACCCCGTGCCATGCCACGTGTCCCGCTGACTGTCCCCTGTGCCCCCAGGTGTGCTGCTGCAGGAGGACCGGCTGGACGCGCTGTCCCTGCTCGGCCTGACGTCCCTGCCCAGCTTCGTGCTGCTGTTCGGGGCGGCCGTGGCGCTGGAGTTGGGCCCCTCGTGGCAGGGAGTGCTGCGCCCCGACGCCGCGCTCTGGGGCTGCGTCCTGCTCAGCTGCCTCGGCTCCGTCCTCTACAACCTGGCCACGTCCTGCCTGCTGTCCCTCACCTCCGCCCTCACGCTGCACCTCCTGGGCAGCCTCACCGTGGTGGGCAACCTGCTGCTGTCCCGCCTGCTCTTCGGCACGCGGCTCGGCGCGCTGGGCTACGCCGGCGTGGCGCTGACGCTGGCCGGCATGGTGCTGTACCACCAGCCCCGGCTCCTGGCCACGTGCTGGCCCGTGCGGGCACCGCGGCGGCCCCCGCACCGGGAGTAGGGATCTGTTTGGGGCGGGGGCAGGATGGAGAGCTGGGAGCACAGGTCTGTGTGCACGTGTGTGTGCCAAGGGGGGTGAGGGGCTGTGCACGTGGGTGTGCCAAGGGGTGTGACGCTGTGCACGTGGCTGTGCTGCAGTGCACGGCTCTGTGTGCACACATGTGTGCTGAAGTGGATGTCCTGTGCACCCGTGTGTGCCAGTGTTTGTGATGCTGGGCATGTGGGTGTGGTGATGTACCCAGTGCTGTACATGTGGGTGTGCCAGTGTGTGTGACTGCACATGGATGTGCTGCAGTGCACAGCTCTGTGAGCACATTTGTGTGCTGAAGTGGATGCACTGTGCACGTATGTGTGCCAGCGTGCACAGCTCTGTGTGCACACATGTCCTGAGGTGTGTGGTACCACGGGTGTCCCACTCTGCTGACTGCACATGTATCTGTGCATGGCTCTGTGTGCACATAGTTGCTGGTGTGCACAGCTCTGTGCACACAGCTGTGCTGAGGTGTGTGGTGCTGTGCACGTGTGTATGTCAGTGTGCATGGCTGTGTGCTCGTGTGTTTTCTGGTGTGCACAGCTGTGTGTGTGCATGTCCTGGTGTGCACAGCTCTGTGTGTGCATGTCCTGGTGTGCACAGCTCTGTGTGCACACGTGAGATGGTGTGCACAGCTCTATGTGTGCATGTCCTGGTGTGCACAGCTCTGTGTGCACACGTGGGATGGTGTGTACAGGCTCTGTGTGTGCAAGCAGGCCTTGTGCATGTGTGCACTGATACAGACTGTATGTACAAGTGTATGTGCATGTGACACGTGTGTGCAGGTGTGTGTGGGGTCTGACAGGTACTGGTGTGCACACAGGCTCTGTGCAGGTGAGCAGGTACCTCTGTGTGTGTGTCCAGCTGCGTGCACCAGCTCTACACGTGTGTCCCCATGTGCACACGCAGGCTGGGCATGCTCAGGGACGTGGCTGTGGATGCACACCTCTGGATACAGGACTCTCTGCATCCAGCCTGGGGAAACATGGAACAGAGTGTGTGTGTGTGTGTGCACACGTGTGTGTCACACTGAACTCTGCTGGCTGGAGTGGACCTTGGCTGTGTGTACACACAATTCATGTGGCTGAACAGGACACCCAGGGACATGGTGGGTGTGGCCCCTCCCCTGTCCCCATCCTCGCTGTGACAATCCCATGGAGCTGCCAGTGGTGCTGCCAGTGTCACTTTTGTCCCACCTGTGCCGTTCCAGCCCCCACAGCTCCGGCCCTGTCCCACTTCCCTCCCAGTGTGGTGTGGCTGGCACAGACTGGTATCCATGGCAGAGATGGTGAGAGCCCGGCCGAGGGGACACGGACAGCCCAGACCACCTGCCGTCGCTCTGGGACGATGCCAGGCTGTGGCACCCTCACCATGGCAAAGGACAGCCCAGCTTGTGTCCCCTGGCTCTGCCAAGTTGGTGGTGGCCACTGCCACACTCGTGTCTCCGTGCTGGGGCCGAAGGACCCAGCTCCGATTGCACTTGTCCCAAAATAAAGCTCTATTTTTGTCGTACTCCACCCTCGGCTGCTGGTGATCTCCTGCCTGAGGGAGAAGGAAGGGAGGAACCACCCAGTGCAGTAATGGGAAACTGAGGCATGGAAGTGCCTTGGGATGTCCCAGCTCCCTGTGGCTGCTGTGTCTGATGTCTCTGTGTCGCAGTGCAGGGACAGCCTTGGTCTGGCAGCCCCAGGACTGGCACTGGGACTCTCCCACAGGGCACTGGAGGGGTGTGGTGACACGGAGGAGAGTCACTGACCACAGGTGTCTGAAGCAGGGCCAGTCCTGCTGGGACCTTCGCCCTGCCCTGGGGCTGCATTACACTAGAGCATCCTGTTCCCTGAGTCACCGAATATTCTGAGTTGGAAGGGGCCCACAAGGATCGCGGAGTTTGACTCCTGGCCCTGCTCAGGACAGTCCCAAAAATCACACCATGTGTTGCCTGTCCAGCCCCTCTCCAGCCCGGTGACTCACAGCACTCCACAAGCACAACCTGTTTCCACTGGAAAACCCCTGCTGGCTCCCACCCTCTTTCCCAAACAACGATTTTTTTTCCATTGTCAGGGCAAGAGTTTTGAGGCCACTTCCAGCAGCACCTGGGGAACAGCCTTCCCAGCACACAGTGAAGGGAAGGCAGCTCTCTGGGATGTGCTGGAGTGCCATGGCCCGTGCCACACCTCTGCCAGGTGCTCCAGGTGTGGCTGGAGCAGTGCCCGTCCCAAAAAGGACACAAAGGGTCCCCAGTTATCAGCCAATGGCCCCAGCACTGGCCAGGAACCTGTTTACTTTGTGGGCTGACATTCCAATGGCTTTTCTATAGCAGGGAGGGTTGGAAGCCGTTTGGATTTTACAGGAGTGGGATCTGCAAACCAGACACCCTGTAGCATTATTGGCTCAGGAGCCCTGCCCCAGGGAATGTCAACCCATCCCAGCCCCCCGAGTCATTTACTGGCACTCATTTACTGGGGTCTGCCTGAATCCCAGCTCCATGCACAGCTTTGCCTTTTCCACCTGGGATTCAGCACCTCATGGTGCTCCTGGTGCCCTACAGCTCCAGGGATGTGTGTCCCTGTGAAGTGGTGGCAGGAGCCAGGCTGGGCACGGGAGTCCCATGGGCAGCATTCCTGCTGGGAGTGGGGGTTGTGTTCCCCTTGGAGGGCCCGGCAGTGGGCTGGCTGGGTGTGGTGACCCTCTCTCCGGATATTTCGGGCCATGATCTCAGCCCAGTGTCATCCCTGTGCTCTGTCCCCAGGAAGGATTGGGCAGAGTGGCAGCTGCCCCTGTGCTGAGTCCAGCACTGCTCTGGCCAAGTTGGATGAGGGAAAGGCATTCCAGCCCCGGAACACCTTTCTGGAGAGCAGCCCCTGGAATGGGGCAAGACCGATCCAGCTGGAGCAGGGATGGGCACAGTCCTCACTTGGACATGAAGAGGGGTGACCCTTTGCAGAGAGGAGTGACAGCTCTGAGCAGTGGTAGCAGGGATGGGTGGCAGCTCCACATACTGCAGGTGCTGGCTGTCAGGAATTAAGGATTCATGGGATGGGTGGGAAGGAACTTTAAAGTTCATCCAGTTCCACCCCCTGCCCTTTGTGGGGACACCTTCCACTCTCCCAGGTTGCTCCAAGCCCTGTCCAACCTGGCCTTGGACACTTCCAGGGATCCAGGGGCAGCCACAGCTTCTCTGGGCACCTTGTGCCAGGGCCTCTCCACCCTCCCAGCCAACAATTCCTTCCCAAGATCCCATCTCTCCCTGCCCTCTGGCACTGGGAAACCATTCCCTGTGTCCTGTCCCTCCAGGCCCTTGTCCAAAGTCCCTCTGCAGCACGGAGCTCCGGGTGAAGTGTGGCAGCCTGAGGTGGGAGAAATTCAAGTGTGGCCAATGGGACAATGTGATGATGAGATCTGGCTGAACAGTTTCTCCAGGATCTGCTGCTAAACTGCTGCTGAACCTTCGTCGGAGGCAGCAGTGGAACGTGCTGGGATGGCGCTGTGAGCCCTTGGCGCAAGAGCAGCCTGTGCCCACACAAGGGAGAGGAAATCCAGGTGGATTTACTGTGTGCCTGGGAGCACAGGGTGGAAATTATCTCTGTTTCAGGATGGGGATTAGCTGGTGCCCTGAGGCCTGTCAGGAGCTCGCTGCTTTGGCACAGCGGGATTTGGGATCTGCAGTGGGAGGCAGCAGGAACAAACACTTGCTAAACTGGGGAGTCTGAGCCAGGAAATTATATCCTTCCAGGATATGCTGGGCTGTGCTCTTAAACCATTCACATCACAGTCCTCAAAGACAGTCAAGGTCTGTCCCAGCTCTGGAGTTAAAGTCATGGTGAAACCTTTTTTAGGGTAGATGTAGGAAGAATGAATTTTTGCTGGCAGGATAGCCTGGCCCAAGGACAGTGATCTGAGGATGGCTGAAGCAGCCTAAGCCTAATTGGAGGCCAGGAGATCAAGAGGATGAGCATTCCAGCACCACATTCTCTGCTCCAGCACCCAAAAATCCCCTCCAGACTTGCCCTTAACCATTTGGTGGCTTCACCACTCACCCTCTGTCTCAGGCTCCTGCCCTGCCCTGAACAGGCTGTTGCCTGAGTAGCTGAGTTTCTAAAAGATGAAATCGCAGGAGCTTAAAGACATTTTTAAAGTCATAAAATCATGGAATTGTTGACTTTGGAGAAGCCCTGTAATATCATCGAGTCCACCATTCCCTCAGTGCATCCAAGGCCACCACTGACCCATGTCCCCAGATGCCACATCCACAAAGCTTTTAAATCCCTCCAGGGATGAGGACTCCATCACTGCCCTGGAGAGCCTGTTCCAACACCTGACCCCCTATCAGTAAAGAAATGTTTCCAATCTAAACCTCCTCTGGCACAACCTGAGACAGTTTCCCCTTGTCCTGTCCCTTGTTCCCTGGGAGCAGAGCCCGACCCCACCTGGCCCCATCCTCTCACCTCAGGTGGGGATGTGGGACCCCCTCAAGCTGAAACCAGAATTGACAGGTGGTTTGATGTGTGTGATGCCAAAGGGTGCCCAGATGAGTCTGGTTTATGGTGACAGGATGACCTGGCTCAAGGATTCCCACTTACAACAGGCTTCCTTGGATTGGTCCCATCATGGCTTCCCAGCCCATCAAGGAATGGGATTCTTCACAAGCAGCTCACTCAATTCATAGAATCATGGAATGGTTTGGGTTGGAAGGGACCTTAAAGATCATCTCATTACAGTGTCCTGCCATGAGGGACAATAACCGTGGATCTCCCAAGGAAGAACAAGGCATGTCCCAAAAAAGGGTTGGGGCAATCAAGTAAGAGAAGAGAAAGGGTCAGGATATCTTTGGGTCTCTCCCAAACAGAGATGCTGGAGCCTCTTCACTCTCTGGAATGCAGCAGGTCTTTGGGTTACTGTCTCAAAACCCAAACCCTATCCCAGTTAGGAAGAACAAGTGTTGGTGACGCTCCAAGTATCCTGACTCACAGAGAGTTGCTGTCCTGCCCCAGCAGCACAGTTTGTTCTGGAATAAAACAACATTCCCTGAGCACGTGGTGGTCTCAGAGTCACTGTCAGGTCCCTGGAAGAAATGAGATGTGAAAACTCTGCTGGTTTTATTTATAGTAAAATTTCTTACTCGCTGACGTCTCTCAAATTCCCTGTACTTCCAGCAGCGGAAACTTCATACTCCAACCCTTCAGAAGAGTTCACTTTTCATGCTCCAGCATGGATCTGAAAGAACTGCCGCTGGCTTCCTCTGGATTTCTTGCCAAGAGGTCACATCAGCTCGTTTTGTCCTCGGAGCAGCAGCATTGCTCTTGCTTTATTCCCATAAACATGGGGTACCATCCCTTCTGGAGACCAGAGCACCCAGAGCCTGCTGGCACTGAAGTTTGTGGTGGCTGTGCCCCTGCTGCCAGGAGCTGCTTTGGAGCCAGGATTCGACCACGGAGAAAGCCAACCATAACCTGGGCTGATCCCCCAGTGTGGGCAGCAGGGGAGGGAGGGATTCTGCCCCCTCAGGTGAGACCCCACCTGCAGAGCTGCTCCAGCCCTGGGGAACAGCACAGGAAGGACGTGGAGCTGCTGGAGAGAGTCCAGAGGAGGCCACGGAGATGCTCCAAGGGCTGGAGCCCCTCTGCTCTGGAGCCAGGCTGGGAGAGCTGGGGGTGTTCACCTGGAGAAGGTGATAGAGAGGGAACCAATAAAACATGAAATCAATAAACTTTGGACATAGGAGTGATATCGATAAGAAGTAATACCAATAAAAGTGATACTAGTAGAATTGGTAGGTTTAATAGTAATAGGATTAATGAAATTGTTAGGATAAAAGAATAGTTTGTGAATTTAAAGCCAAGTAGAAAACATTATGTTAGCCAGTGTATGAGACAATTGGGTACAACATTCCACAGCGAAGTACAAGGTCGAAGGAGATTTGGGAGGACGGAAACAACAAGATAGTGTGATGTATGGCTTGCAAAACAAGATAGAAAGACACCTACGATCCAAGAACCAATTAAGAACTGGTTAGAACCAGCTTGGAGGATGGGAAGGCTGCCAAAGACAGAGGGTCACGGAAAGTTGGGAAGAGGAAGACATCTGACTTCAGCCTCAAAGACCACCAAGGACCCTCGCCCACAAATAAAAAAGGCCACATCCAATCCTAGCACGGCCCCTACTGACCACAGACTGTAAATAGCAGGCATAAAAACGGGGCGGAGGGAAGGCTCAGGTCCTGAATATGTATGATTTGAGGCATGAATATGTACGATTTGTGTAGTGAAAGCCGACAGGATGCCGGGCAGGGGACGCACGATTTGGGAATTACCCCGTGCGTCTCTGGCCAGAATAAAACATCCCTACTTCATAACTATTGGGCTGTGGAGTCTTATTCCGCAGAACAAAGGGAAGGGCCCGGGGAGAGCTGGGAGCCCCTTCCAGAGCCTAAAGAGGCTCCAGGAGAGCTGGAGAGGGACTGGGGACAAGGGCTGGAGGGACAGGACACAGGGAATGGCTTCCCAGTGCCAGGGGACAGGGAGAGATGGGATATTGGGAAGGAATTGTTGGCTGGGAGGGTGGGGAGGCCCTGGCACAGGGTGCCCAGAGAAGCTGTGGCTGCCCCTGGATCCCTGGGAGTGTCCAAGGCCAGGTTGAAGCCACCTGGGATAGCACAAGGTGTCCCTGCCCTTGGCAGGGGAGTGGAAAGAGATGGACTTTAATGTGCTTCCAACCCACACCATTCCATGATTCTATGATTCTTTCATTCTATGACTGCTGGGGACATTCTTCATCAGGCCAAGCAGCTGGTGGGGATGGTCTCACCCCTGGATGTCCTCACGCCGTGGATCCCAGCTGCCATGGACCCACACTGGACATGCAGGTGCCGAGGGAGTCCATCATTGGGACACACAGGTGTTCCATGTCAGGACAGAGGGGTGTCACCATCTCCAGGCAGCCACTGATGATGGTGCTTCTCTGGTGGGTGTCAAGGTTACCATGACAACCATCGGCCACCAACAGTCATGGAGGAACAGGGTGGGACACGGCCTCGCCTCACCTTCTTCCCACCACCCCACAGCTGGCAGATCAGCAGGCCCTGGTGAGGGGCTGGGGGACCCTCATGTGAGGTTGAGGGACCCTCACACAGTCCTGGGCCTGGGAGACCCTCATGTGGGGCTGGAGGACCTTCCCACTGTCCTGGGGCTGGGGGATTCTCATTGCTGGACTGTGGGACCCTCACATTGTCCTGGGGCTTATGGACCTTGTGTGTGTCTGTGGGGCCCTCACACCATCCTGGGGCTGTGAATTCTCATTGCTGGACTCTGGAAACCTCACACAATCCTGGGGCTGGGGGACCCTCACCCTGGGTTGGGGGTCCCTCACGCTCTGGGGCAGTGGGAGCAGGTCTGTGTGCCATGGCTGAGCCCCCTCTGCACCCACTCTCGGACACAAAGCCCCTTGTCACCCCGAGCAGCCCTGCAAACTGGGACCTTGGGCTGGACAGTGCCCTGCCTCCCTCCACCAGACACGAGCAGATGCTCCTGGAGGAGAAGGTGAGGGTCCCCTCTCTGCCTGACCCCTCCAGGGTTTGCAGCCCCCTCTGGCACAAGGGCCCTTCAGCCTGCTGGGTCAGGATGGGGCTGCCAAGGGTCTCTCCAGTGGCCGAGGGGAGGCAGATTTGGGCCACCTCTGACACGGATGGTTCTGCCTCCAGGAGACAGCTGTCACATCCTATCTCCAAGTCACCTGTGGTTTGGAATAAGCTACAGGCATCATTGGCCATGAACTTAACCTGGACTCAGATGATCCTCCTATGATATCCTGGGAGAGAGTAAATTTAGACTGGATATTGGGAAGAAATATTTCCCTGTGAGGGTGATGAGGCCCTGGCACAGGTTGCCCAGGGAAGCTGTGGGTGCCACATTCCTGGCAGTGTTCAAGGCCTGGAGCAAGCAAGTGGGAGGTGTCCCTGCCCATGGCAACCCAACCCTTCCAACCCAAACCATTCCATGATTCTGTGATTGTGCATATTGGGGCTTTTTGCTTGGAGATCACCTTGGCCATAGTAAGAGATGTGCTGGGATGTGTCTCTCATTTGGTCAAAGCATCACTTTGGAATTCTTTATTTCATGGTGGGAAAGTGGCTATGTCTTACATTATCTTTCACAAAGGTAAAACTGTCTGAAGAAGCCAAAAAGAAGACCCATCACCTCCACAGACAGTTACAGAAGCAGTTTTTGAAAAGACAGGAGAGAAAGATGGAGTTGAGGAAGAAGACATCGGAACAGTTTAAAAAATCCCTGGAAGTGTTTGATCGGATAAGTGGGAAGGCATCCGTCTGTCCCGCCCGTGCTTTGCCTGAGGGTGAAGCGAAGCCCTCGAAAGAGGGGGCTGCTGCTACCAAAAAAGCGACCGAGAGACACGTCTAGAGAGCTCCTCCTGCAGGCTGTGCCGTGGCTTCCAACCTGCTGGAATTTTAGGAAGATAATGCTCCTGTTACGGCAATAAACCGGCACAATCCCTCTCTCTCCCTGGTGTTACTTAGGGGGCTGCGGTGATTGGGCTGGGGAGGGAGCAGGAGTGAAACACTTCTCCAAAGGAGTGGTTTCCTTAGAGGGAAGTGATGTGAAAGGGATGGAGTTTTTCCTTGGCTTGTGCCTTGAGGGTGGTTGGGCTCCCCAGGGTTTGGTCACAGTCCCAAGGCTGCTAGAGTTCAAGGAGTGTTTGGACAACACCCTCAGGGATTTGTTGGGGTGTCCTGTGCAGAGCCAAGGGTTGGACTGATGATTCCCGTGTGTCCCTTCCCACTCAAGGTATTCCATGAACCTATGGCATGGTTTTCCAGTCACCATTGTAATGTTACATAACATTTTCTGCTTGAAATGAAGCTGCTCATTTTTTATGCTTCCCAGTGCCTTAAGGTGTGGCCATTGACACGAACTCTCCTAAAACTGGACGGCTGAGGAGCACGGGCAAGTTGTACAAACAATCTCTAATAGCCATAGGGATTAGTCCTTAACCAATTACTCTTGAGGGTCTGGTGTTCACGAGGTGTCCATGAGCTGCTCGTCCAATGATGTTCCTGATCACGCTGTGTGTACACGCTGTCCTTTTCCTGGTGAAGGCTTTTGCCCATCTCTGGTCTTCCTGTTTCAACCTTCTGTCATGTGCAGTTGGCTAAAGCCTTAGACAAACAGATACTGCAGCTTTTTGATATAACACCACGTCAAGGGAATAACTGAATCTCGGAAGATTGCTGTCGCATCCTTAATCAAGGTTTTTCTTCAGTGAATTGAAAAATGCTCAGTAACTTCAGGGTGTGCCCCTCAGCTGGATTTCTGAAGGGAATTCTCACAACGGATGGGAAAGGGTAACTCACACACCAAGGCAGCACAGCCCTCCCGCCTTCCCCAAGCTGGGTCTCTTTGCTCAGAGCTTACACTAAAGCCCCACTACACTCATCTCTTCAGCATCTCTGAACTGCAGGGACTCTCTGGTTTCTCTGTGCCCTTCCTGAGCCTTTCCAAGAGGCTCTGGGGACCAGGGAAGTGCAGAGTCCCTCCCACCTGATCAGGATACAGATTAGAAACATGGCATCCCACTGACAGCACGGAAGCTTCAGGCAGGATGTGGTCAGGGATCAGTCAGCCCTGTGGATTCCTCCAGGGCTTGGTGTGATGCAGAGCTCCACATTCCCAGCAGATGGCTGCAGCCAAAGGATGGTGGCAGGAGGGGACTGTCCCTACAGCGACAGGTTGGGGTTGCCTGCACCAAGGCTTCATTGTGCTTCTACTCTTTTGCCATCATTTCATAATGGGTTTAAATCATCCCCTCCCTACTGTCCCATCCCATGGCCCATGCAGGGGTGGATGGCAGCAGAAACAGGGGAATTAGCTGGGCAAAGCAAACTGGGATGGATCAGGGCCTTCCAAGCTGATCAGATGAGCCAGCTGGTCCCAAACTCTGAGCTGTGCTTCCCTTTGACACAGACGAGAGGGATTCAGCACGTGCAAAAAAAAAAGGTTTGGGTGGTGGGGGAAACTGGGCAAACTGGGCATCAAGACCTTTCCTGGCATGGTTGCCCTGGGTGAAATTTTCATTTGCATTCCATTTTGAGAGGCGCACTGGCAATTTGGGCACTGCTGGACTCCTGGAAGCACACGACAGCCCTTCCATCCAGGAAAAAAGTCTGTATCCTGAGTGTTTCCAGTAGATGATGGACCTCCCAGAGCACTCCACAGGCAGCAGAGCCGAGTCAAAGAGCAAGAAATCCCACCCAGCCACGAAGAGTTGTTACATGGAACATTC
>VXBA01004222.1:3579-22519 GCA_013399895.1 Serilophus lunatus
GCTATGAGCTTGGCAACTTGATAGCTTGCTCGAAGTGATGATATATTGAGCTGCTTTTGCTTCACAAAAGCATTTTGCTGAGTTGTTTTGCATGTTTCAGTCTTAATATTTTATCTTTTCTCACTTGTCCGACCAAAGAATCATATTTATCCTTATGTTGAGTTTCGTAGTGTCAACGCAAATTGTATTCCTTGAACATAGACACTGAATTCTGGCATATAAGACAAACAGCTCTTTCTTTGTACTCCGAGAAAAAATAATCAGAAGTCCACTTTTCTTGGAATACCCTGCACTTGGAGTAAATTTTTCTTTTTTTTTTTTGACATGATGTTGCGCGCACTTTCCACTGGTGCTGGCTTGCTTGTCCTGCTTGGGAGCTGGAGGAGGGGAAGGTGTGGTGGTTTGGAACCACAACTTCACTATGCAAGGGCCCACCAAAATGATGACCTCACTGGCTGCGGGGACTCCGGGGACACTCTGGAGAGAACTCTGCTGCCGCCCCTAGGGATCCCCTGCAGGAGGGACCCCCTGGGATGGGGCGGGGGGCTACCGGGGTGCCCCCACGGCCACGCTCCTGGGGCTGCCGCCTGCGTCGGGACCAGGGGGCCCCGTGCTGGCCCCCTTCCCAGGCAGGAGAGAGGCGGGGGTTCTGTAAATACTGGCGAGCTGGATTGAGGGCTTTGGGGGGGCCGTATCCAGCCCACGGGGCGTAGTTTGAGGACCCCTGAGTTAGAGTAATGACTGTTCTGCGGAAGTGTTGCTTTATTACAGAGTGGTGGATTCAAACTTCCTATATCACTGAAGAGGAAATTTAAAGTCCATGCTATGATTTAGATATTTTATATTATCAGAAGAAATGTCTATTTAATTGAAATTTACTGCTATTCCGATGTTCTAAATAATCTTATTTTTTTTTCCTTTTTCCTAAAGAATTGATATTGCAGCAATTTTAATGTGCATTGAAGATATGCTCTGGTCAATTTGTAGTTCTGTACAGGAATTTCTGAATCCACATGAAGACAGAGATCTCAAGGTCTGTAAAATACATAGCCACTGCAATAGTCTGATGTCTGTACTGGCTATTTTAACTTCACCACTGAAGAATTTGTATGAGTGAGTATTAAATAAACATTTCATTTGAGATAAAATTGGTTCTTAATCTTACAGAGTCTGGAGGGTGAATATTTGCATTGAAATCAAATACAATGCATATTGTTTACATGTTTTTATACTCTTTGACTATTTCTCAATGTTGTCTTGAACTAAAGCCCAGTTATATCTCCTGGGATTTTACTGGCCTTGGATCAAACTCCTATGCTGTACATTTTTGTCTCCATTGATAACATAGACCATAGTGGATGTCTGGATTGATTTCCTCTGTGACACAAACAGTAGAATTGCATTAATAATTGCTGTCCTAGATTCGCAATTTACTTTTCAGTTAGAACACTTTTTTTTGTAAATTCAGTCTTATTGATCTAAAAACATTTACCGCTGTGTGTCACCGCTGTGGTGACAGACTTAGTCTTTATCAATTGAAAAAAAAATTGTCTTCTAAGTAGTTCAGATTTATCTAGC
Organism: Serilophus lunatus; assembly: GCA_013399895.1. NCBI lineage: Eukaryota > Metazoa > Chordata > Aves > Passeriformes > Eurylaimidae > Serilophus > Serilophus lunatus. The sequence continues at coordinate 5,158 of VXBA01004222.1, forward strand.
TTCAGCTTCCAAGTAAATTAGAGTGTTGCTGTTTGTCATCCCATAATTTTTTTATAGGTACTGAAATGTAAAGATAATTTACTGGGATGATCATCTGGTTACATGATCAGTATGATTCATCAAATATTAATAAAGTTTAAAAGAGAAAGAATATAAAATGCCCGTACTTATAAAACCATGTCTTCACAAGTCAGAACTGTAAACAAAAGGAGACATTACACGCACTGAAATTGGGCCTGAGTCTTTCATTGCTAAAATTCTTCTGTAGCTTTGGTGTAAGAGAAAATACAAAATGAGATCACAAGTTGAAAAACCAAGAACTACAAAGCTACAAACCAACAAAGCCTATCCTATTCACGTGGCTTTTCTTTTGTTATTCTAAATAAGAATATTCTAGGCGGTACTAAGGTGGAGACCACCTGCATTTAAGTTCTTTAACTAAAAATTTTTTGTCATGTGTGGGCTCATTTTAATATTTGTGAGCTCCCAGGAAGTTGCAAATGTAGATTGTACCTGGAAGGCTTGTAAAAAATAGCAATTAAGAAGGTGACTCATAAACAGATTAAGCAGTCTGGCTGTGGCAGTAGTGATGGAGGCAGAAATGGACAATGTGGTAGCTGTAACTGCTTCTGCTCTCAATTTTGATATTTCACCTTTCTTTTATGAAAGCCTTAGAATGATTGTACAGAATAAATCTGTATTATAATTTGTTTCTTTTAGCTATTTTAGCTTCCTTTGCTAATCAGTGTTGTTTACAGGTTTATCTATACCTATACTGCAGTTATATATATATACCTATATATATTATAGGTTATATATATTAATACTATCTGTTTTTTGTAATGACAAAATATGTGTGCTAGCTTGAGAAGTTACTGAGTTTCAGAATGAAGTGCCAGTTAAGAGGCAGCCTATCTTGTATTTTATGTATAATGCTGTGGATAAATGACTTGGTCAAATAGCTTTCATATTTAGGCATGTGAATTTCAGATTCCTAATTTCCTTTTCTAGAGGTCAAAAACGACATGTGCAGGAGGATGTATCAGCTCTTTTACTTACTGCAAAATACTCTGCAAATCACAACCAAAATCTGGCATTTTTGTTTAAGAAGAATAAAAAAAAGGTCATATTTTGTTATGTAGTTATAAAAGTGCTATTAATACCAAAGAACATTGCTATATAGATGATATATATTTTTGTGTAAGTAAAAAAGGATTTTTTTGCAAACCTGAATTCACTACTTGTATTTTCAAAATCTTTGAGGCTCCATTAGCAAAACAATTCTTTTATACTATGCGTTTAATTACATTATTATTTAATATTTGTCAGGTAACCTCATCCAGTGTCCAGAATACAAACTAAAATGAAGTTTAGCAAATTAGCTTCTTGAATTACTATGTCCATTTGAAATACTGAATTCAGTTTGGAAATACTGAATTTTATGTTGAATACCTAAGTCCATTGTGTACTGAGTTGAGCATAGTTCCTTACATTGAGAATCTGTCAATCCCAAATTTAGAATGCCTGATCTTAAAGGAATGCTTATCTTACATGAGTGCTCTTTACAGTTCTCTTTATAGATGTATAATCACAAATTTCATCTGTAAGCTTGGTTTTGTGTCTTTCCAAACTTTGATAAAATTAACTGGAAATGAAATAAAGATTTATTTAAAAAAAAAAATCTGTCATGCTCTCTTTTGATGCTGAAAGCTTTCCCTGCAGGGACTAGATGTCAATCTTTAGACTTCTCAGGAATGTTTTGTAGAATCATAAAGGTGGCAATGACAGAACATTGTTTTCCAGGACTGGTTCATTTCTAACTTACTAGAGATGTGGTATTAACTATTGCTTTTAGGGAACTATAATTATTTAAATTTCTTTATTATGTTGTTGAAATGGAAGAAAATAGTAGTGGTGCTGAAAAATTAATATCCTTAACTTCAAATGAGGTGATTCTGGCATATGCTTTCTTATTCCTAATTTTGCGATCAAACATGCATTCATTTAGAGTTTCTTGGACATTATTTGGATCTAGTATGAAATTTACTTGTGAATTTTGGGTCATCTATTTGTAATACTCGTTTTTCTGTGCTTTATTTTCCTCCACCCTTCTGTCGCCTTCCTGGAGTACATTTAGTATAGTGGATATGTTGTTCGGAAAGGACCGGTGGAGGTCACCTAATCCAGCCTCCTGCTCAAAGCAGAACAATCACCAAGAGCAGTCAGACATGACTATGATGGCTGACCCATGTCAACATCCAGGAACTGAAGTTTTACAGTGTCTCCATGAAGCCTTTTCCACAGCTTTGCTCCTTAATAGAAAGTATTGCCTAATGCCAAGTGTGAAAATTCAAAGCTGTTGGCTATGACTTCCTGTATCACATCAGCTCCGCTGAGAAAACTTGTCTGTGTTGTCTTTGTAATTACTCTTTGGGTAGTTGTAGACTGCCATTAATTGACCCTTTAGCCAGCTCTTTGCCAGAGTAAAGGAGCCTAGATCCCTTCAACATTTCTTACAGATTCTGTCTAGTCATTTCCAGCTTCCTCACATCCTCTTTGAGCTGTAGGCCCAAAAGCAGAGCAAAATATTCTAGGTGAGGCTTAACAGTTCCCAAGTAGAAGAAAATCACAATCTTCATTTTCCTTGCCACTCTTCTCCTTGTGAAGCCCAGTGCGTGGCTTGTATTTTTTCTAATGGCAATGGCCTTGCTGCTTACTCAAACCTCTGAAAAAGGATTTTCATACCACAAAATTTCCAGTGTTCACTGTCTTATTCACTGACAAGCCTGTTGTCGGTTACTCAGTTCTAGTAGCTGGGGGTTTGCGCAGTGAACTGAGCAGTTTCAATGCTGCAGTATCCATATGCTGCAGAATTGCAGAATCCAATGCTATTCTTCATTCAGTATTTTGTACAGAATTAAAATATCCGGGCCTCAAAACAGAGATTGCCTTCTGCATCAGTTTAATGGTTGCTCAATTTAAAGCAGATCTGTTCTTGTTCTTTTCCCTGTGTTATTTAGTCTCTTGTACTTACTAGGAGATGACAATCCTTCTGTTAAGTAAGAACGTAAAGAGTAAAGTAGATGTCCCTTTTTGTGATTTCATACTACAAATTATTATATCTTCCTGTCTCAACAAGAAGTCAGGGAAATTATTGAAATGCTGAGAGAAGAATGGAGAGAGTCTGCTGGCAAAATTGCTCTCTATTGGGTCAAAATATCTGTCATTCAATTTGAAAAACTGAAAAATATTGAAACACTGAAAAATATTTCTCTTTAATATTGTAGTTATAATTCATGAAGTTGCTTTTTATTCATGTGTATTCCTTTCACAGAGCTAAATCCTTCCAAGACTGGAAGGAAATACCATTAGAATGCACCTTGTTGGCATCTCATTTCTTCACACCTGCATTGAGTCTTACAGGATCAATTCTCACCTTGTCATACTCTACTGAAGAATAAAACTTGTGTAACATGGAGTCTTGCTGTGGTATTTAATCCTTTCACAGATGCTATCTGCTGTTTTGAGACTATAGGCAGCTGCGTTAGCATAACTTGAAGCAAAACCATATTTTCTACTAGCTATTATTAGTATTTCTGTCAGAAGAAGAGTTGAATTAAACAGTCTGGCACAGAGTTGGAATTTCCTGGCAAGAATTATGTACCCAACAATGGACATTAAGAAGTGCTGGCATGAGACTCTATTTCATTAGACGCTTGGATTTTTTTGAGTAGTATTTGAAGCTATTCTAATATTGAAACAATTTTTAAAGCCCTCAAATAATCTCTATCTCAATTTAAAAATTTTTGTTACAAGCCTCAGAATCCAAAAGTCTGTCGTATGCTTCTCCTTAGGATACAGCTAAGAAGACATATTTAACAAGCTGATTTAGCCCAGAATTCTTTTAGATATTTCCTACACAATCACTAGAGAAGATGTGGTCTTTTTTTTATTAGATTTCCTCCCAAAATATGTTTATCATGCTTTCTAGTAGGATGTTTGCTCTATGCTTTGCTTTATTCAGATAAATATCTCAGAGGATGAGTGAAATTAAGATTTCTTTTTTCTGTTAATTTTCTCATAATATTGAGATTACTGTCTTTAAAATAATTATTTTCTAATTCAAGTTCTCCCTTTATCTATATTAGAATCTCAGCTTTATTTTTAATCTTGATGTTTTCATGAATTCACAAAGAGTACTAGTTCTGCTCAGGTATTGCTTAAAGATCATTTAGATGTTTGCATTAAATAATTTCTACTAATTTTATTTTTATTAGTAAAATTAATTTCCAAATAAATCACCCTATTTTTTGTAAAGTTCCTAAACTTACACACCTGCCTTTCTGGCTGAACAAGTATAACTCTCTCTCTTCTTTCATCTGGTGTCTTTTAGGCAGATAGTGATCTAATAGACATGTAGCTACGGTTCTAAATTACTTATGAAGGTGGGAAATTGAGCTAAAGTATAATTTCAAATAAGTAAATGACAAAACACAAATGCTATTAATGCCATAATGATAAAGCACTTTATAAGAAAGAGGAGATTCTAGCTTTTAGATTAGGGGTTCCCAAGGAGTTTCTGTCCTGTCTCCAGTTTAAGTGTTTAGATCCACTCTCACTGTTTCCGTTTCATGGCAGAGCTTTCTTTGGTCATATTAAAAAGTTCTCTAGTCCTGAGAAAGTCGTCACAACTTTTTCTGAGGTAATTTTGAATGTCCTTCCACTCAGTGCAATAGAAAGAGTGCTGATTTGAAAGTGGGAATGACATTGATTCACTTCAGAAAGTAAAGCAAATATACCATAAAATAGTTCTGTAACTGTGGTACTTTTAAAGGTAGTTACCTTCTTTACATAGTTTAGAAGATCATAGCCATAATACATAAAGAAAAAAACTTAAATCAGGAAAGTTATCAAGATGAAACAATTTACAGCAAAGTAAAACAGAAAGTAAGATACTTGAGAAGTGATAATTGTTTGTAATTAACAGAGGATGTAACAGGCTACATTGGCTCTGCTGGAATAGTATTCAGTGTGAAAATGAGAGTAAAAAGGGAAAAGACCAAGGGGTGGCCATGTGAAGTTTAATATGAAGTTATATGTACTTGCATGTCAGTCATTATAATTTCAAAAGATACTTATATTACTGTAGAAGTATTTATTATATGATGCATTTGTTATGCAGAAAGAAAAGAGCAGATAGAAATTAATGCCTGAAGAGCAATTTGCCTATTGAATGCTTGAAAACATGCTATATAGGTTTAAAAATATGAAGGAAACTTCTTTAACACTTTTAAATACCAAATTTCAAAGGGTGAAAGTAAATAAAATATAGAATGATATTTTTTATAGTACATCATTTAAATAGATTTGCAATTATGTGTATACATACATAACTATACACTTGGTACTAATGATCCAAAGGGATTTTTCAGCCTTTCATGTAATTCAGAAATATTTGTCTTTTTCAGAACATTACTGAATAATTGTGATAAACATCTTCCTGAAGATCTTTCAGAAGTCTTTTATCATCCACTGCACTGGTTATTTTGCATACCGTCGTCCTGTTTTTTGTTACCAAAGTGAGTGTCAAAAGGTGATTGTTGTAAAAGCATTGCTGTTTTGAAGGCCTTATAACTACAGGGGAGACAAGGAATGTATGTGTTTCTGTTTATGATTGCTGGTTATAAAAAAAGTTTTGATATATAAATGACTCATTGAAAAATAATGTTGCTTTATCATAGTTGATTTTTTTGGCGATTACTGAATGACTAGAGGCAAAAGCTTAGTTTCTTTTTCAGTCACTGTATATAATGACAAGTTACGTATGAGATATATGCTAACAGCTGTGCTGTCATTCCCTTTCTAATTTTGAGCCTGAGGCACTCCTACATCAGTGTAGATCCTCTCCTAACCCCTTCACCTCCTTTCCCTCCTCTTCCAAGTTTTTTCCTGAGAGATTTCCACTCTCCATTTTCATGAAATGCTGGTTTTGTGAGCTGTTACTGTGTTTTCTGAAAAAGTATTTTTGTATTTTGTAAGAATACATTTTCATATGAGCAGTGACCTACAGCAACTTACTGATGACCAGTCGCTGTGGACTTAATTGTCTCTTACCGTGTATACACAGTGTCCTGTACTGTGTACATATTTTTCCAATAATTTCACCCCATGTTACTCAAAGCATGCGGGTTTCTCTCATAGCCTTCACTAACAACTGCGTGTCACCTGTACTGTTATCTCCTTCCCTGGTGCCTCTGATATCTGCTGAACCATCAAAGTCATGTAGTTGGCTAATTACCAAACAGAGTTGAATAACTGTTGAATTCAGAATGTGTCCTTTTTCCTGCTATAAATAGTAATTTAAGTTCTTCTAAAGCTTGAAAGATCATGTGTGTTTTTTTGTATTGAGCTTCAAGGAAATTCATCAGTGGCATTTTAAGTTCTGCATGGTTGGAGAGAAAGGACAGGAAAAGGAGGATATAGGAGAGGGAATGACTGCATGATCCATTAGAAAGGGATCTACTCCCTTTATGGGAAAATCTATGCTTCATTAAATATTCATTGTTGAAAATTCAGTAAGCTTTTTTATGGCCTCATCCAAGACCAGTACTAGAAATATAAATTATACTGTGAATGATGAGTTTTGGAAGATGACTTCAAAAGTGAGTACCCCACGCTGTGGAAAAGTATGTAAAGGAAATGCTGGTACCATTTCAGTTCTGACATAATTGTCTTTTCTGAGATGGAATTAGGACAGATTTGTCTTTTATGAATAGCAGAAAACTATTCCAGAGCTATGCAATATGTACATATTTTCCCTAGAAAACACGTAATAAAATATACATTTTCTTGGTCAGCAAATGGGAAAAATAGGAGTACAAAAGAAAGCACATATCTGAGAAGATACAGTTAGTGTACCTGTGTGAGAACTGTCCATATGTAGAAAGCCTTGTGTAAACTCCTGGTGATACTGAGTGAACTATGTTGGTAAAATACTTTGGGTTTTATTAACAATACACTGTTCAGCTGCTCAGAAAATAAAAAAAAAAACAAAAAAAACAGTGAAGGACTCTATATGTAATGACATAGTTTGTAGGACACATTCTGAGATACTCTAGTTTTTTCATTGGTTTTACATTCTATGTCAATGAAATTTCTTTTCCTTGAATAATTTCATTTTAAGAATTAACAATACACATTATGTTTAAGTATTGCATCAAACTGTATTTTAGAGCATTCTAATTATTAATGGATTGTTTTCTGGTTTTGCATCTTGCATCTAGTAAAAATATACATTCGTTGTCTATAAAAAAATTGGAAGCACAGGCCATTATACACCTCTCAACTGTAGCCAACTATTCGTTAACTGAATAGTCTAACCGGCAATACATGTAGTTATTAAGTATTTACTCTTCCTAGGCTTGATATATGAAATGAAAGTTTTGCTGGTTCCTGAAATTATTTTGTTTATAACCTGATTTACTACATCATTTTTGATGATTGAAAATGATTAGAGTCTGTTTTATTTTATCAGTTGGACTCTTAACATTTTTGTCAAGGTTGTTACCATGAATTAGAATGTTTATTTGCCTTATAAAATTTTGAACTTACCACTTCAGGTTTTCTTTAGTCTCTGTCTTGGTTACTAACCAGAATAATGCAGTTGGTTACCAAACTAAATAATCACTGATCATTTATATTACAGTTCCTTTAGTAGTAATTGTGATTCTTTTAGTGGTAATTGTGATTCATTCTTTGCCTTATTTGGAGTTTGTAATCATACCATTTGCAAATCAAAGTTGTGGGTTTTTTTCTTTTACTGTACAAAATTGAACATTTAAATGTGTGATATTTATATGTACTTCACCTTTTGTCACTTTTTATGAGGCTAGTCTTATTTTCACTAGTACTGAGCTATGAGGATGGGAGAACATATGCCTCTCCATATGCACGTTACAAAACTTCTCAGTGCATTTGTTGATGCTAGCTTCATGGCTGTAGGGAATGTCTGCTATATTTTATTTTTCCTCCAAGTGAGTCACACCATTATACACTTGAATTTGCAAGATGCTTCAAGAGCCAAGAACTGGTGTATATTACGACATGATAATTTCCCATCTGGTCAATGACAGACAAGTTTTTTTTTTCAATTGAAATATTCAAAAAGTATAATTTATTTCAATAATAATTTAAAATAATATCCTTCATAAATCTAATTGACCACACTTGTCCCTTATCTTATAATTTGAAGGCAATGTGTGACAGTAGATATAACGTGACTTTTAAAGGAGAAAAAAATATTAAACTGGCTCATATATTTAACTGAATTAGTGAAGTGTTGAGTTTGCTGTCAGCTACAATAAATACTAGCATGAATACAGTAAATGTTTTAATTTTAACTTTAATAACTACTTATTACTTCTTAATATGTACTAATTATAAATAAGTAAATAATTTTGAACATACAGATATTAAGATTATTAAAAATTCAAAGCCCTAATTTGATAATTTGAATGCAATATATGTTTTAAATATAGAAAAGTTATTTTGACTGCAAGTTCGATCAATATTTAAATGTATATGTGTATATATTTTTGATAAATATTATTAGAATGCAGTAAGTGCTCACGTAAATATAATTGTAGAGCCAGTGCTACATTTTCAGTGATTATATAAAAAGTACCAGGTGAAAATCACAAAAGCTGTACATAACTTTTCTTGGCATATGCATTGCTTATCACCTCAGAGGTATTTTCTGTACTGTTAAAATTGCAAAGGCTGACATGCATAAAGTCTTCCTTTACTAAAATTACTAATACAATGAAGTTTTGAAATAATAGTGTGATGTAGGAGTCCTGCTGGGAAATGGTGCTTTGGAAGCTTGATCTCCATAGGTTACTTCAAGGCTGTTCTGTGGGATATGTGACATTCTGGTTTTTGTGGTAATGAAAACATAAAGACATGTAGAGAGGCAACAAAATTCCAGGAGTGTATCAGCTTATATTTTCATTTCCAAATGTAGAAGGTTTATATTGAATATATTTTATCTATAGTGCCTTGACTGAACAGCAAAGTGTTTGTGAAGTCTTTTGTTTTTTTTCTTGTGTGCATGCAAGCCGAATGAGTGGTGGTACATTTGTCTGAGTCAGATGGCTGTAGAAGTATGCAACATTATGGAGAGATTATCCTCTGCTAGAACATTTTAATTCTGTCCCAATAGTTGAGTGTAAATGGCAAATGAAGAGTTTGGGCAAAGGCATATAAATCCTTCTCTCGTCAGACAGGAAAGTGTCAAAGTGAAAACCTCCTGATGAAGAAGGTTTCAACTGATGCTGAAGGTGTTATGGGCATACTGGCAGATGTAGTTTTTATGGTGGTGGATGTAACATGTGCATAGAAGTTTACATAGGAGGTGCATAAAATTTCAATGATAGAACTATTGTTGTATAAACTTATATCCAAAATAAGTGGCTAAATATCAGCTAAAAATTAAGTCCTCCAAATTAATAAAAAATTAAACTTTTAAGAAAAAAATTATCTACAATCCAGTTTTGAAAACTTTCTTTAGAAAATGTTTCACGAAGAAGAAAACACTGAATGCAATAGGTGATAAACATCTTACAGGACAGATTTTTATTTTTTTTTTAACTGTAACGTGAGTTCAGTGATTGATGTTAATCATTGGCTGAGTTGAGAGGGAGCCCTGGAATAATTTTATTTGGGAACATCTATTTTTTGCAGTGCATAGAAACGACAAACAAGATAAAGTGCAATCTCTTTAAAAGATAATGATTTGCACTACACTTTCTCACTTCTCTCTGCTAGCAAAGCAGTAACTTAATCAGTCTAATATTTTATGATTTTCACGACATGTAAGACTTGTTCAGTGTTATGTGGAATTTTGCAACCTCTTTGAACATTTTCTCTGTTTCTTAGTTAAGAGCTCCATATACTTCTTCAAGGACAGACACTTCATTTCTTTTACTAAACAATTAACATATATACTGAACTAAAAAGTAATAGCCTTAAATTTGTTCACAGAAATGTATTCACAGAAAAAAAATCTTTTTACTTGGTGGAACAAGACAAACATGGTTCCATGAGAGAGATAAGTGAAGTTGCTTTGTGTCAGTTATAACTTTGGCAGACTACCAAATGTTAATTTGCTTTTAGCTAGTTGAGATTAAATGTAATTCCTTCCCTGAGCTGCCTTAAAGTAAGCGAGCGTGAAAGCATTTTCAGAGTAATCTGGGAGGAATTGACATTTAAGGGAATTAGCATTACATCTGCAATTTAAGGATATTTATTTCCTAGATAAATTAACTACATTATTGTGTCTTTGTCTTACATTTTGAAAGGATTCCATCAGCCAGAGAAATGGCAGCCCAGGGTCAGCTGAAACTGCTCTTATCCCAGCCGTACTGTAATTTGACTTTGCTTTTGGAAACATTGCTACATCATGATTGTCTCTTAGTGAAAATCTTGCTGAGAAGCTCAAGTAAGTATTTATACTGTCAATCCATATATAAATACCAGTGAAAAGCACTAATTCATTTTTAACTACTTATATGCTGAAGGAAGGCTATCAACCATTGTGGCATGGTTTAGCTATTCATTTATCAGTAGGACATTTCTTGAATGGTTAAAAAAAGTAGAAAAAGTCATTGCTTTTTTACTGAGAATGTTTTTCTATCAATCTATGTATTAATAGTAAGTTTCAAAGCAGATTACAATTTGATAAAATAGGCTGCTGTCATAAATGCGAAGGAGTCAAAATTAATTTTAACTTAATGGAGCTTTGATACCACAACTACTTTACAAAGATTTTTAAAACCATGGATTAGTAGTCTAAGAGATCACTTTCAAAATTTTATTTCAACAGTGAAAAGCTTCTTAGATGTTTTGTTGAAATTGTTATATGTTTGTCACTTTAGGCATTCTAGAACTGTACTTATATGCTTTCTCATGTTAATCCGTTAATGCCATTTTGAAAGTAGAACAAATAAAAGAATGGTTCTACAATTTTTTATGTGCATTCTGATAGTATTGTGTTTGAAGCAGCAAATATCTTTCTTTTAATAGCTTTCAGAAATTTTTTAAAAGCTAGTGGTATAATCACCTGTTTAACATAATTTTGCAGGAATATTGAATGAGAATCTTGATTTCTATATTTCTTCGGCAAAAGAATTCTTCCTACTTATCAAAAAAGTGTAATTTTAAAATTGTCTAGTATTTGTCGGGGTCAAACAGATTTTTCTTTGCTGTCATGCATGTTATTGAGAGCTGCAGTGCATACATTTCTATTCTCAAACACCTGTCATCTTTTACAAAGACTCGTAAGTCTTTCATCAGGGTCATATTGAGTCCACCATTAGTAAGTTTGCAGATTACACCTAGTTGGGAGCAAGTGTCAATGTGTTAGAGGGTAGGAGAGCTCTGCAGAGGGACCTGGACAGGCTGGCTAGATGGGCTGAATCCAACAAGATGAGATGTAACAAGTCCAGGTGCTGGGTCCTGCAGTTTGGCCTCAAGCAGAAAGGGACCTGAGGGTACTGGTTGACAGAAAACTGAATGTGATCCAGCAATGTGCCCAGGTGGCCAAGAAGGCCAATGGCATCCTGGCCTGTATAACGAATAGTGTGGCCAGCAGGAGCAGGAAGTTATTCTTTCCCTCTACTCAAGACTGGTTAGGCCACACCTTGAGTGCTGTGTCCAGTTCTGGGCCCCTGAACTTAAGATGTTGAGATGCTAAAACGTGTCCAGAGAAGGGCAATGAGGATATTGAGGGGTCTGGAACACAAGCCCTGTGAAGAGCAGCTGACAGAGTTGGGGCTGTTTAGCCTGGTGAAGAGGAGGCTCAGGGGAGACCTTATTCTCTACAACTGCCTGAAAGGAGGGTGTAGCCATGTGGGGGTCTGTCTCTTCTCCCAGGGATCCAGTGATAGAATAAGAGGACACAGTCTCAAGCTACATCAGGGGAAGTTTTCTTCACAGAAAAAATGATTTGCCATTGGAATGGGCTGCCCAGGGAGGTGATAGAGTCACTGTCCATGGAAGTGTTTAAAAAAGACTAGTTGTGGAACTTAGTGCCATGGTTTAGTTGATGAGATGATGTTAGGTAATAGTTTGGACTTGATGATCTCAAAGGTCTTTTTCAAACTAGTTAAGTCTGTTCTTCTGTGATATTCTTACCCTTGGGTTATCCAGTATTGAGTTTTACTATTTAAATTATTACACATAATAAGTGACAGAATGTATTAATCTATTGATTGACATTGTGATGATCCATATCTTCTATACAGATTTCAACAGGGTTAATTGTCTAATGACAAAATGTTTGTTTTCTTTATTCCTTCTCCTGTACAGCTAAGTATACTGTAGTTTTTGAGTGATTTACTGTAGTGGTAACAGAACTCCTTACATGTTTAACCACATAAAATTTTTTTGAATAGGAAAAGCCTTCTCCTATTTTTTGCATTCAGTCTTTCCTTTTCCCTATAAAAACCAGGACTGAAGGCAAAAATTCTCTATAAAGGGGTTGCTTACATTTAGATGGGTTTAGGTATTGAATTTTTTTTCTATATTGTATTAATACTTTGAGATACTCACTTTTAATTTCATGGCAGTCCTGTTGTTCTCATGATTGTACTGTGGTGAGGTTCAGAAAAAAATGTATATTCTCCAACTTAGTAGGAAGTACTGTTGGTATTGGCAAAGATTTTTCAATAGAAAGAGTATTTTGAGAGAATGCATGAATGCAGAATTTAGTATTACTAAATATTATAAGAACGTTATCATACTCGTTGAAGCTATGAAACTCCTTGTATGTAATTATATACTGTCTGGATAGAAGGTGATGAAATCTGGATTTTTGTAATTTTTTCTTTGCGCTGTATGGTATCTGAAATGTACATAAAAAGTAAAATATGAAAATGAGAAGTTATTTCATCAAAAATGCTAAAGGCAATTAATAAGATTACCCAGAGCTGAACCACTTACTTGTTTCCAATGAGGATGACCACTGGGTAAAAGCAAATTTGAAAAAATACTTGAAAAATTAAATTTACATATTTTACCTCTGTAACTTAAGGTACAAGTCTAAATAACCAAGGTTTGTTGAATGGCAGTTAATTACAGTGTCATGGCATGCTAAGGTTTGTTCTATAGGCCTAACATTCAAAAAATATCTTGTAAGATGTTCTTGAGTGAGTAAAGGTTCTAAGGTTTTGCTTTGACTTTGCAGAGAAAAATAATGAAGGTAGCTGGTATTGTGTTAATTTTCTGACCTGTTTTGTTATTTATTTGGCAGAATTTTTTACCATAATTGCCTTATTACTAATGTATATGAAACAAAAATAGATTATTTTGACAAGCAACCAATAATAGAGGAATAAAGAAAGTGATGCTTTTATAATAAGAGTAATTGAATCCATCAGATGCTGGCAAAAAACATGAAGGACAGAAGTGAATGCTGAGAACTTCTGCTAGACTTGCTTGAGCATGCTAGCAGAACAGTCTATGACTTCTCATTTGAGAGTTGTTGTTTCCAGGAATCAGGAGTTATTCTTTATAAAATGAAGCAAAAAGCAATAGCTTGAGTTACACTGGCCAAACTCAGGATAATTACTGAATGGGACCTCATCAACCAGGAAACACACCTGGCCACTTATGAGTAGCACATAAGAAAGAAGTCACTGAGAAATCAACAAGGTACATCTGAGGCCTTCAGTCAGTCTTTGGGCCTCATTTATACTTCCATTTAAGAAGAGATGGTAGTATCAAGGTAATGATGAACAATAGAAACTGCAGTGTATTCCTTTATAGTCTTGTAAATAATGTTTTCATGAATACATGAGACTCCAGCAGTTACAGAGATTTAATTTCACTTTCTGCACAGAACTTTAAAGTTAATACTGGCATGTGGAGTTAAAGTGGAAGAAAACTGCTTTCACAGCAGGACTAGACCACTGACAGTCTCACCTAATTTTTTTGTTTGCACAGTACATATTTGAGAGACTAATAAGAAAGCATTGTGTAGTCTGTACACTTAAACCTAGATGATATTCTTGTCCCAACTAAAACTTCAAAATAAAAACTGATAGTAACATTTGCAAACAGTTTGTGATAAGTTTAAAGTTGCAAGTGTGAAATTTAACTCAGAGAAATGTGAATTGCTTCAAAAAGAGTTCATTTACCATGCACATAAAAGCAGTTTGGGGAAGGGAGGATTTCCACCAAGAAAATAAAATTGTGTGGTGCACTATCAGCCAACTCCTCAGACACTAATAGATATGAAGACTTTTCTGAGGCTGTGCTTTTATTAGCCTATTTCTGGAAAGAGAAATTACTTGAAAATGAATTTATAGAAATGAAAAGATTTTTTTCCCTGCTCCAACTCTTTACCCTCTGTGAAACAATTCTCTAAATGCCACAATATGCCATTTTAATAAGGTAAATTTTAAATACTAATTAAATCAAATTTAATTAATTACATTTTTTACACTTAAGGGTAAATAACATTGGCTTTTTGTAAGTGACCTTAAAAGAAAGGTGAAAAGTGGTAACTTTACCAACTGACCTCACTTAGGAGTCATACTGAACTATTAATGATTGTAGTGAGTTATCACAAAAGAAAATTCTTATGCCTTACATAAATCACCATCTCCATTAAAATTCTGTCATTGGCTAAATCTGCAACAATTTGACACTTTTATTTCAAGTACTTAGAGGTCATTATTTTTGTAGTTTCTTCTAATGACTCCTTGGATTTCATAATCCCAGGTCATGGTTTATGAGACAAGTGAAAAAACTAGCGAGTATACTAGTCCTATAGTACAATGCCACACTATTTTGGGGAAATACAGTCTCGCAGGTTTTTTCATAAAACTTTCATGTTAATCTGCACCTCTGTCCTCATTAGCAGAACAGAAGTAAATCTTGTACAGGAATTTCTGTGCTTATGCAGAAGTACATCTCTCCTCCAGCTATTTGTGAGGCTTGTGAGTACAACTGAAAATTTTCTCAGCCTTTTCATTATAGCTATCTGTATTATGGTAGACCAACAACAAATGATTAGAAAATTATTTTAAAAGCAGCATCTCCTCAAAATGTCCATCTGACCAGTAACCTTACTGGATTCTGTACCTGCATAACCAGTGAAAGATTTTCTGAAGGGATGTGCTTCTACCTGGAAGATTAGTAAAAAAGGGCTCTTAATCTGATATCCCATTCCATTTGGTGACTTTCCAGTAATAAGTTTAAGAAAACAGAAAACAGATTTTATGGAGTTTCTGAAAATTTGAATAGGAATTCTTGTTTGGACTGTAGTAAAACCCTGCTGCGAATCACATACCTTCTCTTGACAAAGTGTGAAGATAGTCTCTGATATATATATATATGTGATAGTCTCTGTGTTTGTGATATATTGTCAGATGAGTAGCTTTTCAAAGACAGTAATTTCTGGTAGGAACTTCTTGCTACAGTACAGCTCAAGATGGAATGATTTTTAAGAGGATAACCTGTTCAGTATCAATCCCAATACATGGAGTAATCCAAAGGAGCTAATCTGGCTGTACAACTAAATTCAATATTGCTGCATCTAGTTTTGGCTGTCAGAATACCAATTTCTGACACATGCACAATTTCTGCATACTACCCCATAAAATCAGTGCTGGAGGTATTCTGACAGTAATACTTTGTTTTCTATTTGCCACATGTAAGAGAGATTTCCCAGAAGTCACTGACTCAGAGATGCATTAAGGGAAGTTTCTTCTTAGTTGAAAATAAAATATTTAAGGAAGAAAAAGTTCTAAATGGAATTGAATGAGATTAAAATGCTGTGGGATTAATGATGTATAAATATATAGGGACAGAAGAAAGTTGCTGATATGTTAATTTAGGAGCAGATGATATAAATGTTGTTAAAGCTTTTTTTATTACATCGAGCATTTTAGTTGTCACAAATTTAGGATTTATTGGATTCATAAGTAGAGCTAATACAGAGCTTATTATTTGTAATGTATTAAATTGAAACAGGTAGGTTTAAGATCTTTTATTCAGGATAGAAGCAATATGATGTAAAATTTCTTTCTGGAATTTAAAACTAAAATAATACACTTTCTGCCAAAATGAAGCTATATTCAAATTTACAGTAGATTCTAAGTGTCATTGCAGAGGAGCAACTTGTAAAATAATCTACCAGAACAGAGACAGTAAAAGAACAGAAAAAAGCCAGCAACAGAAGAACTAAAGATGTGAGTGTACTGCAAAGTGGCTGCTGAAGGATTTTGTTCTATAAACAAATATTTTTTGCATTCCTTATCTCCTTATCAGCGTTTGTGATTTAAAGAAATCTTTGAATTCCACGAAGAAAGCAGGAATTTTATGCTCTTTGCAAATTAAAGACCTCTATCAGAAATAGCTTTCTCCGTCTACAGTCCCTCTTCCTATATGAAAAAACATGTATAAATTTGAATTATGACTGCTTCTTTTGGTCAAAAAACATAGTGCCTGTCATGTGCGGATTCAGTAAGGAGAACAACATCTATAACAGAGTCAATAAGAGAGGATATTCTAAATCCAGCAAGATTCATTTCATGGCTAAACTAGTAGCAGATGAGTGCTGGATGAGTG
Source organism: Serilophus lunatus (assembly GCA_013399895.1). NCBI lineage: Eukaryota > Metazoa > Chordata > Aves > Passeriformes > Eurylaimidae > Serilophus > Serilophus lunatus. Next base: position 21,790 of record VXBA01004222.1, read on the forward strand.
ATAATATCAGTAAGTTTGTATTTCTATCAGTAAGAGACAAATATGGAGAAATAGCACTTGTAACTCTGCCCTTCTGAAGATATATTTTTAATATATGTGATAATGTCCTGAGAACTTTAGTGCATTATTTTGTCACAGGAAGAATGATTAATGTTGAATGGTATTGCTATTATTCAATGGATACAGAATTTTCTTACAAAGATACATATTAAAAACAATAGTACTTTAATATACTTGTATATCATCAGTACATGTGAAACACTTCTCCACAGACACCCTCTTGTTGTGGGGGAGAAGCTTGCGTGCTCTTATGAGTTTGCGAGCTATGCTGGCATTGGCATGTGCCTCTGGTAGGCTCACCCATGCCAGACAGGTCTCAACTGAAGGGTCAGACTAAGTGTGTTCATGGCTAGGATGGGCTCACTAGCCTCCTGGCAACCATCCTAGAAGAAGGACAACTCTAACCCCAAAGCTGGGCAGATGGAGCTCGTTTAGCCCTGTAAGGCCATCCATCTCAGAGAAGGATACTCTAACTAAACCTGCGTCCTGAGGCCTTCGCTGTTACTGTCCAAGCTTTACTCTTACGAGTAAAGGGTGGGGCCAGTTCCGCGCACGCTGAGCCTCACCTAAAATATCCATTGCGCAGGCTAGAAGGGTACACTCACATTTGTAAAGTCCTGTAGCAACAGACGAGGGTCAAAACGGCAGGTGATAAGGTGCACTGGAAGCC
>VXBA01004232.1:722-14266 GCA_013399895.1 Serilophus lunatus
TAGGGAAGTTATCCTTCCCCTGTATTCGGCACTGGCTAGGGCTTGCCTCGAGTACTGTGTCCAGTTCTGAGCCCCTCAGTATAGGAGAGATGTTGAGTTATTGAAACGTGTTCAGAGAAGGGGAACAAGGATGGTGAAGGGGCTGGAGCACAAGCCCTATGAGGAGCGGCTGAGGGAGCTGGGGTTGTTTAGTGTGGAGAAGAGGAGACTCAGGGGTGACCTTATTGCTGTCTATAACTCCCTGAAAGGAAGCTGTAGTCAGGCAGGGGTTGATCTCTTCTCTCAGGTAACTGGTGACAGAACAAGAGGACACAGTCTCAAGCTCCATCAGGGGACATTTAGACTTGATATCAGGAAGAAATTCTTCACTGAAAGGGTGATCTGCCATTGGAATGGGCTGCCCAGGGAGGTGGTGGAGTCACCAACCCTAGAGGCATTCAACAGTAAGCTGGATGAGGCAGTTGGTGCCATGATTGAGATGATGGGCTGCTGTCAGATTATAGATTGGACTTGATGATCTCTAAGGTCTCTTCCAACCTTGCTGATACTGTGATATACAGTTTACTGCATACACTTGACTTAGATACTACCTTATTCATTGCGCATTTCAGGTCTTTATAAAAATATACACTGAAGTAAATAAGGTATTTCGTTAGAGCTGTAATACTCTTCCTGGAGATGTTATAAATCAAAGATCAGACTTCTGAGAAATACATACCCTGATCCTTTGACTGTATGAAATAAATTGGTATACATTTTTTGTATATTAAATCTGAGCAATAGCTAAAGAATCTGCCAGGATTATGCAAGGGTCTAGGAAAGGATGCTAGTCCTGCTTACAAGATGAGCATTAGGTGCTCAGCTGTTAGCAAGTACACAGAGTAGGTGTTTTTACTATCTTTTTTTTTTTTTTTTGAAAAAACAAAGCAAAATCCTGTGCACTGAATCTCTTTAAGAATATCCATGTTACAGTCTCTAGGAGAGTATGATGGTTTCTCCCACTTGATAAAAGGAAAAAGTGGTATCCTGACAAGCATGAAACAGTAATTCTGCCTGTATTGATATTTTAGTGGTCTTTGTGTGTTTTCACAACATTCAAATGAACACCATTGAAACCATTCTTCTTTCCCTTGCCATTTTCTATGTTAAGTGGATTCTCCCTTTTCTAAAAAATTTATTTTATAAAAAAAAATTTTTAAATTCTACGTTTTGTGCCCAGTAACTTGTTACAGCAGTCACCCTTATGTTTCATCATAGACTTTTTTGATAGTGCTTGTACTAAATAGTAGTTTGAATGTATTGTTTTTGAGAAATGAACTCTATGCAATTTGGAAAAAATTCTGATTCTCGGTTTTGGAGACCTGCATTGATGATAGCAGGACCCTTTCATGGTGGGTTGGCTGTGTCTAGATACAGGATACCTATTCATGGCCCACTTCAGTAGGAGGAGGCAGTAGAAGGTAAGATGGAGAAAAGACTCATGGGTTAAGATAAAGGAAGTTTAATAAAGCAAAAGGAAAGGTTGTTCATGGAAGCAAAGGAAAACAAAGGATTTATTCTCTATTTACCATCTGCAGGTGATATCCAGCCATTTCCCAGGAATCAGGGCTGCAATACACCTGTCAGCTGCTTGAGGATGAGGGAGGCAGAATGTTGGAGGGACAAAGCTGATGCTGTGTGAACCAGAGTACACACCTTTCTAGCTACCAATGCGCAGTACAGCACTGTGAGGGCTGCTACAGCAAAATTTATCCCAGCCAGGCCTCGTATACCTTTTTATTTACAATTTTGTTGTTCAGAGGTACATGAAAAATCTCCACTTTGAATCCCCATTATCAAAACAGGAACGAAGAGGTCTGACATGAAAGGCTGGGGATTTTAAACACCTTGTTCACTTTTAGGAAAGGAGCTTTCAGCCACTGTGAAATATTCAGTGTTTTTTTTTTTTTTTAGGATTCACTGTTAAACTAGTGAAAGAGCAGTATTTAAATTGGTTTTTTTAAGTGTCAGCAGCCCCTCTAAGCCCTGAAGACTACACAAAGCATTTTAAAACAAGAATTTCTTACAAAATACATAGAATGTGCATAATGCATAGAAATGTAATTGTCTGGAATGACAATTTGCTCATAGTGCTGTCACTTCTCAGTATTTAAATCATCAGAAACTGATGCTGTAGCCTGTTTACCAATTCCCATTTGAGTTCACTGTATTTCCTGAGAAGCAAGGTTGCTAAGACTGAAGTATAAGTACTTTTTTCTTGGTATGTGGCCATTAAATGTCTTGCTAGTTTTTCGTTCTGTCACCCAATGATACAAAGCACTGCAATGTGTCATAAAAAAAGTGGAAACAGTCTGGGAAATTTAAATTGGTCTGAAGAAACACAGCAGATCTCTGATCAAACTAGTCTAGTTGAAGCTGTGTCTGCTCATGTCAGGGAACTGGATTAGCTGACCTTTGAAGGTCCATTCCAACCCAAACTATTCTATGATACTATGAAAAGTGATCAAATTTGTGACAGCAAGCAAAGGAACCATGGATAAATAGCTTAAGGATCAGACATGTTAATACAATTTTACTGGGAAATGCTTTTAGAAATATGTTTTCACATTGTGTTTTGTGTTCTGAAATACTTGGTTTAATTGTCAACACCACTGAAACTATAATTTTTCCTTCAATCTTTTGCTTGATTATAATTTGGTGGATGACATATTTTCTCTGTGTCTGGAAGCATACCTTAATCTTGTAATGTTTTAGATGCCACATCTGACAGAGTTTTAGTTGACAAACTAATAATTTGGATGGTAAAGCAGATTAGAAAGTCCTACCTCTAGTATTTAATCCATTAAATTCTAGATAATTCTCATTAGAGTCTCTAAAGCCTTAACTGATTTTTGATTTTCAGTTCAAAATAGACCTTGGTGGATTTAAATGGAATTCCACAAATGTTACCTGGAAGCTGATTTATTTTTATGTCAGTTTTTACATATCTTAAAATATAGCTCTGGTTTCTAGCAGAAACAGAGTCAGAGTAGAAAAAAAGCAGATGTTTCTCCGATTGTATCTAAGGATATGTCAATGGTATTCTTAGAAATAGAGAAATTTTGGCTTGGCAAACTACTGGTGGCATTTTTCTTCCCATTAAAACATCAGATTGATAAAGTCCATGTACTGCTTTGTTCCAAAATGTTCAGGCTTCTTTAAACATTAGCATTCTTATGATTTCATTGGCAGCACAGGCTTCTAGGAAACTCACTTTTTACAGATCTCTTCCTTTACATTTCCTTCCATCAACCTGACAAGCGAGAAATAAAGTCAGACCTAAGATTGCCAGTTGTAGCTGCTGCTGAAGACAAGGGATTACAATGAATACTTAAAATTCAGTTCCAGGAAAACTTTTTCCTATTTAGGGCTATGTCTCCCTGCCCACTGACAGAAAAAATGGGACTTCTTTAGATTTAGAAATGCTAAGTGTCAAAATTCTCTAACTTCAGACAACACAGTCAGAGAAGTGACAGTTTTATACGTATTCCTTTGTAGAAGACCTCAGTAGTATCGTAAATCCAGAGTACATTCACAACTGTTGTGCTTATACATTGCTGTAAAAGCAGATTGATGTATCATGTGACATGCAAACTACTGTTTTCACACTTAGGACACCAATCTGTAAATTTGAACCAGTAAATCTTCCTGAACATGAAGACAAAATTGGTACTTGTTTCATAAACACTTTGGCTATGTATATTATGTCTAAAGCAGCAAATGTTCCCCTAAAGGATAAACAATGTCATCCACAGCTAAAGTGTTGTCTTTTAATGGCATGGTTCATAAATTATAATGTCATTAAAAAATAAGATTCAAACTATTTACAAAAGCAAAATGAGTTCACTGCAAAAGTGAGTGAAATGTAAATTAGAACTTGGATCTTTATTCTGCCTCTTTATCATCAGTGTAAACTCAGTTCTTACAAAGTGGTGTTTGCTGCTGTCAAACCAGGATACTCCAGAGCACAGGAACAGTGTGCTGATGAAGCATTCCAGCAGGGGTGTCCTTGTTGGCTGACCTTCTCTTCTGTCTGTGATGTTTCCCCATTAATTGCATTTTCTGAGTAAGATTTTTGCATTTGGTAGTGCAAGATTTATATATTTGGCAGCCTGTAAGGATCAAGTTGTCTAAGGATGTTTTTCTAGTGAGACTAAGAGTGTCCACATGTGGTCTTTTCTGCCAGAAGGTACGAGTGGTAGAAGAGACATTTCACAGCTATGATCTGATTAAATGAAACTTATCCATAGCTGTGCCTCAACTCTTGCCAGTTCAAAGATAGAGGTGTGATTCATGGTTCTTCCTTCAGTCCTAGAAGATGTCTGCAAGACTGTAGATACTATCACAATTTGTATTTCAGCCATGACCCGGATAAGAAAAATTATGAGATGTCCCAATCCTGACTTCTAGAGGAAAATAAGATGACCATGGCTTTCAGAACAAATAATTGCAAGAACTCCTCTGAAAGCTGGAACAGGAGTGGATAATCTGTGAAGGACAGCTAAGATGATAGGCACAAGGTCATACTCTGGCAACCTGGGATGAATATGAAATCAAAGCTTCACATTCTCTTTCCTTCCTCTACTTCCCTTCTCTTCTCTTCCTTTCCCACTGACTTTTTCAGAGATTTACAAACAATTTTAGCTCATCAACCTGCATAGTGATTTATATCACTGCTTCACTCTTACACACAATGGGTCAGATCAATGGGTCAGTTGCAGACCAGTATGTATTTTTCAGAAGTTACCATGCGGAGAAAAAATGGTGAGTTCCCTTTGAAGTGGCTGCCAGCAGTACAACAACAATTGTGTGTCTATCTTCTTATGGATACTGTTGCCTGCTCTATTAACACATTGGCATGCTTAATAGTACAACTGGTTTATTCTGAATCACAGTAGGGTCAAAATTGTGCTAGGGGATGATGCTTTGACTACCTGTCTGAGATACCAGTGTACAGAGCTCTGTGTCACTCAAAGAAGCCTTAGCACACTGTCTGAAATTGAATACCCAGGTAGCACCAGTATCTACTACTGCTTTATTTAACATTTATCTTGCCTGGAAACTTTGTCTGTCCTTGCTGGGCAGGGACTTGTTAAAGCAAACAGTGAATTTTGCCGAGATCTTGAACAACCTTGGCTGCTTCAGTGGAAGCTGGCTGATGAGCCCATCAGTCACTGAGCTCCTATCTAGCTTTGCATCTACTTTTTCAACAGAATCATCCTCAAAGTCATGAATTGTCTGAGTGAGTGGAAAGAGATAGAAGGCAGACATCCCAGATTAGTTCTCTTATCACCTCCTAATGTTGCCTTTATGAGTCTACCTAGCAATGATGTCAGCAAGACAGAAAAATTTAATAGAAAGTGTATTTTCAAAGGATCTTCACAAGCATTCAAAGTTACAGAAGCTAAAGTGATGCTTCATGAGGAGGAATGGGAGAAACAGCAAAATAGACCGAACTTATGGCCTGAGCAATCCTAGCTGCTGTAAAATCACTTGTTGTTAGTAATATTATGCAGGTAATGGCTGTAACACTGAGAACATGCTCAGTATTCTTGGCAAATAGTTGAATTTAGTTAAATTACTTGCTTGATTCTAAAATCGCAGTCTACTTATCAGTTGCAAATTGTCTGTATTTTGCTTTCAGAATAACACATGTGTTTGGAAGGTATTGCATTTCAGAATAATAGAATTGTTTGTTAGCAGAACTCTGGGTTTTCTTAGGAAGTGTTTCCCAATACTGGCTTGGGGAGGGAGGAAGCTTAAAGAATGCAGCTATATCCTTTCTCAAGAGAAATTATCATAGAAAGCTTCAGATCATGTGCTGTTTACTGTTTTGTCAGGAACATTATCTCTTCAAACTTTCAAGGCTACTAGACCGTAGTTGTTGGGAACTGCCAGTCCTGGAGCAGGAGAAATTTTTATAATCCGTGCAAGAAGATGCTTAGACTGAGCAGTAAAAAAAGGTTTGCACGCTGTCACAGCCATCTCTAACCCATACCCAACTACTTCTAAAAGTTCAGAATCTGCACTGGCAGTTCCACTTCTCCCATAAAAAAATATTGGCAGTTGAAAAGAGAGTTTTGTATTTGGAGGTTTTGCCTTTCAAAGCAGTCTCGGGATTTTATATACCAGCCTGGAAAGTGTTGCAAGAAACTCTGAAAAAATTTTCTAGAAAATGTAGCCAGAAGATGCACATGCGAATAGAGTGAGTGAGCTAACAGAAGTCATGAATACCTGGCTTTACTCCAGGTGTCATCAAAGTTGCCATTGCTTCAGAAAACTCTCAGTTGGGAGTAAAGAGCTGCATGGTGACCTAGTTCAGACTGGTATCACCACAACACTAGTAAAGATCCTAATCTTCTACATCAAATCTTGGGTACTTGGGTATTTAACAACACTTTTATCCCCACCTCATGGTCTGTGTGGTAAATTTAACAGGATTTGGAGAACAGACTTACTCTTGTTTGTCCTGGAAATAAAGGCATACATATGAAAAGAAGACTCAGTGAAAAGACAAGTAGTTCATATTTATTTTGTATGCATTTCTCCCCCCACCTCCCCCTAATTAAAACCAACAGCACAAAGTAATAAGAACAAGGCCAAAATACGCTAAGGAATACTTTTTTTTCGGCCCTGTCTTCTGTTTCCATTTTTTCCTTGAATGAAAAAGGGAAGTGTTATTAAAGCTTCACCGTGACAATGCATAACCCCAGTGGCTACTACCATTAACCCAAAAGGAGTAGTAAGGATGAGAAAAGATGGCATAAAATGGAGTACTTTTAGAAATTCTAGTTGATAAGAATTCAGCCAAGGTACTTTGCTTTAGGAAGAAACAGATTCATATAGTTTCATAGATTAATATGCTTAAGAATTTTTAGTATGAATTGTGTAAGGATAACCTATTTCATGAGTGTAGATTCCAAATTTTTTTTCATTCCATTTTCCTACCTTGGTTCAACCACATGGGAAACAGGAATAGTGCTATTGGACTTAGAGAAAAATGTAGAGAAATAAGGAGAAATCCTTTTATTGGACTTGAACACTCTGTGGATACCAAAGGATTTTTTTTTTTTTCTTGCAGAATGACTGAAGTAGGTGTCTCACAAGTTGCTAGTCAAGAAACACCTACAATCTAGTAACAGAGCTATCTTCCTCTTCTCTCAGCATGGTATGACAGGGAGAGAACTGTTGTAAATAGGGAGTTTGCTTTGACTGACTCCTTTTTTCCTTCCTGAATGTAGTATCTGTAGTGGCCAAGAACCATGATTGTTCAGCAAGGCAAGAGTTCCCAGAAATATTCATGGTTTCTTCAGCCCAACATGTAACTTTAGCATAGCTTCAGTTATGAGGCTGTCATTTTATAGCATTACATCCAATGGAGCGTTTCCTACTGAATTTCAGAGGAAGGGAAAGAGGAATTGCTAGATCCGGACATTTTGTGTTTACGATACTCCGAACATTTCCATACCCTTGCAGTAGTTACACTGTAACTGCAATAGCTACAAAAGTAGTTACAAGTAGTTATAGTAACAACTACAAGTAGTTACAATCTCTGCAGCATCATTAACAACCATAGGTAGTTACAAATTTATAAGAAGTAGTTACAAAGAGGAAAATCTAACACGTTCAAGTAGCTCACTAACGGTCATGCTAGCCCCGCGTTTGACATCCTGTCTGTGCATGTTGCTGTAGGTTATTGAGGCTTAGACAATTAGAAGCATGGATGAGATTATCCTCTTTCTCTGTAACTGGAGCTGCATGTTTTGTTGTTTCATAGTCTATGCTCATGAACCTTGGGTTTTTTTGAGGCCTTTTCCCCAGTCATTGAAAAGGGGGATGAATATGTCTGCAAGAGTCAGAGTCAGTGCACATAGCCCACAACGTGGAACTATCTGTGATCGTTCTGTCTGGAGAAGGCAGGATCTGTGATGTCATATAAAAAAAAAAAAAGCCAAACTAATGGGAGTCGTTAGGGGTGCAACTGAAAAAGTCAGATTTATTTATTACGCTGTGAGGATGCCATTTTGTGTTCTACCTAATCTGAATTAATTGTGGTCTGTTACCAAATAGAGGTGATTCCATTCTTTTTTCTCTCCTCCTGTGCATCGCAAGTGGCAAACTCTATCTGGTCCTTTAAGTCATATGAAATATTTATACAGATATGCAGTAAGTCGGATAAACTTGCTGATCTGATAAGGAAGGTACCCTTCTTTTCTGTAGGTCAGTTATTTGGTGATTCAGTGAACCAGAACACCTCAGTCTAAAGCCTTATAATTGATAGATCCAGTTTTACATAGGTGAAAGAAAGATGGAGAGTAGAAAAGTGATTTATCCTGCTGTTATGCAAGATTAAATGGAACCCGTAGATGGATCCTAAATATAGCAGGTAACTTTCTAGGACAGGGAGTCCTAGAATCAATTCTGAGATCTCACAGTTTGCTGGACCCACCTGTACTTATTTCCTTTCCACTCAAAAGTTATGTAAATTCTTTAGACCTTTCTTTGTAAAGCATTGAAAAAACAACTAACTAATTCAACAGCACTGTTCTTCTCATGATTTGTTGTAGATTCTGGTGTTGACTTGCCCACATAGCATTCCCATACTCTTGCCATCCTCCTTTTGTCCACTTATGTACCACTTCTGGTGTCTTGTTAGGCCTACAGAGTGAGGCTGACTGCAGTGGGCTTTAATTCCTCTTTCTCAAAGGAACTGAGAAACAAAAGTTAAGAGCCATATAGGTGCTAAATGATGCTGTTGATTTTGGTTTGACCAAAACATTGAGCTAGCTAAGCTAAAGCATGCAGCAGTGCTCACAGGTGCACAGTTCTTGCTAACAGCTTTCTTGCTGCTCTTGGCTTTTTTTCCTCGGAAATCTTTGTGGTAACATCTCTTACTGTTGTGTTATTAATTTATATTAATAAACACACCAGATCAGGAGAACTTATTAGTATTTTAAGTTTTGGGGTTTTTTTATTTAATGCTGGAGTGAATGATTGGATCCCAATTCAAGACTCCACAGTAGAAGAGTCATGGACATACTAGAGAGAGTCCAACCATGAAGAAGATGAAGGAACTGGAGCACTTATCCTATGAAGAAAGGCTAAAGGACTGTTCATGCTGGAGAAGAGAAAACTCAGAGGGATCTTGTCAATTTATACACAGAACGGAAACGAGAGTGCAAAGCGAGACAGGCTCTTTTCAGTGATGCCTAGCAAGAGAACTAGAGGCAATGAACACACACTGAAATACAGGAGGCTTCCTCTAAATGTCCAGAAACACTTTGTCACTATGTGGGCTGCTGAACACTCTTACAGGTTGCCCAGAATGGTGGTGGAGTCTCAAGCTTTTGTTATACTAAAAACCTAAGGGGCCACAGTCTTGGGACACTGGCTGTAGATGTCCCTGCTTGAGTAGGGTGTTGAACCTGGCGGCCTCCATCATATCTCTTCCATGATATTATTAATCTCCTGTTTTTAATGAGAGTTTGTACTTCTATCGTTTACCTATTATGACGCCTTCTAATCATAAATTACACAGTAATATGATTTCCCAATGTGTCTAACTGTTCTGTATGATTCATCCACAAGAAGGAACACCAGAATTATTGCCATATGCACTCTGTCTTTAATCTTACCAAAATAAACACTGAAGGCATTGAGGGTGAAGCAAATTGTTCAGTTTCCCAAAATAGCACAACCAGCAGCATGTTATCCTCTTCCTCATCATGCAAAAGTAACTGAAGAATTCTCTGTTGGTAACTAGTATGGAAAAAGTGCAAAAGAAACAAGGCAAAACCTATATTAATGTGAAGGCAATTTAGGAAAGATCTTGGACTATACAGTTAAACCCCCAAATCTTAAATGTCCCATTCTCAGAATTAGCTCCAAGAACAACACTTCACTCCATGATCTGTCTGCCACGAATAGAACTTTCAGTAGCTTTACTGAAGGCTGTATTCATCAAATTTAAGGGCACAGGCAAAGGAAACACATTCACTTCTGGACTACTTTCCTCTGAATGCTTAGCTGTTCATATGACATTTATTTCATTGATTTCAAAGAATACATTTTTATGCATGAAGTCTAAAGTTATACTTAATCCATGTAGGATCAAGGTCTATTTTTTCCACTGATTTGATTTCTTCATCTGGAGTAGAACCATCTGCTGTATTAGTGATACTGATAAGAAGCTTTGTAGATAAAAATTCTGAAGGAGGTTCTAATGGCCACTATTTCTTCTTAGGTACTTCTGCCACTATTCTTGGACAAATAAAACAAATATACAAACAAGCAATTAAAAACAAATAATATCCACCCATGCTTGCACTCACACAAAAACCACAACCCAAACCTTGAAAAACTAACCTCCTCCCTGACCACTTAATGGGATAAAACCAGAGTAAAATTTAGATAAGTTTTGTGATATCCTACATTTCTATTGACTTTTAACTTAATGTAATTGTCTGCCTGACAAAAGCAGCTTCCTTTTATACTACTGTTTACTTTAGGATGTTCCAGACTTTCTCCTACATATATAATAGATGAACCATCCTCATAACGTCCTAAAGGGCATAACACTTATGTACACTTCTTTTCAGCAGATGTACTCAAAAGTGAATGTTCTGGGCTGTAAGTTAAATGCTGTTGGAGAACTTCTTGTCTGTATGTACACTTACAAGTTTGGACTATATAAATGTGTACAGAGATGTTTTGAAACAAGGCAGATCTGCTTATTATTTCAACTTAATTGCTGAATGGGCAGACTGCCCTATTCTCTTGTAACTTTTTATTGCAGGGAAGCTGACTAATCTGGCTCTTCCTCCATCAACAGAACTTTGTGAACTGTTCATATCCCACTTTGAGAACAAAATTAAGATCATTGTGAGTTAGTTGCACTCTAATGAAGCTGCCAACACTAACAACTGTAATTGCAATTCCTGAGCCTGTCAAAATTCTGAAGATACAAATACTTTTGGCATTTAATACTCCAGCACCTCAGGGCACTGTTACGTTTTGCCAAATCGCTGGTCTAAACAGTTACAGTTTTTCTTGGTTGTCTAATCTGGCTGAGTTCTCACATTGTTAATCATTCTTTGGTGGTGGGGAATGTCTTAATAATGACACAAAAGAAAACAATGATCAGGCCACTTTTAAGAAAAAAAATTCCTACCAATAGAAAATCCAGCATATTGCCATGTAATATTCAATAATAATAATTTTTTTTCTTAATGGTTGTAAATGTGACAGTGAAACAATATTCTGAAGAGTTTATTTTTGATCTTTGGACCCTCTCTGATGATGATTTTTTGCTGTTGCTGCATGACCTCTCAATTTCTTTTGGCATCATTTTGATTGTAGTAGAATATTAGGTCTCTTGGCAACTCAGATTGATTTTGTTCTGGTTTTTGTTGAGATCTATTATGCACATATTCTCTTTCTGTCCCTCTGTCTCATAAATAAATTCTCAGGCACACACGCTCAGAAATTTTGCACTTATCATAGCACAAAACAGGCATGAAAAGGTGATCTGATGGTTAATAACGAACTCTCCTGCCAAATGTGTGGGTTTATTCACTGTAATGCTATTAGAAGGTGTAATACTTATCATATACACTGCTTTTCATCAGAAGACATGGAAGTTTTTTATAAAGAAGAAGAATTAGTATCTCTGTAGGGACTTTATTGCAGACTGGGAAGTTTGCTTGCTGTATTTTTGGGGAAAGTAGTTAGCTGGGTACAGGAACCAAGCTTTTGGCATACAGTGGCATGAGGAAAGTGGTGTCATTACTTAAGTCTCATGGGTTTTCAGCCATCCTGCCTCAACCTATTTATTTGACACAATTTTGTGCACACTATTTATGATATATACAAGTTTAGGCCCTGTTTCTTTCAGTCTCTGTGTCTCAGTGGAAATCTTGTGTGTCATTTTGTTAGTTTCCAGGCCATTTTATGTGTACAGCACTGTCAATTGCATATTCATCTGTGTAGATATAATTTAATTCTATACAATCTAGCAGCTCTACTTAGGTCAAATCATTTTGCATCACTGTCTAATAGCACTGATCTTTTGCTCAGGTTTTCTGGAGATATAAAACAAAGACATGTAAAATGAAATCACTTGTCATTAGTGACAGAAAGGAACCACCTGTTTGCATCTAGTTGCATTTGATTGCCTTGTTTGCATTCTTGATTGATACTCAAGATATTCCTGCCTCATAAATCAAATGACCTTTTTTACTAACTCTTATTATACAGACAAATAATAAACAATATTCTCAATTTTTTTTTTTCTTGGGTATGTTTGGTATTCATTGTTTTTCTTGAAAAGGCCACCAAAATATTGGGCCATTTCTTTTTGTCTGTTGTATTATTTTGAATGTTTCATATAGTCAGATCATCTTATCGTCGGCATCTACTCCCCAGATTATTTTTAAAGTATCTGGGATATTTAGAAAGTAGTCTTTCTTCAAGTAGAAAATGAAATGGTAAAAGATTAGAAAAAATTATAAATACATTCTTCTTGGGTCATTGTTTCCATGATTTGCAAATGATATGAAATATTATGGATGTACTTCATTAAAAAATATATTTTACATGAGACCTGTAATCAAGCACTGCATGTATCAAATTTAACCAATTTTTTATTACAGAGTTTGTGGGAAAAAGCCTAAAGCATAGCTTTTAGGTGGCTGTAACTCCACAGTACTAAAGGTTGCATGTTTCATTTTCTTTTCTATTTTCTTTATTGCATTTGTTATTTTGAAAAATTTAAAATTGTTTAATGCAGCCACTCCTGACCATCCATCCTGAGTTCTAAAATCAAAACCACTTTTTAATGATCACATCATACCACAGGTAATAAAGATGAAAGAATCACAGGTTACTTAATAAATCTGCTTATCATACGTAAATGGAAAACTATCTAGCTCATTCATTCTCCCACAGCTGTGTTGATTCTACACAATTACCAGAAATTAAAAGTGGTGAAAAAAAGTATTTTATTCAGAGAAAAATAGAAGGAAAAGCACCTATGTGTCAGTGAAGACTGGAAGTAAAGTTGTTGGAAGATGTCATTTTCATAGTCACTTTTCTGACCACAGTCACATTTTGACTTTAAACAGATACAATCGTATCAATCTTGGTGTAAAAGGCTTAGCAACAGCTAAGTTCTCTAACAGAACTTAGTTCTTAGCAACAGTGTCAAGTTCTCATTAAAAAAACTGAAATTAAATACACTTATTAATAATTTTTTTTTTAAATGTTAACCTGCACATGTCTGTTCAAGCTAGTAGTTGACTACAAATAATAAATTAGTCTTCTCAGATATGTACCTTGGTCATATGTCAAGTGAACATATTTTCCAAAGTTCTACTGTATACTAAATCAGATCTGATAAATCCAGTATTCTACTCTGTTTATTCAGAGTCTATTCCTTCTGTTGTAACCCCTATTGATTTGCAATCTACTTCTTATGATATAAAACAGGTGTCCTCAAACTTTTTAAA
>VXBA01004260.1:0-26795 GCA_013399895.1 Serilophus lunatus
GGATCCGCAGCTCTGCGACAGCCTCATCCTGTGGGTGAGTGCCGGGCGGGGAGAGAGTCCCACCCGTACCCCCGGCCCGAGGGTCGCGGCTGACCGGGAACACCCTTGTCCCGGTCCCCGGCAGCCCCCTCGGCGTATGGGATTGGTGGTTGGAATGTTCCCCCGCGGGCGGTTCTCCAGCGGTGGGAGCCGCTCGGTAATTTGTAATAACAATAAATAAGTGCAATTAATTTGAGTTGACAGGCGCGGAAAACCTCAGAGTGTGTCGGCCGGGCAAGCCCGGCCCGGCATGTGTGTGTGTGGGGTCCGTGGCCCGGGCCAGAAGCGGCGATGTGGGACCGCGGGACTGGGGGGGCTCCTCAGCCCCCCAGTGTTTGTTAAACCCCTCGGCCCTCTCTCCCGAGCTGCCGCCCTGACCTTGGCTGGTGCTGCAGGGGCAGAGTTCCAGCTCCAGGATTGCAGTTTCAGCCTGGAATCTGCAGGGAAGGAAGGCGGCGATCCCCTGTTCCTGGAGGGGCGGCGGGTACTCGGTGTCTCGGGGGTGGTTTGGGGGCGCTGCAGGAATCCAGGGGTGACTCTGGAGACAGGGGGAGCAGCAGCCACCAGAGCAGGTGTTCCCCATTTCTGCGTGGTAGGAAGGAAGTTTTCGCGAGTTAAAGTGGGAAATAAATCACTGGAGAACAATTCCCTCCTTCTGTTTTCCTTTGAGTGACATTCCAAGGTTTTGTTGGTGTGTAGAACTTCGGGTGTCTTATGCTTTACCTCTGCGGATTTGGGTTAATCTTGCTCTTTTTTGTGCTCTTTACCTTTCTGTTTTTCTCTCAGCAGTCAGGTAAGAATAATCCCATTATGGTTCAGTTGCAAAATAAATCAGTGCATTCCTCAACTCCTGCTTAAAACCCTGTCAGCAGTGCTGAACTCTTTTATAACTTTTACAATTCCCGCTTAAAATATTTTAAGCCTGATTATAATTTTTACTGTCCTCACAGTGCAACTGCACCATTACATGTTGATGGACCTTTAGCTGTCCTGACCCTGAGGAAGGGCCCTGTGTTCAGGTTTCCTGTACAACACTCAGCAGATCCATTGTCAGGTGCATGGTTTGACATTTAACACCCCATTTCTCAGACCTAGTTTACAGCTTTGTGCAAAGGGATTGTTAACACTGAGATGTGTTTCAATCATCCCTTCACAACTTGAACTTCAGTGTGAATAACAGGGAAAAGAGGGATCTGTGGAGAGGGAATTAAATGCTGGAGAGAAAAGGGTTCTATAACTCTTTTGGTTCTGAAGGTTTCTCAGTTTGTTTACTCATTAACGCAGCAAACAGATGCTTTTGATGTTCTGTGTTCTGCTGCCAGATCTGGTATTTTTCTGTTTTTACTTTCCCAATTTCTATATTAGAAAACATCCATTGTCCAGACAAGAAAGGGAGAATTTGACTAAAAATATTCTCCCTTGGTTCGGCAGCCCAGATATTGGATTTAAAGTTCTGAGGGTGCTGCAGGGAAAACATCACCCAGTTAAATGGAATGATTGAAAGAAAATGTTTATGAAAACCCATGAAAAATGGAGTTGGGTAACAGCAGCTGAGAGTGAACTCCCAAGTCTGTTGCAAATCTCTCTGATTGCTCTACAGAACTTGTGTCCCCAGTGTGTGCAACTCAACCCCACGGGTGGAACCCAGGGCACACCTTCCCTGGGTGGGTGGGGTGGTTTCTGCTGGGCTTCATCTGCAGCTCTTGAGTGGCCAAGCTCCAAGATTCCCTTCCCAGCTGTGCCTGGTGAGAGAAAAAAAAACCCCTGTGCCATTAAGTGGCAGAGTGGGTGCTTTGGGGCTGGAATTCACAACGTGGGTCTGCAGTGTGAGCAGCAGCCTGTCCTTGAAGCTGTATTTAGTAAAACTAAAAAAAATTACAAGGAAGAGCGGTGTTACAGCCCTGGAGTGACTGCCTCTGCCAACCTGCTCCTGCTGCTTTCATGGGGTTTGCAACAGCAGTAAAAACCCATTTTGAGGAAATGATTGGGCTGGCATGAGGTTGGGAGAACCCACAATTAACACTCCTACTCCAACATTATTCCCAGGCCCTTCTGTGACTTTTAAATAGATAGAGAAACTGAGACTGTCAGTCCTGCTTTTTAATTAGTTTTAATTAGCTGTTTCTATTCTGGCATCAAGCAGTGTTGCCTGTCACAGTGTTTTCTAAGGCTTTGCTGCACAGGCTCAGGTGGAATGGTGGTGCCTATGCTTCAGAATTCCCTGGGCTGACAAGGGGGTGTTTCCAAAGGGCAGCACCACGATGTGGTGCTGTAAAACTCTGGATTCTGGGCAGCTCAGCCCTTGTGTTGGTGGATATTGAAGCTGCTGGAGTAGTAGAAACCAGGGCTGTCAGTCACAGCAGCTTTGGGTTGTGGTGTTCCACTTAATCTTTTATGTAACCTACAAGGGATTACTGACTTCTCACTTCCCCTAATACAGGATTTAAACTGGCTTTTTAAATTGAAAAACAAATGAGGAAAAAAACCCAAACAAACCCCAAACCTTTGCTCTGCATATTTTTCTCTTGGCTTGATTCAGCTCTTTTCAAAGCAGGCAAACAAATATTCAGGGCTGTGGTCCTTATTTGTAAAAACAGAGTGGGCAAAGCCTGCCTGGAATTCTCCTAGCTGGGAACTGCTTTTCCATCACTCCGGTCCAAGTAGCTCCATTTCCCAAACACATTTGTCAAGGTCATGCACCAGTGAGTTCTGGAGGAGGTTGTGTTTCACAGAATATTTGGGAGTGCCCTCTCACAGACGGACAGGTGATTTAGGACATTGTGAACTCAGCAGGGTTAAGAAGTCAGTTTCTGCAGGGAACAGTTTAAATGGATCTGTACTCACTCCCCTTCTGTTCCACGTACACATCTTTTAATAACACAACCTTTCCCCTTGCTAATTTTGTTCATCGTGGTAAAGAAGGCCCTTGTTTTCCTGAGTAACTGTGTGGTGACCTGAGGTTTGTATGGAAATGGCTCTCTCATCTAGAATAATTAATTCTGAGCTGGTTGTTTTTGGAGGAATAAAATGTTGCAATTCTAAATATGCAGCTAATTTTGTCAAAAGATTAGATATGAGCTTGGGATTGTTTAAAACCCCACAGTATCTAAAATGGAGAAACATTTTTAACATTGAGGGAATCCTGGTCTTTTACTAAGTTGTTGTAGTAAAAGACTGGGATTTTTTTTTAATCCCTTATTTTGATGCCATTTGCTGTTTAGGTAGTTATGGCCAGAACTAAGCACTGTAACATCATTCAAGGGATGGATAAATCCCACTGTAGTTTTCCAAGCTTTCATTCCATAATCTGATTTACAAGAGAAGGACTAACATGAAAAAGCAAAGTGTGGGTGGTTGTGGTAACTTCTTAAGCTACTAGTCAAAACAGTCATAAATATTGAGATAACTGGGTTGGCTTAAAAACTGCTTAGCTCAGGAAGGGTTTCAGCTGCCTCAAGGGAAAAGACACCTTGAACTAGAAGGGGAAAGGGAAAGTGGTCACTGATTTCCTGTCCTTGTGTCTACTGGGTGAAAAACAAGAGTGTTTTCCCCTGTTCCAGCTGCAGACCTTCAATACTCCTGCCCCCTGCAGAGATGTCCAGGACTTGGCTAACGGGGTGGCCATGGCACAGGTGCTGCACCAAATGTAAGTTGATTCTTCGGTTTGGAGGAGAGGGGTTTAGTTTCTTGGGGTTTCTGTGGTTGATGTAGTTGCTTTTAAAGCAGACAGAAACTCAGAGTGGAGAGTTTGTAGCACAAGATGGAATGTGTCTTTTTACTGCTGTTTTGGGGATAATAGTTGAATAATAACGTAATGGAGGTGATGTTGAGGAGATGTTCTAGTGCTCCAATATTAAATTCATCCTCGGGGATAATTGGGCAAGAATGATCTTTTTCATTTTTCCCATCAGCATGTGTTGTTGTCTCAGATAATAAATGACAAATCTGTTTTACCATCCCCTGCTCAAATTGTAATTTTAATTGTTAAATAATGACTTAAACACCACCACAACACCCTCCTCTCCCCAAAAGAACCCCAAACCCAAACTCAGAAGGCCTTCTGTCTGTTTGTAACTATTTTAACTGTGCTCTGTAAAAACAGAACTCAGAGTTTTCCTGCCACGTGGCAAAAATTGATTTAGGCTTTGCTGAGGGTTGATTCTCATGTGTTTGGGGTGTTCAGCTGCCACAGGCTTGGGACAAACTTCTTTACAACCAAGTTGGTTCATGTGCAGGTGGGGATAATTATTGTCCTTTATTAGGTGCTTTGAGACCAGTGAATAAACAGTAGGTTGTAAAAGTTAATATATTGTTAAATGTGCTGTGATTGTACTGCTTGGCAGCTCTGTGCGTGTAAACACTTTCCTCAGCAGCTCATCTTTATTTATACTTCTGCCCAAGGGTGCCAAACACACAAAAAATATGAAATGCCAGCAGTTCAAAGTCGTTTTTTTTCTTGATAAATGCCTTTGAAAATTGTAGTGAACCTTAGAAAGTCCAACCTGCAGGGGTAAGTACCAAACTTAGTGTCAGCTCTAGTCAAAAAAGGATGTTTATGTAATTCTCATAACTTTATCAGGTATAAAAATTCAGCATGACAAACATCTTCACATCCTTGTGTTCCAGCTCTAGGCAGCTCAAGCTCACACAGAAATTCTCCGAGCCCTGGAAGGTGTCTTAATGCACCAGCAGGATGGGAATTTCCTGGGACATGGGTTTCCCTTGCAATCTCCAGGAATTCAGGCCTCTTCAGACACTGTAGTTCTATATGTGGTGGTTGAATGCTGGGAGTTTGCTGTCTTATTTCTTTTAAGTCTGTGCTTATTGATGAATCATGTAATTTTGTTTCAGAGATGTTGCTTGGTTTGATGCCTCTTGGCTGAATCGCATTAAAGATGATGTTGGTGACAACTGGAGAATAAAGGTATTTAAAACTGAAGGGAGTGAAATGGGTGGGGATGGGTGCCATGGCCATCCTGAGAGTATCTAGCAGTCCAAAAGATACAGAATTAAGCTGAGGCTTTTCAAGCATATTTTATATAAACTTGAACTGTCTGCTGATGGTTTAAGTGCCTTCCAGCCTCGTTGCATGGGGATTTTCTGTTGTGATATTTCATCAAAATTAAAAATTTGAATAAAATCCTGTAACCTTGTCTTTCATGTACAACAATTAGTCCAGTAATCTGAAGAAGATACTGCAAGGAATTATGGACTACTACCATGAGGTAGGGATTTTTGCCTTCCTTCACTTAGCTTTTTGTTGTCTTGAAAAATTAATTTATTTTAAGGACTTTTTTGGAAGAAAGTATGTGATGATTATCTGTTAAGTGGGAGGTCTGAGTGAATATAAAATTAATTTGAACAGGTGTATTTAGATAAAACTCTTGGAGTATAATCTGGAAACTACATCATTGCCCAAGTGAATGTCCTAAGGACTGAGCTGCTGTTGACTTTAGTGTATGCATTCATGTTTGCTCTTGTCTAGAGAAGTTTTAATCCTTTTGTACACAACAGAACAGCCTCAGCAACCCCACTCTAGGTTTTATGATGTTCACTGGGAGCCAAGGTACAAATTTTCCTGGACACAGTAAGGATTAGAGCTTGTTCCCTCTCATGCAGGGGTTGGGTGTAGTAGCCATAAAAGGCTCTGTATTATTGTGTGTTAAAAAAAACCTTGCTGAATTTGGTATGGATTGATTTGATTTCAGTTATGTAATGGGTATGGTATAGAAAAACTTGCCAGGTCTTGTTTTGGCTTCCTGGTCTCACCTGGGCTGAGTTGCGATATCAAGTGTCAAGCTCTTCTGTGCTGCCAGGACTGAGTCTCCAGCAAGCCCAGAAGAACTTCTTTCAGCTTGTGGGGAGTTTTTTCAAGCATTAGAAAGCAACTCCATCTAGAAGAATTTTTAATCCCTTCTTTTATTTTGTTGGTAGGATAAATGGATTTTTTCATATTTGATCACTGTCCCAAGAACATTTAGCTTACTACAGTCACTTTTTTGTGCATAAGTGGTCAGTTAACTAAACTGGTAACAAACTCACAGATCATTTTCTCTGGGTAGGTTACTGAGTCCAGATTTTTTAAGTGATACCAGAATTTCATGTTACACAGAAGTGGGAGTCTACTTTCTCTCTTAATTTTTTTTTTTTTTAATTTTTTCCAGTTCTTGGGTCAGCAGATTTCAGAAGAGCTTATTCCAGACTTAAACCAGATATCTGAGAACTCAGATCCCACTGAACTGGGCAGGCTTCTGCAGCTTATTTTAGGTTGTGCAGTCAACTGTGAGAGGAAACAAGGTAGGCATTACCTTAACCTGTTCAACAATCAACAGATTGCCTCAGGTGATGGTTAAGGTGGAAGATGTAGAAACTTTTTTCTTATGTGTCAGAAGGTCTCAATACATTACATGCCTATTCTGAAACTGGAGTTCACTTAAAAGCAGAAAATCTGTGGGAAACTTCTTTGAATAAGACTCTAAACTTTGTTCAGGGTAGATTTGAAAAAATAATCCAAAGTGTTTGGGGATTCTTCATATTTGTTAAAAAATGTACCAAGACCTAAAACTTGCTATTCAAATGCAAATCTAAAAAATTAAATTACAACCCCATATTGGGAACTGCCTTATCTGTCTGCAGAGCCTCAGAACTGAATTGGCTGTTTTCTCTGAACTTTGACATTGCTCCTTGCTGTGTTGTGCAGAGCATAAATTAGTCCAGTTAAGAGTTTATAACCTCTTGTGCTTATCTACCATATTACTGGATAATAATATTGCTGGTTAATGGGAATCCTCTGTATAAAAACACCACTCCCTGCTCTGAAGAAGCTTTGTGGATAATAGTTTTGTCTGGATCTTTCTGCCAACACTTTATCATGTTACTCAAGCCATTAAGACCAACATTGTCGTGAGTCACTACAAATTGTTTTTCACAGAGCACATACAGAATATCATGACCCTTGAAGAGTCTGTCCAGCATGTTGTCATGACAGCCATTCAGGAGGTAGGTAGCAGTTCACAGCCTGATGCTGACCCTTGAGAAATCCAAATACTTACTTGTTGATCTCTGACCTTTGCTTGAATGAGAGAATTCACAGGGAAGAGTGTAAGTACTTGCCTAAATTATTTGGGAGGTTGAGGACCAAGAGCCCCCCCAGACCCCATTAAAGGGTTTTGATTTTAGTCTCATGGCCAAACACACAACAAATGCTGAAGATTTTTCACTTCACACAGGAAATGTATATAGTTGCCAACCTCTGAGTACACTGGAGTCAGATTCTGAAATTCCTGTCCCAGTGCTGTAGTC
Organism: Serilophus lunatus; assembly: GCA_013399895.1. Taxonomy (NCBI): domain Eukaryota; kingdom Metazoa; phylum Chordata; class Aves; order Passeriformes; family Eurylaimidae; genus Serilophus; species Serilophus lunatus. Next base: position 7,342 of record VXBA01004260.1, read on the forward strand.
TTGGTCCCAAAGTTAAGCTGATGGTGTTTGTGAGGCTGCAATGTTCTGATAGACCATTCCAGCCTCTGACTTAGAATCTTGCAGCTGCATCTCTTCTCTTGTCATGGTGTGCTTCTCCTCCTGTGTTAATTTGTTCTTGTTGGATCATCTTGGTGCTCCATCTCACAGCTGAGCTCTGCAGACACTTGCAGTTGAGTTTCAGGACTGTGAAGAGGCAAAAACTAAATACTGGCTTGGAAGAGAAGGCAGTGTGTAATTGCACCCTCATCAGGGTAACAGTGGAGTTGGTAATAGGCTTTAAAACTCAGATTTAAATTGACTATATAATCTTTAAAGCTGTAAGTGTCCTGTTGGTAGAAATAAATCTATAAATCTCTTGTTTATTGTCTTCTGACTAATTAAACTTTCTGAAGACGGTCTCGAAATAATACAATAATTCCTGAGTGAAAAGTAAACCCTTTAATTGTTGACAGATACACTGTGTACATCTTTGTCCTGGAGATCAGTGAGAGGCAACATTACTGCTCCCATTGTTTGCTTAGTGACAGTTAATGGGACACAAAGAAGTTTGATAACTATTAATTTAATTGAGTGAAATCCTGGCCTCTGTTTCACTCCATTCTGACTTTACTAGGGAACAGCAATAACTTCAGCAGATAAGATTCATCCAATAAGATATTACTGCTAACTTTAATTTTGGCAGGTAGAAAAAAGTTATTCTAGATTTGTTTGAATCCTTTATCAACCATGATAATAATAACAGTTTTATGATAATTATTATTATTAATCTGTTTGATATGTTGAAGAGATGCAAGGATATGGTGGGAAACAAGATAATATTTCACTCAGTAGATGGTGAATTTACAGACACTTAACCTATAATTTAACCTTTTCTCCTGTGGCCTCTTTGTGTAGCTCATGAGCAAGGAAATAACAGGTCCTTCCACGTGCGATGCATCCAGTGAAATGGAACAGCAGGTGAGTGCCTAACATTTGTTGCTGTTGTAGATCAAGCCTGAGCAGTAACTTGGTATCTTTTCTTAAATGAAGTAATGCTGGTTTATTCTTGTTACTTGTGGTAGTCATTGAGAAGGCAAGTGAAATGAGCAGGAATCCAGATCCAGCAGTGCAGATACAGGTTTCTGTGTCAGTGTGTGCACCTGACATCCTTCTGAAACAGTTCATAGAAGCAATTGAGTTGTTTTGTAAACTATAACTGTGAGTACTTTGTATATGGGTCACACTTATTGACTGTATTATTATTTTTGTTTTTGAAAGCTTAAAAAAGCCTTGGAAGATCTTCAGGAAGCACTAGCAGAAAAAGAAGAGTTGGCACAAAGATGTCAAGAGCTAGATTTGCAGGTAAGAAACAGCAAGTTGCTTATTTATTTAGTATGTGGTGCTGCTGCTGTTAAGATACATCAGTGAAGGGCAAAGTGGATTTTCATTATTTAAATTTCTGTGAGAATTCTTAGCTGTTTATGGGGGAAAAGCAATCATTCTGTGCTCCAAAATACAATTAGTGGAAAGATTTTTCTGATGGAAGTGTGAGCTGAGGTCCTGTGCCAACTCTTATCTCAAAGGTTCTTTGATCCTTTAGCTTTATGTTTACTCTTAGTAGCAGGTAGTGCTAAAAGAATGTTATCATGGTTGTAAAAATTGCCCTTTTCATTCTTAGTCACTGCTTTCTTTAGTCTTTTGTACTGTGTCCAGAAAATCCAGTTCATGTAATAATCAGTCATTAGATTTAATTGTAGAAAAATGATGCTGTTTCAATAAGAGTTGATGACTGAAATTTTGATATTTATCTAAAACTTGTTAACTTCTTCTCGTACACAATTGCAACATGGAGGGTATTTCAGGATAAAAATAAAGGACCCTAATAGATCCTTGCTGACATTTTCAAACCACACTAATAATTGGACTGTTTTTGTTTTAATGGATATAACTTTTAATCAAGTAACTTTTGAGAAAAAGAAGAGAGGACTTCATAGCAATAAAGAGAAATTTGCATTTCAATCAACTTTCTAAAGAAAAAAAGGAAAGATCCATTTATTAGCCTTAAGTGTGATTCTTCTTTCATGGCACTATAATCTGAGAATAGAAAAGAGTTTTTTCTGGTAAGGCAACTCATCTCAGCTTTGGCTCTGCACAAAGAGAACATTTGGGTGGCATTTGAGAGGAGCCAGAGGGCTGTACTGGCTGTGAGAGCATCTGAAAATGAACACCCACAAAAGCAGAGGCCAGTTTTACATTTCTTACAGGCAGGGACAACTGAAAAAGTCAAATACTTGTAGATGAAGTAGCTGGGAGCTAGTTGCCGTGCCCAGGAAGCTATTGTTACAATTGAATTGATATTTAATTTCCTTTTTTTCCTTAGGGCAGTAGTAAAGCTTCCTAGTGACAGCAGAGATCTAAAAATGCTGAAACAGAATCTGCTGGAGAAGTCCTAGACTTGCTCCTGTTTCCCACAAACTTTCCAGATTTCTCTATTAATTAATCATAGGTTATGCAAAGCCAGTTGCTCATTTAACAGGATGGGACAGGTGGGAATTGTTTGAGGGAAAGTTTCTGCTGAGCATAAACAGATGAATTAATGATTCCACAGCTCTGTAATACTGTGCTGTGTATTTAAAATACCTCTTCATAGTTTGTGTTGACTTTGACACCTCTTACTTAAATAATAAAAAAGAAGGCTCGCAGAAAAAAAATGAGAAAAAAGGTAAAACTTGCTCCAAGTTGTGTTACAGCTTGATTTGTAGGGTTTTTTTAGCCCAAGATGGTTGAAGTTTTAACATCATTCTAAAAGTCTGAATGTTACCTGTGCTTAAGGAGTGGCTGCACCTTGAACAGGAGGTGTTTTGCTGAGCAGGGCTCAGATGTGCTCTCTGCTTTGTGTCACACGTAAAGAGTTAAAGACACCTGGTGTGTAAAAAGGAGTGAACCTAGAAAGCCAGCACCTAATGAGGGGGTACGTTAATTGCTGTTTGACTTTTACACTATGATCACCAATTGTTTTTTACTGTTGCATACTGTTATATCTGTTCAACAATGTCATCATGATATGTTTTTTCAGTTTTATGTATTTGAAGCCATAATATGGACTGACGCTTCTCACTTAAACTAATTCTTAATAAATTCACTTGTAAGGTCTCAGTCTTCCTTGATATTTTCCAAGAGTATAAGAAAGGTAGGTTTACTTTCTGATTCAGGAAAACATAACCCAAACAGCCTATTGTCCCTGTTCAATGCCAGTCAACTAACACGTGCTACGTGCTCTTGTGTTTGACAGGACCTTAAAATTAACACAACAGCTTTCACTAGAAAAACTTTAAAGGTTCTCTCCTGTTAATCCTTGCCCTTGTTTTATGGCTGTCCCTCCCCCTCCTGTGCCAGTGAAGTGTTGTACTCTCATTTGCTTAGCTGTGAGCACTCAGTATGGACTGTTGCATGCTCTCTACGAAGCTGGCCAGGGTTTTCTTTGCGTGTGTGCCTGAAGCTGCTTCTGCTGAGCACTGCAGTCCATGGGGCTGTGCTGGCCGTGCCATCCTGCTTTTTATTGTCCACTACAAGCAAGATGGAGAGTTACCTTGGCACCAATACTCAGAGTTTTTTTGGTACGGCGTCCATGGTGTTTTTAATGAAGTACCAGCTCCTCTCCATAGCACTTTGTCTTTGCCGTGGTTTCAGTTACAAAAAGTTGTCTCTTTTTTTTTATTTTTGAGGGACCTTTCCTTTAGTGCTTCATAACTGTCATGCACTAAAGCATCTGTATGCTCAAGTGTGCTCTGTAAACTACATTCTAAAATTTCTAAACGCTCAGCCTTTTTCATAAACTAATTTGGTGATGTCCTGCTGCCTTGTTTCGGTTCTCTGGACAGGTCTTACAGTGTTGCTGCTGTTTTATCTGCACTAGGTGGCTGCCCTCCAGGATGAAAAAAACAGCTTGATGTCAGAAAATGAGATTATGAATGACAGACTAGAGCAATTAGACGACTCTCTTGATGATCCAAATACTGTAGTTGCAAAAAAGTATTTTAATGCACAATTGCAGCTGGAACAACTGCAAGAAGAAAACTTCAGGTATGACATTATTTTCCTCAGAAATCCCTCACTTGCCATGTCAAATATATCTTGAGAATTTCTGGTGCTTTTTCAGGATTTTCCATCTCAATTTCTTTCACATTAAAAGCTTTCTAGTGCTATATGAGCATGTTTTAAAGGTGATCCTTACCCTTAAAAAGAAACTGTTACCTGTAGGAAACTCTGCCTTGCAATTGCCATGTTGTAGCCATTTGATGCTTCAAAAGAGGGGGTGGGAGGCAGAACGGCAGTGCTGAAGTGAGTTGTGTGTAAACAAGACAAACCCTAAACCCCCCAACACCACCATATCTCTACTGATTTCTTTCTGTGAAAGATCTTCCTGTGATCCACATACAGGGAAAAAAACCCCACTTTTCACATGGTCCCTGGATTCTGATGTGGTAAATTTGCAGTATACAATCCGTTGTGATTTAACAGGTGGACAAAAAAATGTGCCATTTTTCTGGCTTCTTAAATCAGTAGCTTTCCTTTATCTTATTTATTTTCAGTAATTCTAGCACTACATGAGAACTGTGTAATAACAGTGAGTTCCTAACAGAGTTCCTGGTTCTCATCTGGTAGGCTGGAAGCTGCAAAAGATGATTATCGTGTCCATTGTGAAGATCTGGAGAAACAATTGATTGAACTGCAACACAGAAACAATGAACTGACCTCTCTGGCAGAAGAATCCAGAGCCTTGAAAGATGAAAATGATATTCTTAGGTATGTGGCATGGAGAGCCCCACACACACATTAGGAGGATTTAATGACTAAATCCAAGGCTTTGTATTTAACAAATGTTTTTGAGGTGTTGTACAGATCTTGCCTGAATGAGATCTTTGAAAAAGCAGACATGAAATGAAAGCTTTCAGGCAAAGCCTCTGTTACTTGACAAGAATAACACATGGGATTTCTCTGGGAAGCAGAGTTAATGACTGCAGCTTCTTCATGTGGGATGGAAAGTTGGAAGTTCTGCTGTAGAAAAGCTGTATATATACAGCTAGAACTTTGACACAGCTTTTAGTGTCAGCATTTTAGGCTACATTTAGGTTACTGAGATCATTAACAAAATGGGGATGAAATACACAATAGCCTTCATGAGAATTTAAGGTAATATTCCAGCTTGTGTAAACTATATTAACCAGACCACCCAAGAAATACTCAAAGTAAATAATATTGTGAAAGCAAGTCTGGTATTCATAAAATAATATGACTAAAACATGGAAGGAAAAGCAGTTTCAGGTGTTTAACTTACAGTGGTTCTTAAATAACATCTGAAACAAATCACAACTATAGATTTTTTTCCATCATTTTCTTGTCCTAGTTTTTTGAGAAGGCAGATATTAAACACAGACATTAAAATTAATTTGAAATTTATGATCCCAGTATTTTCTTACCACGTAGATTTTTGTTAATGATCAGCTGATAATTCTTGGCCATATCTTGGTCATTTTGGTAATGATCATCCTCATAGTGCAATTATGTTCTAATTATGCATAATCCCACAATGAGAACAGCTGTGTGCTTTCCCTTACCAGGTACCGGTACTCTGAGATGATTATCTAAGACAGGATATTGTGGTGCATTTACAGTACAGCCCACAGAATTCCCTAAGGATATTTGACACACTAACCTTTCCTCAAACTTTGCATATGACTGTCAGTCTTACTCCCACTCAAACCCTGTGCTGATTTCAATTTTTATAAGCAATTTTGTATTGATTATACATTTAAAAACAAAGCAGTAAAATTTAACTCCGCTGCTGAGATTGTCGCATCTCTCTTCGAGAACAGGTTGAAGGCTCATGACAGCAGAGTTTGACTTTTGTAATCCTTTGAAAAAACATACTGTGCCCTCTAATTCCTGTTCCTGTTTCAAGGGCCACTGCAGACAAGGCCAGTAAGCTGGAATCCACAGTGGAGGTGTATCGGAAGAAGCTGCAGGACCTGAATGACTTCCGCAGGCAGGTCAAGTCCCTGCAGGAAACCAACATGATGTACATGCACAACACAGTCAGTCTGGAGGATGAGCTCAAGAAAGCCAACGCAGCACGGGCCCAGCTGGAGACCTACAAAAGACAGGTAAGGCTGCATTCATACTGGAAATGTTCATTTTGTCTTCTGGCAAATTCATGTCACAGCCCACGGGCTTAATCTGCACCGTCCCCTTAGAATTTGTTTGTGAGAACTCTTTCATATGCTGGATTTTTCCCTGTTTGTGGAACTAGCAAGCTTAACCGTAGTTGCTCCCTCAACTCCTGTGAGAGTCTGTGGTTTGAAGGCTTTTCCTCTTGACTCTGACTGGGGTGATGATTTGTGTGCCTGGGAGAGGTTGTTCAGCTGTTACAGAGGTCACTTGTATGGAATCCCAGAGTGGTTTGGGTTGGAAGGGGACTTTGAAGATCAATCAGTACCAGCTCCCTGCTGTGGGCAGGGACACCTTCCCCTATCCCAGGTTGCTCCAAGCCCTGTCCAACCTGGCCTTGGACACTTCCAGAGATAGGACAGCCCCAGCTTCTCTGGGTGACCTGTGCCAGGGCCTCACCATCTTCAGTGAGAATTTCCTCCATGCATTTAACTTAAATTTTTCCTCTTTCAATTTGAACACATTCCCTCTTGTCCTGTCACTACATGCTTATGTTCTTGTATTTCTTCATGGAAATTTATTTTAAACTGTGGAAGTTTTATTTTAATTTCAGTAGTAATTAAAAGAGAGTGTTTAATATGAAAAACCCTCAAAACTAGCCAACCAACAAAAAACCCCAGAACACATAGGCCCCCATCCCACCTTCCCTGCCCTAAGCTTGAGGGACCAGCTGTTGGCTGAACTGGGCAGGAGTGACTTTTTTAATACAGCTTTTAGAAGCAGCATGTTGCAATATTCATACAATGTTTTTATAAAAAGGTCCAGGAGCTTCATAACAAACTGTCCGAAGAGTCAAAAAGAGCTGATAAGCTAGCTTTTGAAATGAAGAGACTTGAAGAAAAGCATGAAGCTTTAATCAAAGAAAAAGAGGTAAGTCCCATTAAGAGAGTTTGAGAAGCTAATAAAACTCTCATGCTGTGCTTGAGGAAAACCTTCCTGGAAGTTCTGTCTTTATAAAAATGAAGTTTAGTGCCTTCTGTGTGTGTGAACACATACAAAGCACAATAAAGAATCATAGAATCATTAAGGTTGGAAAAGACCTGCAAGATCATCAAGTGCAACCTAAAATGTGCATGTGTCAGTACTACTCCTGATTGTTATTTATTCTTAAAGTGGTACAGCATGACTTAATTCCACCTCAAATCTGTCTTTTTAGAGGCTGATAGTGCAATGTGATGCTTTAAAGGAGACAAATGAGGAGCTCCGGTGTTCACAGATGCAGCAGGATCACCTGAGTCAAACAGGTACTGCTTTACCTTCAGAGGCTTTTTTATTTGTATTACAGATTTCTTTAAGAGTGTTAAATTTAACCTGCCATGTGATTTCAGGTGGATCTCGCCATGAGAATCTTGCTGCTGAAATTCTGCCAGTGGAATACAGGTGAGACCAAAAGGTTGAGGTGGTTTTGGGATATTCATGGGTAGGCCGTGATGTTGCCTCTTTGAAAGATCATGATTCTGTATGTCCATGATGCTTGTTCAGAGCCCCATGTAACTGTTGATAATTATTTCCCCATAATATAATTACTTTCTTAAAAGCATTTCAGATGGCTGTGTATAAATCTAGTTTTGGTGTGACAATTTAAAATTTTGCTCCTATCTCTAACAATTTGCAAACACAAATATTTTAAGTTACTTTTTAATTAAAAAACTGCATTGTTACCCCAACTACATCCTTAAGCAGAACTTGACTGCTCACTTTCAGGTTGGGGGAGCAAACAGGAAGATTCCCTCCTCCTCTTAGTCACCTCCTTCTTAATTAGCAGGGACTTTTTTGTTGCTTTTGTTTCAGAGAAATGTTTATTCGGCTGCAGCACGAAAATAAGATGCTGCTGTTGAAACAGGAAGGATCAGAAAATGAACGTATTGCAGAGCTCCAGGAACAGCTGGAGCAGAAGCACCGGACAGTGAACGAACTGGAAACTGAGAAAAGGTGAGGGGTGAAATAACAAAATACAGCAAAAAGTGACTTCTGCAATTTCAGAGTGACCTCGTGGCTTGTATCTGTATGGGAAGCCTTTTCTTTCATAATCATAAATGAAGTGCTGCTTATAGGACACTCTTCTTACCTTTGAGTGATTCTTGTTGGAATGGATAAATGGATAAAAACTCTACTTCTAGAACCTTCAAACTGCTAAGACCATGGGATATGGTCTGAATTTCTCTGTCAGTTAATGCTGAAAGCAGTTTGTTAGAATATGAAAGCTTTTGGTAGTTTTCCCAAAACTTAAAGTGATTGTAGGTACTTAATTATGAAATGTTTAATAAAGCTCCATATGTTTGTTTTAGCAGAAGTTCAGATCAAGCTAAAAGCATTTGAATTCAGCTTATTTGTGGCTTAAGTCCTGCTGGGTAGACCCTCTGAAAAACTATCATCCAGACATGGAACAGAAGAATCTGTCTGTTGTGATTTATTTAGATGGACAATAACTGTCTTTTCCTCCTGAAAGGCTGAATGAAGAGCGTATTGGGGGATTGCAGCAGCAGATTGAAGATCTGCAAAAGACTTTGCAGGAGCAGGGATCCAAGACTGAAGGGGTAAGTGAAAGTTCAGACTTCCTGCCCTTGAAGGCAACATACCAGTTTTGTTTGAAGTCCTTCTGTGTGATGTCCTTTGTTTAGACGTGCAGCTTATTTTTCTGTGTCTGAAAAACAACCCCACACCAACTGCATTTCAGTTGAAAAACTCATGCTTTGTGTGATTCCTTCCCCCCCAGTTTCTTTAAGGAACTGTAACTCTTCTACTTTACTTTTAAAAATCTCTAGGTTTACTGTGGTGTTGTAATGAGAGGGATGGCTTCAAAGAACAAAGATGCTGGAATTGGTATCTATGTGATGCCAAAAAATACAAATGTACTTTGAAAGAAGCATGAAAAATTACATTTCCTTAGTATTTATTTGCTTTGAATTACTTAGTTGTGCTGAGTATTCTTGGCTGATTTGCGACAGCACTTTAATGTTGCATGACATGAAATACTGAAATATAACTGAATTTTAACTCTCCTTTCACAGTCCAGCAACCTGAAGCAAAAATTGGCAGCACATATGTAAGTAAAGGCACATGCCTCCACAATAGCTTAGTCATGCTAAATATAGCACAGAAACTGCTTAAATCTTTGTAGGGATGTCTTGTTTTTTCTAAGCCACTGATTTGAGAATCATGCATAAAGTGAGATAAGTACTGGTGTTCTGGTTTTGAACACTGATCATGATGATCTTGTACCAGGACCACTTCACTGTCTTTTCATCACCAACTGCCATTTTAACTGTTCTGATTCTGCAACAGAATGTTAAAACCATTGCTCAAAATGTATTCTGTTCTTCTGGAATAATTCCATCCTTTCAGCAGATGCAGTCTTTGCTAAGAAGGTGCTGGAGGGGTTTATTTTTCATTTTTATAGGTTTAAGTAAATGAGACTCATTTCAGGAGTAACAACTTTCATGGTTCTTCAAAAATACATATTGATATTTCTGTTTAAACTCAGAAGAATTACTAGCGTTTAAAATAGTTACTTTTGCACTTCTACTATCAAGTTTCAGCTCTTAAAACTGCATGGAATTACTTGTGAGCTTAATCCTCAGGCCACCTTTTCATTCACAGGGAAAAACTGAACGAAGTTCATGATGAGCTGCAGAAGAAAGAGGCTGATCTTGCAGAGCTCCAGCCTGATGACAGTCAGAACCGTAAGTTGCTTTGTGGGGGGGTTTGTTTTAATAAGACTGTTGTGAAATGTTTCCCATGGCCCCTGGACTCTGGGATACTTATTTGGATCAGGATTTCTGCTACAGCTTGGCTTTAAACCTGAAATGGGGGGTGTGGAGGGATCTTTTTGTGCCTGAGGGTGGGCAGGGAGAGGATCCTGAGGGCTTAGTTTTGTTGAACAGTGCTCTGTAAAATGGGAATTCAGGGTCAGGTAAGTGGGACAACTGAAAAATCATAACTTAGAGGACTATGAAGTAGTCAGAAGGTTTATTTGGAGGGTGATGAAATCAAGACCACACAGGAGCCTTGAAAGTACCAGATCTGTTTTTATTTTGTATGTCTTTGTTTATAATTTCTGTAAATAGCTCAGAAGATTGGAGAGCTGGAAGCAGCTTTACGAAAAAAAGATGAGGATATGAAAGCAATGGAAGAAAGATACAAAATGTATCTTGAGAAAGCAAGAAATGTGAGTGGCATGTTTCCGAACACACAGGTTCCTCCCTCATAAATTGTTAAATAGATTGATTTGAGTGTGTGTGTCCCCACCTCCCAATTAAAATGGTATTTTTAATCAAATTGCTCAACTGCACTCAGCTCAGTGTATGAGAAAATGGGGTTTAGGCTATAGCATGAGGTGCATTAATGATTCCTTTGTTCCTTTTGGTCTCTGTTGTACAGTGTAACAGTCTAGTTTTTTGACATAATTCCCTGAGCAGTGCCCAGTCTGTTTCCGTATTCCTTCTCTGAGCAGATGGGGTGCAGAGCTGTTGGGAATCAAACCTGACTTATAACGCTCTCATTTTGCTTTGTCCAGGTAATAAAAACCTTAGACCCCAAGCTAAATCCAGCATCAGCAGAAATTATGCTGCTCAGAAAACAGATACTGGAGAAAGACAAAAAGATTGATGCACTAGAGGTAAAAATTTGCATATATTTAATAATAACTTGTAGTACCTTGTGTCTGTTGTATTGGACATTCAAGGTGGTGTTGTTTTCTAATGGTTCATTAAAATCAGGTCAGCTAAAATACTGAAAGGATTGTTGACAGTAGTCCCAAGTGTCAAAAAATTGGGGAAATGCATTTAGTTTTACAGCAATATTGATGGGACTACTTGGAATACTTACATGGGCAGATACAGAATTCCTCAGCACAAATAAATGGACTGAAGGGTCTGACTGTATAAATGCTGTGGCCTCAGATTGCTTTTATGCAATATGTAGTAAGTATGTTACATAACAGCAATTGAGCAACATAAGAATAGTCAGCCACTGGAGGTACATTCTTGTCTTTTCAGGTGAAAAAATTACTGAATTATTTATAGACTTCCTGATAGATCCTAGACTTTTCATGCATATCCCCACACAAACTCTCGGAGTGGAATTTCTAAGTCATTTCTGTGGTTTTAACTGCAACTTGTGTAAAGTTTAGCCTCTTTGAAGGAGTGATATTTTATGTCTGTCTTTGATGGAAGTATCTTTGTTTATACTGCTAAGCTTTTTAGTTATTTTTCATATTAAAGCATTTCTACTGCCTGTGTTTGTTTCACTCAGTGGGCTGCAATATGCAGATTATTTTTGTGTTTTAATTGACATTGTTTTCTCTCTCATCTCCTTGCAGAATGAATTCAAACTGGCTAAGTTACGTGATCATGAGGAAAAGCTGATTGTAACTGCATGGTATAACAAGGTGGGTCAATAATTCATCTGTTGATGTATCAGAAAAAACCTTATTTTGCTAAATGTGACAGTTAAATTTTAGTTATTTTAAGAAATACACCGAAAGAAATTCTGTGTGCATATTAAATAACCATGAGCTTCGCCTATGAAAGATGGCAGGGATTTTTCCTTCTTTCCTTGCTATTGTCTAAGCTGTTGTTGAACTTCTTTGCAGAGCCTGGCTCTCCAGAAGCTGGGCATGGAAGCCAGGCTGGTTGGCAGCAGTGGTGCCTGCAAGGATGGGCCCGGACGCTCCTTCCTGGCCCAGCAACGTCACGTCACCAACACCAGGAGGAATCTCACTGTTAAAGTACCAGGGGCAACATCAGATTAAACCACCAGGACCATGAGGAAAACCTACATGCTAAAGTGTCCTTACATGTTTTATAGCTTCCACTTTAACTACTTGATCAAAGAGGAGGTTAGAACTGGGCAGCTGCAAATTCAACATCAGAACTATCAGGAAGTGATTAGGTTGATCAGTGATGTGTCTAGAAGGCAGCACGTAGTTTTCCAAGTAGATTTAATAACTGCAGTATGTATTTACAAGCACAACTTAAAAGATTTATATTTGCCTTCAGATTATATTGTAAATATAAAATTTGGCACTATATATTTAAAACTTTATTTAATGGGTTTGGGCTGGAAAGTTGACTTTTGTAATGGGAAGATGTTATGCAAACATGTACTTCAGGAAACTGGCAATATTGAGCATTTTTGCTGGGCTCTTCTAAAAACAGATTTAAGGGATTGGTACCATGTTTTAAAAAATACTTTTTTTAGAATAGAAAGTACAATTTTAAAAGCAAGAAAATCCTTGCATTTATAGAAAAATAAAATAAAGGTATAGTACCACTTGCTGTATAACAGAAGACAGGATTTGTTTTGTGAGAAGCAGAAATAGTTTACTTAAAAAAAAAAAACAGCTTAAGTTTGTGTATATACACATTAAAGAAAACTTGTCTTTAAGATGTTGAATTCACTTAAGCCAAAAAAGCTTGTCTTTTCCTGTGTAAGAAAAAAGGCTATTACAATAATCCAAAAGTCTGGGCTGTATTGTAAAAGTCTGGTGTATTTGAATGCTGCATTTATTTGCAGAAAGGGGGTTGGGTGGGAAGGAACCCCTTTTATTTCAACCTATTTATAACAATCCCCTGCATGAAAACTAATTTTCATTTTTTTTTAAAATGTAGTTTCACTTCAGTTATTCTGAACTGACTGCTGGGCAGAGGAATGAAAGATGGCTTTGACAGCTGCTGGCAGCAGAGATTGTTTGTTGGCAGGGAGAAAAGTGTATAAACTATAATAGTTTGATAGAAGATGAAAAGGGGATTGATATGTGAAATTTGTGTGCAGGAATTTGCTGTCTTTCACAAAATCTGTCACTTTGTTTCCTAAATGTCTTATTTTTGTTGTGAAATGTATTTTTAGGAAACCTGTTAGTATCTGTTCTTGTTTGCAAACGGTCTAGAATGAATGCTTTATGTCTGTAGTTAAAGGAAATAAAATTGCAGCAGCCCTTAAACTAATTATTTTGGGGTGCTGTACTAGACCACCACCTAATACAAAACTCAACCACATGTGAGAAGGGAAACATGCCTGTCTCACCATTAATGCCATCTTTGATTTGACAGCAGGGTTCAGCTTTGCAGAATTTAAGTCTTAAATTGTGAAATTTGGGTAGTCTTTCATTTTCCATGCCCCTTACCATGGCTAGTTCTTTCATTTCTTCCTTCCCCAGCATCCTAAATTCATTACTGGGCATTGCATGTAATGCCAGGGAAAAGGCAAGTATTCATTTCTAATACTTAGGGTTGCTTCTTAGTTGTGGTGGTTGTTTTATTGTGCTGTACATTTAGGCATTCAACAGATTTCCTCCTTCAAAAGGTATTGTTTAAAAACCAGTCTCATGCTACACGTGATATGAGCAGAGAACATGCCAGACAAATGGCTGTTGGAGAGTTGTGTCTGTCTGGTGCTGTTCTTTGGGACTCTATGCTTGGACTACCTCTTGGGTTTCGAGGTCTAAATTTAGTGCTGCAGTGATATTAGTGGAGTTCGTGTTTTTAAGATAACAGTTGCTTGTTTAATCTGCTGATGGTGTGGGAGGTGGTGGTGAGCAGTGGAGCAGGAGACTCAGTCTTAGCAAGATGCTTGTGTTCCTAAAGCCTGGTACTTGGTGTGGTCTAGTGAAATGTGAAACTGTCACTGATGGTGTTGAGTGGGTCTCTTAACCCTCATTCTTTACAGCATGGAAACTTTCATGGATGTCCTTCAAATACTCTCATCTAGTTTGTAGGCTTGATGCATTTGTTGTACTTCTCACAGTAGTAGAGCTGTGTCAGTGTCTGTCAGGTGCTGAATAGTGACAAACTTGGAGCAAATGTCTTTGACTTAAACTTCTCAAAACTGCAGACCCTGGGACCAAAAATAACCAAGAACCTCCCTATCATTTAATTGGAAGTTCGTCTTCTGACTAGTGATGGAAGAATTTAAATCTTGAACTAGAGGCAGGGATCAGCCTTTTTCAGGGCAGAGTTGTCCCCAGTAGTCTTGTTGGGTTGCCAAAAATGAATCAGGTTTTCAGATATTGGATGAAACGTTGCTTATTTGGGACTTTTCCAAACTGTTAGGAGTTAAGCCTGTGAATACAACTTAAGGGTTTCTTTGGGACTGAGAACTTGTTTAAGAGCAGCTGTTCTACAACTGGTTAAACTTGGGTTATGTCCTGTGAATGAGGAACTGATCTATAAATACTGGATTACAAGCCATGGTGTTGTGCTCACTTCAGCTTATCTGGCTGTGCAGGAAGGACCATTAGATGAGTATAATTTTGATGTTTTCTTCATTCATGTCAAACAGAAAAGCTACTACTGACATTGCTGTGTTACAGCTGGGCTGTATCCAAGGTGCAGCAGCAGAGCTCTGTCAGTACAAGGCCTTTGCAGCACTGCTGAGACAGGACAAAGAAAGAGGCTGCTTGTCTCTGCTGCAAGGTGAACTCGTACCATCCCACCAGCACAGTTAGGAACTCATTCAAGTGTGAGGTGAAATCTTTGAACAGTGCTGAAGTTAAACAGCATTATTAGTAATTTAGCCAGTTTCCAGTAAAACGGGTAATGTCGATCCAAAGAAACAACAAATATGTTCTGGTTGACGTAGCATTTGCTAATTATTTTTTATATAAGATTACTATGGAAGAGAAATGTTTTATAGCAATAATAAAAATTTTGGAGTAGTAGGTTCTTTTACTCAAAATGGGTCAGGCAGCAGTTTTGAGAAGATTCTTTTGCAACAACTTTATTATAGTGGATTAAGAAACATTCACTGGAAATTAGTTTTCACCTGATTTTTTTTTGCTCATTAAAAATATATATATATGGGTACTCTATTTTCTATGATATACACTTACTTGGAAATAAGTAATATAAGCAATACTGATGTTCTATTTAGGTAGCCATAAGTAGTTTAGAAACTAGAAATGAAAAACAATTGTTTAAGACTTGGTAATATCTAGTACAGTAATTTTCTTACTTGTTTCTTTTTTCCCTTCCCCTAAAACTAGACTTAAGGTTTTCAGTGTATCGGTGTCTACATCTTCTGTTTAAAACAAATGTAAACACTGTATTGCATAGAACTTGAAAATTGCACTAATTTCTAAACTTTTGGTTTTATTTTTTTTCTTTGGAAAGAATTGTTTTATATTCACATAAAGATTTTTAAAATGAATTGTTTGGTGTCTTTATTCCAAGCAGTGCATTTAGTGGTCCCTTGCTGATACCTGGGCAACACATGACGTGGGTCTGCATGTGGATACATTTACACCGTCAAAATGTGGTCGTGCAGGATGAGTAACAAGTGTAAGGATGGTATGTATGTAACGAGCTGTGCTACCTTCTTCTCCTCTTTTCAGTTCATCCCTCCCACCCAAAGCTGGTTCCCTCTGCTCAGCCTGTGGACAGGGCACCTTGTGGAGCGAAAAAACTAAACCTCACTACAAATTAGCTGTTAAATGACTTCAGTAGTAGCTTACTACTTCTGGAATGGGTGAGGGTCTCTGCCTGTTCTCCACAGAGCACAGGTACACCTCTAAATCACCGTGTTTACTGTTATTTGGAAAAGAAAACTGACTGCCCTCTCCAGCTTTGCAGGTTATTTATGTGCTCCTTTCTTAGTCTCGTTATCTGCTTTCTTGTTCCTTGAACTCCAACCCAGAAGGGATGCTGGGAAAGAGCAGGCAGCCTTCAGCCCTCCAGAGGGAGGATCTGATGATGAAGATTGTGATGCCGCCGTGTGGAAGGGCCTTTGCAGTTGCAGAAATCCTGGTGAATGTGAAGTGGACAACCAGGGACAGAAGAACTATTTTTCCTGCTTTCCGAGGCTGGATGTAAAAGCAATTTCAGACAGTGAAGAACAAAAGCTGCAGGTGTGTGTTTGAGGGAAAAGGGAAAGGAAGAGGTGCTCAGCTGTGCAGGAAGCCTGAGCTGAGCTGCAGGATGTGTTCAACCCTGACCCCGTTCACTTAGAGCTTTTTCTGGTAGCTTCTGAAGAGTCAAGCACTGCAGTGGGAGGTTTTCATGTTTGTGTGAGAGGTGTCTCTGGGGAAGAGGTGCAGGAATAAAGCCCTGAGTTGAAAAGGAGTTGAAGTCAGCTGTGCGTGGGAGGTGGTTTTGGTGGAGGAGGCAAAATACTCAAGCCTGTAAGATGTGCTCTTTTCTCAGAGTACAATGGAGGTGTGAGGAAGAGGGGGAGGAAGCTTTTGGATATTGCAGCAGTTTGGGAAAGGAAATGGGAATCTGAGCTAAGCATTGGGGAAGAAAAGTACCACAAAACAGAGATGACACCTGCAAACTGGGAGTGCTTTGGGAGTACTGCTGCACACAGCAGGAACTCGTCACTGCTCCCCTCCCCTGTTCCCAGTCAATTTCAGGCATGCAGCCCACTTCCAGCATTCCCCTTCTGCTTCTTCCATGGAAGGAAAAGAAAGGACATAAGGTCTAGAAAGTCAAATGGACCTTCTTGTTTCTGCTGTGAAGGGAAAGTGTGGGAGTCCTTTCCCAGCAGCAGGTTGAAGGGCAGCTGGCACGGGGAGAGGAGTAGGTGGAGAGCTGGAATTGGGAATGACCAGGTTCTCTCTAGAAATAGGATGAGACAAGTCTGTGTTTTATAAATGAATTTGTTAGGCTCCCACCACATGTTCTCATGTCTCTACCTTATGGATCTGTGAAACAGCCTCAAGTGCTAGAAAGCCCATATCTTACTCCAACCTCTCATTTCCACCTGGCACGGAAAATCAGAGGAGGTGGCAGAACCTCTCCACCGAGCCTTACCAGAAGCCACATTCACTTGGGAAAAATTTGCTTCCTCTAGGAACATGTGAACAGTACTCCAGGGAAAACTGAAAACATAACAGGAAAAGATGGCTCTATCCCCATTTCCCCAGCAGGTGAGCAGGAGCTGGAGGTGTGTGTTATTGGTGCTGTGCTGCTGTCCTGTCAGGCAGCCCCAGTCCAGCTCCCGAGAGCTTCAGCTTCTCATTCCTGGAGGCCTCACTATATCCTGTGGTGCAGGTGTTACCCAGTCAATACACTTGCTGGTGTTAACAATTAGTTCTGAAATTTTGGGACTATTTCATTATATATGAGATAGTTTAAAAATAGTGATTTGTTGCTGATATTTTCCAAAGGACCCTTTTCCTCATTAGACTGAGCAGGTTTAGCCATGTGTCATGTACTGCTGGAGCTCACCCCTCTGCCTCTGGACAGACCAGCCACGTGCTGATGCTGGGCAGGTAAGCAGGGAGGATTTTGCATATTCTCATTTTACTTGTGTTGATGGAGTTGCTTACTTCCATCAGCTGTATAGGAATTGCCTTTGCAGTTACAGGAACCCTCTGCAATGCTGCAGTGACATGGAGCAAAAACAGGGCATGGCAGATGGCTACAGCCAGTGCTGCACATGGCCTGTGTTGGTCTTTACCTCACAGAATCCTGCATGACAAAAACGTTTTGGTGAAGATGTACTGATGCTTGAGACAAAGGTGTTAACTGAGTGATTAATTTATTTTTTTTTCAGGAGTAAGTGTTAAGGAAACAGAAGTGAGCTAATGCTTCTATAAGGGTTGTAAAACAAGGGCTGGTATTGCTGTTCTGCTGTATGCAGCCACAGCCTCCACACCCAAGCCCCTTCATTCATGTACAGTGCCATAGAAGAAGCCTAAAAGTGCCCAGGCAGTTCCATGCTGCTGACCTTTCTCATGGGATAAGGACTGCAAGGTCCACTTGTAGAAGATGTTATTTCGCAACTGCATTAAAAGAAACTGCCCAGCACATTCCCAGGAACACGGGGGAGTTTCCAAGGCCTTAATTTCAGCATTACTGACAAAGGATTTTCCCAATGAGGATGACAGCCAAGGCTTCCCTACCGAGGCACAGCACAGATCTTGTAGGGCTGTGGAGACATGGTGACACCCATCAAGGGCTGGAGGGTGAGTGTGCTGTCCGGGGGTGCCTGGAAGGTGAATGTCTGGAGCAGAGACGTGAAGAAGAGGAAGAGCTCGGAGCGGGCCAGCACCTCGCCCAGGCAGGCGCGCTTCCCTGCGGAGACAGCAACCCATGGCATCCTCAGACTGTGCTGCTGCTGCTTCTGCTGCTGCACATGCTGTCCCCTTCCCTTAGCACCGTGGCCCAGCTGTGCTACTCCCTTGCCAGGATGAGTTTGGCAGCCCAGACTGAGAAGGGGTGTGATGCTGGTATGGGAAACAGGGCTGCTAAAAGCAACCTGCCCAGGGAAGCAGCTGGCTGGGGTAGCCCGGGGTGGCAACAGGGAAGCCCTCAGGACACTCAGCCATGTGGCAGCAGGAGCACAGAGTGATGCTCCTGCCTCGGTGAAGGTTCCTGGGGCCTCTTATTGCTCCTCTCCTCCCTTCTGTGCATGTGAAGAGGGACAAGAAAGGGCTCTGAGTGTGGTTGTGGTGCTCTGGTGTGACCACATGAGCACTGCGTGAGTGGTAGCACCTGGGTACATCTGCCCTTCCCATCCATGCAGTTGGAAAGCCAAGCCCAGTGCCTCAGCACAAAACCACTACAATTCAACAAATCTTACCTATAGAAAATGCAAGAAAATACTCTCTTTTCCAGAACTTCCCATCCTTCAGGAAATGCCCAGGGTTAAATGTGTCAGGGGTTTCCCACTCGTTCTTGTCAAACATCACAGACGTTAAATTTACAGTCAAAACAGTGCCCTAAGAGAAGAAAAAAAGTCACACTACCTGTGGCACTGACACCAAAAGAGCTGTTTTATCTTCCAGTCTTCAATGCATGAAGAATATCCATAGTCAAATAATAATGGAATTATTTTTGTAAAAAAGGCTGCAGGGACAGATTTGCTACTTCTCTGTCTGGAGCTGCCGTGATTATATAACCATGTTTTCCCCTCATCACCATCATTTTTGTCTGCTGTAATCTTGGGCCAAAGTTCATGTAAGCGCTCTGTGAGCTGGGATCTGTCCCTCAAAGACACGCCCAGGGGGTGTGACACCCTACAGGGCTCTGCACTATTTGTGGAGCTGGAGAAAGTTGGTTGAATGGCAAAAGTCCAGGATGAGCAGGACTGACCTCTAGACAGGGCAGGGACAGTGTGTCTGTGCAGGAGGGATGTTGTCTGGTGACTCGTGCCTGGGGAGCTGGGAGTCTCCCTGAGGTCCCAGTGTTCTGGGGTGGGTTTACCTTTGGGATGAAGTAGCCATCCAAGAACGTGTCCTTTGATGCTATTCTTGGCATGTTCAAAGGGACGATATTGGCTTTCCT
>VXBA01004264.1:0-16985 GCA_013399895.1 Serilophus lunatus
CCTCTTACTTTTAAGGGCTATTTTCCGTGGTATCCTCCCAATTAATTCCTTGAATAATCCAAAGTCCNGGTATCCTCCCAATTAATTCCTTGAATAATCCAAAGTCCACCTGCCAAAAGTCCAGTGTGGATGATCTGTTTCTGCTACATCCAGTCTCTTTTTAAACACTTCCAAGGATGGTGGTTCCACTACTTTCCTGGGCAGCCCATTCCAATGGTGAATCACTCTTTCTGTGAAGAATTTTTTCCTAACATCCAGCCTAAACTTCCCCTGGTGCAGCTTAAGACTGTGTCCTCTCATTCTGTCACTGGTTGCCTGGGAGAAGAGATCAACAGCCACCTACAATCTCCTCTCAGGCAGTTGTAGAGAGTTATAAGGTCTCCTCTGAGCCTCCTCTTCTCGAGGCTAAACAAACCCAGCTCCCTCAGCTGCTCTTCATAGGACTTGTGTTCCAAACCCCTCACCAGCCTTGCTGCTCTTCTCTGGACACATTCAAGCAACTCAATATCTTTCCTAAACTGAGGGGCCCAGAACTGGGCCGTACTAGAGATGCAGCCTCACCAGTGCTGAGTACAGGGGAAGAATGACTTCCCTGGTCCTGCTGGCCACACTATTCCTGATACAGGCCAGGATGCCACTGGCCTTCTTGGCCACCTGGGCACACTGCTGGCTCATGTTCACCTGGCTGTCAACCAGTACCCCCAGGTCTCTTTCTGTCTCACCAGCCTGCAGTGCTGCAGAAGGTTGTTGTGGCCTAAGTGCTGAACCCAGCATTTAGACTTGTTAAACCTCATGTCATTGGATTCTGCCCATCTCTCCAGCCTGTCACGGTTCCTCTGCAGAAACCTCCTGCCCTCTAACAGATTGACACTTGCTCCCAACTTGGTGTCAACTGCAAATTTACTAATGGTGGAATTAATCTCCACATCCGGATCATCAATAAAAATATTAAAAAGGACTGGGCCCAACACTGATCCCTGGGGGACACCACTAGTGACTGGCTGCCAACTGGATGTGACACCATTCACTATCACTCTCTGGGCCTGGGCATCCAGCCAGCTCTTAACCCAGCACAGAGTCCAAGCTGTGTCAGCTTTTCCAGGAGTTTGTTATGGCAGATGGTGTCGAAGGTTTTGCTGAAGTCCAGGTATACTACATCCATAGCCTTCCCCACATCCCCCACGTAGGTCACCTGGTCATAAAATTAGATCAGGTTGGTCAGGCAGGACCTACCCCTCCCAAATCCATGCTGGCTGGGTCTGATCCCTTGGCCATCCGGTAGGTGCTGCATGATTGCTCTCAAGATGATCTGTTCCATAATCTTGCCTGGCACCAAGGTCACGCTGACAGGCCTGTAATTTCCCAGATCCTCCTTCTGGCCCTTCATGTGGATGGGTGTCACAATGGCCAATTTCCAGTCATCTGGGACCTCTCCAGTGAGCCAGGACTGTTGGTAAATGATGGAGAGTGGCTTAGTAAGGTCATCTGCCAGCTCTCTCATCAGCCTAGGATGGATCCCGTCTGGTGCCACAGACTTGTGAGGATCCAAGTGGCTCAGCAGGTCTCTAACTGCTTCCTCCTGGGTTACAGGGGGGCTTTATTGCTCCTTGACCCCATCATCCCGCAGGAGCCAAAACATCCTGCCCTCAGCTTCCACTGTGTCTTAATTGCAAAGGATGAGCAAGCACTGCAAAACCTGGCTCAGCTGGAAGTTGGTTTAATTTATTTTTATATGGGAAAGAAGATACTTGTATTTATCACAGTAATAGGATTTTTGATGCCACAGATAGGGGCCTAAGTAAAGGATGTATTTTATTCATTACAGGTGTAATAGCTTCATAGTGTGCAAGGTGAACTAGATGGTCTAGAGCAGAAGTCTCTAAAATTTTTATTCAGTGTATACCCATTTAAGTGAAAAATTCTTGAGTATGCACTTTAATGTATGTATGCTCATCTATAAATTACAAACATGTAATACTATACTAATATTAGGTACACTAATAAAATATACACAAAATAGAAATGAAAAAAGTATGATAAAAATATTTCAAAATTTTATTTAATTTAATTATTGGTAGAAATGTACTTTCTTCCTGTACGTCAGGAAGTCTTGGGTACCACCTGAGGTACAGCAATCCCAGTTTGGAGACCACCACTCTACAGACAGAAGCTGTGAGGCCTACTATCCATTGTCTCATATCCAGACAAAAGGATACTTCTGTTCTGATTTACACAGGATAGGAGGTGTCTCTCCCTGTCTGCTTAACTTGTTTTACACCTGCAGATGGCTGCAAGCGAAAGATGTGCACAGGTGAGTAGGCCTAGTCAAGACTGGCACATAAAGATTAATAAGATCCTAGGATCTCACACAGCAGAAAACACAGGTTTTGAGAGATTAAAAAGATGCATGTGGCTACTTTTTTATGAAGTATTTTCTCATTAAACCAGTTTCATCTAAGTGTTTTTAATGGCATTGTGGGGAGCACTTCATTTGAAATTTAATGGAAAAGTGCTTTTAGAAACAAAAAAAATTAGATAGTGCAAAGGGAAAAAAGTGAATAGAGGAGAGTTGCGGACAAGTGAACAGAGAGTAAGAAAAGAATAAAAACATAATTGCGGCAATTTAGAACAGGAACCAGTGAAATATACAGATAGTTTCTCCAATGCTAATGCTGTCTTTTTAAATACTTTTTTTTGCAATCCTGCATGAGAACTTTATTTTCCTGATTTTTACATAGCAACATTATGTAATAGAATCTTCAGCTCCTCAACATTCATATTTATTTATAATTCATTATGTTATACTGTATCATTGGACTCTTCCCATTGTCACAAAGACACAACCTTGCATAGAAAATGTCTCCTTGGGGTCAAATTCTAACTGACATACAAAAATCATTAAGTGGATCTTAGAGTCAGTAAGTTTCAGCATGCAAGGCTGAAGATGCTGAGTTCCTGATCCTACTTCAACTCAGCCAAATCTCCTGTCAGCATTTATGTGCTGACTCCTGAAAGCCCATTTAAAATTAGCTGTGAGATACCTGCTCTCATCTGTCACCACACAGGAACTTTTTTGGTTTAGTCCCATAAACCTAGCTGAACAGTTGGAACTGCTATGAGGCATCACAGTACTCATATGTCAGATTTTAAAAGTCTGAAAGCTTTTCAACTACTAACCTAAGGCTACTCAGGCTTTTGAAGAATAACTCCAGTTTATCAGCATTTGTGTGAAGCTTTTTGGATCACAGTTCTGCAAGTGACTTGAAGGCTGCAGTGAGCACCAAACCTTAACTCAAATCTTAGCTCAGCCAACAGCTTCTGCATTGTCTAGATCATATTAGAGATGTTTGGCTTATAACCCAGTTCTGACAATAATACAGTGTTAGCTGATCCTTTCATGCAGAAGGATAAATGGGATGAATCACACTTGAAGATAAAAATGGAAACAAGAGACAGATAGACTTCTTGACCTCCTGCATTTCTCTTAAAGACAAAAGTTGCAAATGAGCCACAGGCTTTGGTAGCAATGGACACTCCATTGGTTGCTTTTTTGGCAACTTTCAGGTCTGTGAATGTTTAATGATACATTTAAAGTAAAATAAACCCTGTTCTCACATTTAAGCTATTTTTTTCTTTCATTAATTTAGCCTTTTCTAACTACAATTCAAAACAAGTAGTTTTGGATTTGGGAAAGGCCTGTGCTGTTCCACTTTGGTTTTTTTTCCCCACCAATAATCTGTTCATTTCCAACTAACAACATATATTTAATTAATTTTAATATATTAGCATTAGTGCCAGGGAATGGAAATTCAGTACACAAGGGCCTGACTGAATAAGTATAAAATTTGTGAGTAGGTATGAGCTATGGTTATTTTGCTTAATATAAATACATTTTGCTGCAGGTATATCCTGTTGGTAGAGATATCCTCTACTGGAAGTTAAATCATCTTGTCAGCAATTATTTGTGTCCTGATTTTATATTAATTACAGAAATACTTAGCAAGTGTATTCTTGCTTCCCACTGAACTCTGTCACAGTTGGGGCAAGAACGACACACTGGGTTGCTAGATAAGATTGTCCAAAATGGCCACTTTATTGCTGTCACATTTGGTATTATCCCCTTACAGAAGGCAATGCGCTTTCCTCTCATAGGACAGAAAGTTGTTTTCCACTACTATGACTGGAGAACTATAAAAAGCAACCAGAAGGCTCACTTATCACTAGTTACAATGTTCTTGCTACAAAGTTTACCTTATACATTATCAGCAACAGACACTTGTGGCCAAGTACCAATAGCTCTTCTGCTTTAGCTCTTCTAAGGATGCGCTGAGATTCACAGTAACCCACTATTTCAAGGGTATATCTGAATATTATCAATATTAATTTCATCAATTAATGCCAGGGTGCTGCCAGGCCTGCTGCCATCCCTGACGGAACTCCTTTTGTTTGAATGCTTTTTATAAAAGCATTGCTGTTTTAAAATGTTTTGGGAAATGTATGGCATTACTTTCCAATGAAAAGATAGATTGGGAATTCTAGAGGAAGAATTGAAACTATGGTGTGCCACATTTGTCGCTAGTCTCATGGAGAGTCTTTTGCTGCCTACCACAATTCACACTTCTTTAGCCTCCGTTCCCTGAGCTCCTTATCTTCAGATCCTATCTGCCCTTCAGGTCCTTTCTGCCCTTTCCTTCTTGAAACCAGGCTGGGAATGGTTCATAGAGGCAGATAGAATTTGAATAACTAATTACTAATATGCTGGTAGAGCATCACAACGGGGAAAAGGCAAAGGGTTTGGTTACCTGATGGTCTGAAAAAAATAGAGATCTGAGGAGATGTGAAGAAAGAATCTACAAAGAAAAATAGCATGTTTCTCTAAGATAAGGACCATGTCTGAATGCAGAATATAAGCCAGTGAAATGTCCAGAATCTCACTGAATGCCAGGCCACCTCTGTACAAGAATGAATTTAAAAGTCTGATCTAGAACACTTGTTATGGAAGCATAACTCTGATTTCCAGATCTGAGCTTTGACAGCAGGAAGACGTCCACTGAAACTGTTGGGATGAATCTCACTGATTTTTTGAATGAGCTTCAGTGTCTTCCTGGCTGAATAGCACTTCTGTGATATCTAGTCCCTCCCCCTCTTTCTCTGCCAAGAAAATCTGAAAAATCGGTGCCTTTGCCTTTGACACCCTGCAATTTTGTACGGTTGCTGAAGAAGTTGCTGTTAAATTTGTCTGAGGTGACAAATGTCTTAGGAACTCTCACCGCCATTCATTTTTTACTTTGTGATCTGTTTCAGATATTTGTTTGTTTGCAGTTTGTGGGTTTTTTCTTACACTACCAGCTCTGTAAGCTGAGTCTGCTGCCTAAGCTGTGCTCTTACAGGGACTGCATCACTATTAAGAAAGAGGACTCCACAGCTCAGATGTTTTTATCATCTCTGTAAACTGGAGAAAAAGAAAGGATGATTGGTCTTCCTCTTGTGTCTCAACCTGCTCTGTAAATCTTAGAGTAAAAAGCTGGGAAAGGTAATTTTAATGATAAAAATTAGCAGGTAGACTCTTACAGAAACAAAAAGAAAGTACAACTGTGGACAAAGGAGCAGTTACCAGTTTCACATTTTTATTGTTTTGGAATTTGTAATTCTATTTTCAGGCTGTTCAGTCTGCACAACAAAATAAAGGCAGAAGACTGCTGGAAACACTGATTGCTTTGAAGAAACAGAGTAGAGTTATATCCAAGATAAACGTGCTTTATTGAACAAATGGAGTAAGAGCTATCTGGTGGCTATAATCAACATATGAACTAAGGTAAACAGTGGCACATTTTAAGTTCTAGCACTCTATAGAAACTTAAGGATTCATTATGTATGAGCATGACATACTTTTTTTTTTTTTTAAATGTAAAGCCATGGGATTTGAAATGAGAAATTGTAATGCCTCATAAATCAGGGACTCATGGTTACCTGAACAGTAGTGGTGTAAGATATTTGAATGAATTGGTTATTCAAATTGGTCATTCGAATGAAGTGGTCAGGTATCCACAAATGTTATTCTGCTTCTCTGTATTCAGAGAAAGTCAAAAGAGCAAATTATTGGTGGAAAGCTCCACACTCTATAGTAATCAAAAAACCAAATGCTTCTGTATGATTGACTACTAGGAATATCCCCTGAGCAGTCAGTTTCACATTTAATCTTCCATTAATGAAAGAACTATGCCACAGATATATGTGGTGTTATTTTATAAAAAAATCCAATGTACAGGAAAGATAAAAGAAAGGAGGAAATAAAGAGATAATCGGTACCTTTGTTAGTGGAAAGATGACAGATGGAAAAAGAAATATATGATACAGCAATAAAGAACAAGCAAACACATCAATTTTGAGCCGTATTATGACAAGCACTTCTTTTGTGGATATTTCTGTGTTATGGCATATGTGGCTGATCCCATGATGAACTAATGATAGAATGACAAGTTTGTGGCATGTGACAGTTGTGATTTGCTAATACAAGAGCAACATAACAAATTCACCACAGATGTAAGCAGACGTTCAGAGCTATAAATCTGAATTATCAAATCTGAATTTTCCAGAGCTGTGCTTTACTCTATCTGTTTCAATTTGGACATAATTCTTTCTCGAATAAATATATAGAAAATTTGCATAAGCTAAACCCAATTTTGAAGCTTTGCTTTCTTATTTTCTTACAATGCCTGCCATAGAGTAACATGTTTTAGTGCAAAATACCTATTATTTCAATCTATTTGTATCTTACAGCAATTAAAACCAAGTTCAATACTGGCACTGTAGTCACAGAGCATTTGTTAGCCTTCTGTTCTCTTGAAAGACAAACATCTAGAGACAGCTGGAAAGGCAGCATTTTTCTGTAGTTTGATTTTCTGTATGACACTGCAACATAAACATTTAATAATAAATTAGAAGTTCCAGAGTTGCCATGATGGCTATTGCCTATTTCCAGCAGGTAGCATGGCATCTGTAGTTATTAATATGTACCCAGATCACAGTATTGCCTGTAGCTTTATGCAGGTTGTTATTCAAGTTAGCACTTAACTAAATCATTACAGATGAAGGTAATTTGCTCTCTTAGTATTTTAGATTACCTTAGTTAGCTCATTATTAGTTAACATGACTTCTGGTGTACAATTCAAATAATTAAGGCAATATTGTAAAACAGCTTGAGCTACTTTAATATTTGTAAGTCTTAAGTCGTCCTTGATTATATTTACTATAAATATACATATTTATATACAGATTAAAAAGTGCTATTAATTGTGTGTGTTAAATATAAACATGGTTTCTGTAGATAGGGGATTAACTTTTAAATAGAGAAAGATGGGAAATTAATTTAGCAGACCTTAGGATATAGTAATGACAGGCACAGAGGCAATGTCAGGATTTTATGATTAGTATATGAAAATTAAACCATGAGCCGCTTACACCATGACCCCCAATAAACTAAATTATCAGCATTGTTTTGCTTCATTTTATCTCAAATAAAATATTACCTTTTGTAGCTTCTTCCTTTTTATTAGATTTTTTTTTATCCTTGGGCAACTTAGTTTAATAAAACTACTTGATTATTCTGCCAGCTTCAAGTCAAAATGTTGGTCCTTACTTTTAGATTGAAGTAGATTTTCCTAAAATATTTTTTGAATTTTACTTGCATTTCCTGAACAGCAAAAGCTGAAGGACTTACCAAGATTAATTTTCTCAAAGATTTAAAATTCCCTCAGGTTATTATACATAGAGAAATAGTCTCCTTTCCTACTGAAGGCTTTTCATAAGTTTCTATTGATCATGGTTGCAAACCTGGACATACTCAATTCCATGAGGCAGTGATCTAGAAATAATGCCAATGATGTAATTTCCTAGTGCCAAACTTGAAAACCAAACAGGTCATTGCCACATAGCAAGCTGCATCACCTCCTCCCTCAAGCACAAACTGGCAGCAGCAAACTACTCAGAGAAGATGAGCCTGCCTACCTAACACCTCCTCACTCATAACATTCTCACAAGCAGCAAGTTCTTTTATGAGCTCTAAACATTCTCACAAGCAGCAAGTTCTTTTATGAGCTCTAATGAGTGAGATAGCATGTCTGTTAAGTGAAGTGCCTAGAAAGAATATGAAATTCTCAAGGATCATTTTCATATGTATTTAGATCACAAAAAAGCTTAAAAAGCCCTTCTTATATGCAGCTGCATCTACTGCATGCCAACAAAATATGATATCAACTCACTTAAGCAAAAGCATTACAGAGACTTCTCAAAACATCTCAGGCTCTCTACAAAATATGCTTATATAACCTACTTTTTTGACCCAATCCTTAAAATAGATCTTGTGCAAATAACAGAAAAATTCCCCCAAGATAAAATTGTTTCACTGGGACTGCTCACCTACTAAAAAGGGGCCACTGAGTTTCATCTGTCACTTAAAAAGCCAGACCCCACACTACACAAGCTGTGAAGTCCAATGAAAACTATCTAATGTCCTTGAGAAGTGAGTTAACCAGGTCCTCTATCAAAAAAAAGAAATTGCTGAAAGAATATCGCAGATGAAAAAAAGCCTGTATGTCAAGGAGACTTACCAAATGATAGTCACTTTACAGTTTTCGTCCTTTTAGTAAGATTGTTGAAAGCTTGAACTCTTGCAATATCATCATAGCCATGCAGATTGCTGAAGCATGCTTTTCACCAATGCGTGCACCAAAACGGTCCCAGCAACACTACCAGGAGACCCATGACTGAAGAACTTCTTATTTCTGATCCTCAGAACTAAGCAGGCTTCTCTGGTGATACTTTCAGATATCTCTGCAGCCATTATTGTAGGTATTGGTGGCAAACATTTACTTTGCCTTTAGAGTAAACAATATGCAGAATTCATTAATTGTCAACATTTAGGTTTCAGAAAGTCATTATGGTCACATTTTCCTTGCAAAAATTTTCAGTTTCTGCAAAAATTTTCAGTTTCCATGTTATCACCATCCTATAGTTACATATATTGAGTCTCCTTTTAACTGTGAATGTGAGAGAAGAGCCTGTGAACTGCAAATCAGCTTTGGGACAGACACAAGTCACGTCTGCCTCACCAAACCCAGCTGCAGAAACATAGTATCAAAGAAACACGAGGCTTGCAAACTAAGCAAAACACGAACAAGGCAGTGATAATTTCCAATTAAACTTATCGTTCTCCAAGATAAAACAAGGATTCATAATGAATTTGATAAATTATTGTAATAGTTTAACCAGCCCAAACCAGCATGTTCATGAACCATTAATAATTCTATTACTAAGGGCTGAAAGACTTGAGTTAGCCTTAATACTATTCCTAGGGCATGTGTGTCATGGATATTGTAATTTTCTTTATTTCAAATATTAAAAAACTTCATATTGATGGTGAATCACAGCTTAGAATTCAAACAGTTCCTCTTAATAGATGTTCTTCTTATCATATTAGTGTAACTTCAGAAAATCTCTTCAAACTTGCAACATTTAAAAATTAAATGTTATATAGTTTATATATTATATGCATGTTATAACATTATAAACAAATGTATCTATTTTGTGTGTATTGCTTCTCTGTACGTTATTAATGCATCATAAAAGTCTAACTCAAGAGACTAAAACCTCTAATTCACTGCTAAATTAAAGAAAGTTATTTTTCAATATGTACAGCTGTTAGTACCAAAAGTCATTTATGACATGGCATGTTTATTTTATGGAATTATGCATTGAGCAGTATGTCCTCTTCTGGAAGCTGCAACGTACACTTCTTGGAAAAAGTATCATATTATTGCTCTTGTGAAAACAGTGATTAGAACATAATCTGAGCACCTTTTCAAGAAGTTGTTTTTTCAGATCATTCACTTTCACACAATATAATATTTTTTTAGAAATGTTCAATCTTCCTTGTGTTCAAGTGTGTAATTTACTATAGACATATTAAATTAGGACAAAAACCCTTGAGTCCTGTGAAAGCAATGCTGAATGTCGCTCTTTAAATTAAGGTGCTTTGGGCTTTTTTTTTCCTCAATAGCTTGGTGCTGACACGACAGAATGATTGTCCGGAACAGGCACAGATAGGGTGTACCAGAGGTCCAGTGCCCACTCCATCACTCTCCTCAAACACAGTTCTGTAACTGCTAAAGAAAGGATTTCACAAACAGTTGATCCAAAATGCCACTGTGAGCTCAAATAGGCAACAGCTTTATTTGATAAAAAACTTACATATTACCTCATTAAAGCTGGCACAGTGGTTTTTTTATATGTCACTCATCACCTTGATATATTTAAAATATTTTGAAATAGACATTCTGTCTCTACTATGTCTACTCTCTTCCCTGCCAAAAGTAAGAAGCTCAGCTAGAGAGAGCAAATAATTTGATTGGGTCACAGCTCAGTTTCTAGTGTGGGAAATGTGAAAGAATTATGGTGGTTTTTAAAAAATTAGTTCTGAATGCAAGCACCTTGTGAAATTAAATTACCTATTATAACATTCTCAGTCTAGTTCTGAGATCTTGGTTCCCAGATTCAGTAATCGAAGGACAGTTAAGAAAGGAGGAGATGACTGTCATGACTTCATGCGACGTTACTTTACATTCAGTTTCAATTGCTTTCTCAGACAGGTAGGTATTGTACTTATATACTATGATAGTGCTTACTGGCCTAAAAGAGACAGAGAGTTTTACATAAATCTTTCTGTTAGGATCTCCAACTTATGTCCTCACCATCTCTGCATAATGTTTCTTATTGGTTTTGAATCAATTTATGTAGGGGACTGAATGTCAAATGACTGCAGGTATGAGTCCTCTATCATATTTATTTTTGGTATTACCTGAAAAAAGAGCACAGACTGCAGCAAAAGATTTCAGTGTATTCCTCTAGCATCTTATGGATATGATGGATGCAGCTGGTGATATGCAGGCACAGCTGGCAGAAGGGTAAAGGCTGCCAGCAGAGCTGAAGGGCCAGCAACCACATCTCAGACACGCTCTGTGGCCAAGTTGCCCCAGAGGCTGACAGCTGGCAGCTGGCTCAGAAAACTGGACTTATCCAGCTTTCTACATCTTACTTAGAAAAGGGAGGATATACACTGCATGGTCAAGACATCTCCGGGTAATGAGTGAAACTCGTTTTGTATTTTTTTCTGACATACAGGGGGCTGGAGGAGTTACCGCAACATAGGCCATTCCCTGCAGCCATACTCCTCCAGTTATATGTCAGAAGATTTTCAGCCTATCTTTCAGATTATAAAATGCTCTCAAGAGCTTCACTTGCTCATATTTAGTTCTACTCTCATCATTTCTTGTGTTCTTAAACCTTTTCTTTCAGTTTGCTAGTGGCAAGTCATTTCATATTATTAAGTCAAAGTATTAAATTATGCCTATGTTTACTTACATTCTTTGTTTACATTACATTTGGAGATTGGAGAGTGAATAGGAGTTGTTAATGGTGCTTCCCTCCATTCAACTTCCCTTTGGTGTACTAGCTGGAAGGTTTTACAATGAGCTGATCTCTCCACTGAGGATAATGAAACACAGAGTCTCGGGGAAAACAAATAATTTCCCTCTGTTGGTTGAGAAAGGTTTCCTGAAAGCAAGAATTTTCCATCTCTTTATCCAATATCAAAATTCCTGTGTTAAGATTTTATCAGGCCAAACAGGTATCAAAGCATGAGGCCAAATTTAGACAAACATTGGTGTTCCTGTGGAGGGAGTATTTCTCTTCACTGGAGGATAAGAATCACTATGGCTGAAGTAATACACTGGATAAAAGAAATGATCTTTCTAGGAAAACACAAGTTAAATTAGACCACTACATTCTCAATGCAATAGTAAAGCCATAGAAAAACATTAATCCTTATCAATTATATCATTAACTAATTCTTGGAAGTTATGAGCTGGTAGCAATAGTCACTGAACATACATAAAATTTGATCTTAAGGTCAGTCAGTCTTATGTAGCTAAGATAAAACACAGCATCTGAGGTTTATTTTTATCTTCTTTGGCATCTTTTAATGTTCCTTTGTACTACTTTAAAGTGTGCAGTCACAGAATCAGCTAGGTTGGAAAAGACATCTGAGGCCATCAAGTCCAGCCTGTGACCTAACAACACCTTGTCAACTACATCATGGCACTAAGTACCACAGCCAGTCTCTTCTTAATCACCTCCAGAGATGGTGGTACCTCCACCAACTCCTTGGGCAGCCCATTCCAATGTCTAACCAGTCTCTCCGTAAAGATCTTCTTCCTAATGTCTAACCTAAGCCTCCCCTCCTGCAGCTGAAGACTGTGCCCTCTTGTCCTACTGCTGGTTGCCTGGGAGAGGAGACTGACCCCCACTTGGCTACACCCTCGTTTAAGGTAGTTGTAAAGAGTGATAAGGTCTCCCTTGAGCCTACTCTTGTCCAGGCTAAACAATCCCAGCTCCCCTAGCCACTTCTTGTAGGACTTATGCTCCTTCACCAGCCTTATTGCCCTCCTTTGGACATGTTCCAATACCTCAACATCTTCCTTAAATTGAGGGGCCCAGAACTCAACACAGTACTTGAAGTGTAGTCTAACCAGTGCTGGAGAATCACTTCCCTGGTCCTTCTGGCCACACTATTCCTGATACAGGCCAGGACAGCCAACAATGTTGACAATCCACAGATGTCTAAGAAAGTACATGTGGAGGTTTGGGAGAGGGAGGGTGTTGGGGGAGTTCTTAGTGGGCGGGGGGAGGAAAGGGATATTTCATTTTTAAACAGTTTATTGGCTCCCCGTTCTGTTACAAACCCTGGTTTGGTTTTTTTCCCCCCCTTAATAACC
Source organism: Serilophus lunatus (assembly GCA_013399895.1). Lineage (NCBI taxonomy): Eukaryota > Metazoa > Chordata > Aves > Passeriformes > Eurylaimidae > Serilophus > Serilophus lunatus. The sequence goes on from VXBA01004264.1 coordinate 12,831, forward strand.
TTCTCTCGCTCTCCCCTGCCACTTTGCCCTTTGGAGCTGACCGGGGGAGAGGTGAGGGGGTCGCCCCAGTTGTCCACCCACAGTTCTCTTAACAGGAACTCACTGAAACGTGGACTGGCAGCGATTGCCAGTGCGCGCGGCGGGTCTAGTTCCAGCATGGCCCCGGCTCGGCTGTGCGGACAGTGGCAAAGATGCGGGTTCCCCTTGCAGCGCTGCACGGGGTCCAGCGGCTTTCCCTGGGTCCTTGCGGCAGCTGCGGGTGGGGGAGGCCGGCTGGGGCTGGCTGGCTGCGGGTGCTGGTCGCAAACCTGGCGGTGGGAGCTGGCGGGCACAGCGCGGCTGCGGGTTTGAGTCCCTTGCCGGTGTGGTCCCGGCGCCAGGGAGAAGAAGTTGCTGTGCCGTTCCCTGCCTCTCCCTCAGGCGGACACCCGATCCCTGGGTGTCGGCAGTGGGCTCTGGCAGCGGTGGGCGTGGACATGTGCTGGCTGTTCTTTGCCGGCGGTGCTTCGGTGCCCATGGGCGATTCTCAGTGGCGTCCCGCTGCCGTAGCCAGTGCTGGCGGTCGGCAGTAGCTCTGCTGGCCCCGCACCACTACAAAAGTGCCCCAGTGGCCGTGCTGGCCCCCGAGCCGCCACGAGGGAGCCCAGCACGGAGTCCCGTGGTGCCAGCAGCCCCGGGAACGGCCCCCGCATGGTGGTGTGGGTGCGATGGCTACTTGGGTGGCTCCTGTGGTCCTGATCAGCCTCGGAGACCCCTTTTGAGGGTTCCCGCGGTCGATGAGTGCCCTGGAGAGGCGGCAGCCAGCCCGCGGCTGGGAAAAAACAAGGTGCTGGGAAGCAGCAGGCTCGCCAANAGGTCCTGTGGCTTGACTCCACCCACTCCCATTGGCACTGGAACCAAGCCAGCACAACTGCAGGTGGAAAGTTTCCCTGAATAGCATCCCTGGGTTGGGGGGAGGACTTTTCACTGTGCTGTGTTTTTCAGAGACTTCAAGGGCTGGGAGTTAACTACCACCAGAGAGAGAGAAGAGGAAGCGGCTTTCCCTTCCCACTGCTTCTCTTTGGCCAGCCCGCCTGGCCTTTGAAAAGCAGTTCCCTTATTCCCTTTTTTTCCCTTTTCCTTTTTTTTTGCATGGTTCTTTGTCGGGAGTAACTCTGTGTTAAGTCTGGAGTTCCCTGAAACTTGTCTTTTCTTTGGTTGAGCTCCAGACAAATAAACTGTTTCTCTGTTGTTCAAATTCTGATCAGTCTTCTCGTCACTGTTGAGCTTGCCCCTTAGTGAAACACAGTGGTGCTAAACCACCACAGTACAGTTAAATTAAAGAGCTCTGTATATCACTATAGCATCAGTAGGAAACTTGAATTGCATTGTGCACTGAAAACAGAAGAAAAAGCACTAAAGCTGCTGTAGTGCAAATTTGGCTTAAGCCTTTTGCTTTTCTGACAAAAACATATATTCCTTTTCGAGGATTCACAAAGTAATGTGTATTTTCATTATTTATGTATATATATGTCAGATCTTTGTAAAAGTGGCCTTATCTGGATTCAGGATACATACTCAAGCCTAACCAAAGTGGTACCTTGACTTTGGACTCAACCTTGATTACTGCAGATAGACCTAGTCAGAAAGACCTTCCTGAGTAGGGGTAGTGTACACGTAATTCACAAATATAGGACCCTGTGCTGGATCTGGCTGTGTCAGAGATATTTTTTATGATCTTTCTACTAGTCTGTTTCAATTACTTTGGAAAGGCCGAGATTTTTAGCCATTTTTGACACTTTAAAAACCGTCTCAACCAGACCTGCTCTGTATAAATTCGCATTTCACAAGGGTGAATAAGCATTCAAATGTCATATAGGCTCCCAAGTCCAGTATTTATGACTCTACATTTTCTGATAACAGGCATTCACAAAACTAAATCAAATCCTTTCCCTCATGATGATTTTCAAACTACATTCTGAAATTCCCTGCCTAGTACACCTCGTCCAATGGAGGACAGGATTATAAGGACAAGAAGTCCCTATAATTCAAGGATAACAGCAACTGCCTGAGGGAAGGGAGATGTATTTGCAACTTCCCCTGGTTAGCAAGGATCTGAATCCAAATTTCCCATCTCTATTGAAAATGCCCTAGAAAATGTAACTGGAAGTTCTGGGAGAGACTCTCCCAATTTTTCCTCTCAGTGTTTTTACACTTTGCATAAATAATTAAATGTTCATGGAGTTTAGGTGAAGGAGAAAATGAATTTGCCAGGCTGTGATTAAGGCACTTGATTGGAAAGCCAGGTTTGAATCCCATTTCTAATGAATATTTAATTCTCCTGATACCAGACAAGCCATGGAGGTACTTTCATTCCCTCCTCCTACAATCCTTACGCTAGCCTCATCAAGTGCCTGGGCACCTGCAGATCAAGAACATGACAAGACTCATGAACTAAACACTGTGAAGCTAATGGGCACTGAGGAGCAGTTGAATGAGCTGGGGTTGTTCAGCCTGGAGAAGAGGAGACTCAGGGGTGACCTGCTACCTGAAAGGAGGTTGTAGTCAGGCGGGGGTCGATCTCTTCTCTCAGACAACTGCCAACAGGAGGACACAGTCTCAAGCTCCATCAGGGGAGGTTTAGACTTGATATTAGGAAGAAATTCTTCACTCAAAGGGTGATCTGCCATTAAAAAGGGCTGCCCAGGGAGGTGGCAGAGCCACCGACCCTAGAGGTGTGCAAGAGTAGGCTGGATGAGGCACTTGGTGCCATGGTTTAGATGATGGATTGGTTAGATTATAGGTTGGACTTGATGATCTCTAAGGTCTCTTCCAACCTTGCTGATACTGTGATACTGTAAATCAAGTACTTAAAAAACTTTCATGGTGCTTATTTTAACAGCCAGTAGCCTGTCTAGCGAGACAGCTGCAGAGATGCTTCAGTGCTCAGAACTACTGGAGATGTTTCATAGCTATTCCTTTTGCCAGCAAAAGTATCAGAACAACTTCACAGTGATTCACATTCTTGACTTGCCTGGGAACCTGCACACAGCCAGTCCTGGGACACAGAATTGACTAATCAGCGATGAATTGCTCCAAGAACTTAACCATTCACTGCCAATGTACACAACAGAATGAAGTACGTAATCACATCTGTGATGTAAAAATAAATGCTTTTATTTACATCCCAAGCAGAGGCCTTGCAGATCAGTGGGAGAGCCACACATCAGTGTGCAAACAAAAAGCACGTTTCTCCATGCTGCAATCTCCACGTGTCCACCAGGGTTAGTGCAGGAAGCAGACGGGCAATCCTACCAATAGACACCACCAGCAGCGATCACAGCAGGACAGTTCCCACCCTGCCCCTCATGCCCTACTCATTGGAAGAGGGAAATCCACAGAATCACAGAATTGTTTGGGTTGGAAGGGACCTCTGGAGATCATACAGTCCAGCCCTGCTGCCACGGCAGGTTACGCTGGAATGTGTCCAGCCAGGGTTTGAATGTCTCTGCAGAGGGAGACTCCACAATCTCTCTGGGCAGCTGTTCCAGTGCTCTGCTACCATCAATGCAAAGTTCTTGCTCATTCTGAACTTCTTGTGCTTTAGTTTACGGCCACTGCTCCTTGTCCTGTCACTGTGCACCACTGAAAAAGTCCAGCACCATCTTCTTGGCACTCACCTTTGACATATTTATATGTGTTGCTGAGATTTCCTCTCAGTCTTCTCTTCTGCAGACTAAATAAGTGTGCTTCCCGCAGTCTCTCCTCATAAGAGCGCTGTTCCAGATCCCCAAATCATCTTTGTGGCTCTCCACTGGACCATCTCCTGCTTGTCTTTCTTGTATTGAAGAGCCCAGAACTGCACAAAGTAATTCAGATATGGCCACGGCAGGGCCAAGTGGAAGGGCAGGATCATTTCCCTCGACCTGACGGTCACGCTCTTCCCGATGCCCCCCAGGATACCGCCGGCCCTCCTGCCTGATCGCTGCTATCCACCGCTCTTCAGCTCTCCTCGAGCTCTCCAGACGCGGCCCGGCTGGTCGGCAGCAGGCGTGTTGTCGCACGGCGACAGGCTGCCCCCGGGGCCGGGATGCGGAACGCGCACCCCCACGCCCCGCGGCCGGCGGGTCCGCAGCCCCCGCGGGGCGCGGGGCGGGGCGCGGCGGGCGGGGCGGT
>VXBA01004266.1:2321-14176 GCA_013399895.1 Serilophus lunatus
CCGCCCTCGGTGCGCCTCCTCCCGGGGCGGCGCTCGGTCCTGCTGTCTCGGCAGCCCGGGAGTGGGTTTTAGCCGGGGACTGGTTACAGCGGGCTCCGGACTGGCGTCCCTGCGATGCCGCGGTTCGAGTGGGGAAAGCAACAGATGGCGGCCAGAGCGCGGGCGTATAGGCAGCGCGTGTGTTGCTGTCTGCTTGTTGTGCAGAGTATTTTCCCACCTCCAATCTGCCTTGCAAGGGCTTCTTGAGGAAAGGATGAAGTCTACGCAGTTAATTATTATTTTCAATAGGTGTCTTTTCCACGAACGTGACTGGTTGCCTCTTCCGATCACGGAAAGTTTTAATGCGCACAAGGCCCTTCAGAGGTTTTTCAAAGATATTTCTGGCCCAGTTGAATATTTTGTGAAGAAACGCATTTACTTTAAAACTTGCCCTTGCTAATTCCATTTTATAAGCCTTTGCGCTCACTCTGAGACAGACTGGGGTCACTCAGTATCCAGACTATTCACATTATGGATCTCTGTCTCATTATTCATTGATAGCCTTTTGTATTCTGGATACTCCTTGACTACTTATTTGTGCTTAGTTACCCTTCGGTAATCTTCGTTAGCTTCTCTGACATTTTTCAGCTATATCCTTTTTGAAGTGGGAGGGGTCGGAAAGAAGCATTGTTCAAGCACGTGAAAAGTATGAGTTTCCAAAGGATCATATTGACTGCCTGTCATGTGCCCTTTTCGTCTGCTAATGTTTATTACCCTTCTGTTTGTTCTGTTTGAACATCCTTGAAACTTGAGCTAGTGTTAGTGAGGATACTAAAGAGGATCAAAACTGTCATGGGGGTCTTAAAGATAGTAAAATTCTATCTTCTTCAGATGGTAATTGTTCAATTGCAATTGCTCGTGTACCATTTAAGAGAAGCCACAACTGTCTCCCTGAACAGCTGCCATAGCTCTGCCTCTCCCAAAAGCATGCAGAAGTGCCAGGGGATAAAAATCTCTTGAGGTATGGGTTTCTTTAGGCTGTTCCAAGTTCTTTATCTCAGTTTCTGTGATTTTTCTTAGAAAAATACCTAACTAAAGCCTCCAATCTAGAGCATTGACATTCATCATTTGCATTAATTTGTTCTTGTTTTACCCAGATGCACACATTTAATGAACTGAACAACTATCTTAAGTGAAAAACAAGCCTTAAACTTGCTGGTTTCAGTAAGATAAAGTCCAGCTCCTGTCATAAGAGAACACTATGTTGCAGTTTGTACTCTAAATGTTCCTTTCCTTCTCCTTTTTGTGCTTCCTTTTTTTCATTCATGACAACAACACAAGTCCTACTGAGTGGCAAACAGAAGACAAAAGATTTTAGTGACAGTCACAGACCCAATTCACCTGTTGCTCTTCAAGTACTCAGTCTTACTTTCTTAAGGTGTTCTACCTTGCCAAGTAGGTAGCTTAGCAGGTGTGCTTCACATTCCCACAGATCTAATAACCATTAAAGATTATGGGTGGTTCAACAGATCTATCTGCGCTTTGATTGTGCAATCTTTCCGAAGGTGCTGTGCGGCTGCTAGAACTTCCCTTCCCTTTGTATAACTATGCAACTTACTTGCACAGGACCTTTGCCTGAGCTTTTGCTCAGCTTGAAAATCACAAAGTCTAGCTTTTGTTAGTTTTCCAAGAAGCAAGAACATCTGTGTCCTGGTTAACCCATCTATTCTGGAATAACCAGAAATGCTAGTGTACAGGTGTCGTACCTAGTCTCTCAGCCAAAAAGCCAATAACAATGCTGGCTGATGGCAATGGCTAGGATATTTTTTACTATAGCTATAATTATATTGATTAAAATTATTTATAGCCATTAATTTTTAAAAATAATTAATATAGCATTAAATTTTTGAAGAAACAAAAATCCTAACAACAACAAGCCTTTCAAAAAAATTCACAAATCATCTCATGTTGCTTAGCTGCTATTGTTTTCATTTATGACCAACATCACATTTATTTCTCTTGTTTATCACATTTTTGTTTGGCTTGCTTACATACATACTTAGGAATCTACATACTTTTTTGTCCCCTTTAATTAGGGGGTTTAGATTCTGAATTTGAGGAGAAACAGTAGAGATAAAAGAGATTAAAAAAATTGAGTGATCTTAGAACAGTTGTTCAAAGTGTTAAGAACCCAGAAAACTGAAGTCAGGGATTTGATTCATCACTTGGATACACAAGTTCAAGTAACTACTTGTTTTATTAGAATAATAAATAACTTAAGTTGTGGAAGTACTCCTCCTCCTGCTGCACGTGTCCATAAAACAGAAGGGGCCAGTTGTAACCTTTGGTTTAGTCTGTTTCTTCAGAAATAAAGTACATTGTATCAGCAGCGTACCGTTTGGAAAGTGAACGTAATTGCTGCTAAGTAGTTGCTATATCTCTGTGTTCGTTCCAAGATAATTTTCTAATAATGTCGGTTTATTCAGAGATTTAGAAAATTGGGCTAATGTGGAATCCATTCCTGCAAAGTGTTCCATATGTACAAAACCCCTCTATTTGATGTCTTGCACATAAATATGCTGTGTGTGTGAGACAAGCCATTAGACAAGTGTTTAGGATAAATTCAAAAGAATAAATTCTTTAAATTATAATTTTAGAATCCTAAAGGGCCAGTAAGTTTACATTTATTAGCACTCACTTGAATATGTGTAATTTTACATAGAATTGTAAATGTTGTTTTTACTGAATGGAAAACGAAGAGTTCTCAATAGATTACTGAAGAGCACGGTTGGGGAAAAAATTACAAGTTTAAATATTTGAAGTGCATATTTATTGTTTAGAACACCAGTTAGCATATTTAGAAGTATGTGCCTGCCAGCTTCAGCTGGTTTGCCTAAAATTCACAAAATCACAGAATCAATTAGTTTGGAAAAGACCTCTGAGATCATCAAGTCCAACCTTTAACCCAACACCACTTAGTCAACTAGACCATGGCACTCTGTGCCACATTCAGTCTCTTCTTAAACACCTCCAGGGACAGTGACTCCACTACTTCCCTGGGCAGCCCATTCCAATGCCCAAACACCCTCTGTGAAGAGCTTCTTCCTATATGGATGTAGTCTTTATAGTAGTAGTTTACTCTTTATATATTTTTTTACTACATGCACAGGTCATTTTTATAGTGAGATCTTTTAAGGATGTAAGTAAGGTTTTAGCAAAGTAAGATTCTCTTGTGCTCAATTCCTGTTTCATCTTCTGTCCAATTTTGCAGACATTGTTGTTCCAGTGCACATGACTTGAAAGTCTGCTCCTGAGGGGTGCTGAGGAATCTAAAACAGACCAGGATATGGTCTGTTCTTAAATTAATTCCACTGCAACTCCACCAGTAACAATGAAGGTATCTGATAAGGGTAAGGTGAAAAGATGTGATATGGCCTAACAATGCTATGCTGTGATGTCCTTACTCGCTGGCTGCCTTTAAGGAAAGCTCATGTAGATTAGATACCCAGGGTTAATTCCTATACTTAGGTATTACCGTTTCCATATTAGTAATAATTACAATATTTGGAGACTAACTTTCACTATTGTATTCTCACAAAGAGACCTAATATCTACTTTTCTTCCTCTTCGTTTTATTTTAAATTTGGCATGAATGGAAACACAATTTGGCTCACAATTTTTTTTCACATTTAACTATAAGATATAATTATTATTACTGTTTCTTATTCATATTGCAAGTACAATTAGTACTTAAACTGTATTCAGCTCTATGTAAAGAATACAGTTGCTACTCTGAGAACATGGGGTTGTGACAGATCCCAGCATTACTAAAAATACAAATGGGAAGTGAAAAGGTAAAAATAACACTAAAAATTTTAATTGCATGAATTGGTTGTAATAGTCCTGAAAGTCATACTGCAATAAGCACATTCTATATTCTAGTCTCATATTACAGACACTTCTGAAGTACTGGTTTTAATTCAAGCTTTTGTAAGTTTTTTAAATCCTATGAAGGTTAAAAATACCCAGTTCACTGCTGAATACATTTAATATAAAGGGACCTTTTCTCCCTGTATAGTTTCAGATTTTCACATCAAGCAAGTGTAAGCTTTTTGTGCTGAGCAGCATGGGGCTAGTCATGCATGGTAATCATGTAATCAAAACCTGCCACTCTCTTTGCAGCCTTGGACTCATAAGTAATATACCCTTTAAAAATTCTGAGGCCTTTAAATGCAAAGTATTGAAAAGAGAAGAGCATAACACTGGCATTGATAAAAACTCTTTCAGTCTTCCACCAATTAATATAAAAACTCGAATGCTGGAGGCTTAGTGTGACCACTGGTTAATTCAGCTAATTTATTAGTACAAATCATTTAGCAAAATGTCCGATGTGTCCATAATGAAGCCCAGAGACAGAAATTCTGAAAACAGGTAGATAATACAGAGAGAGAATTTCTACTGCTTTACGCAGATGAGACAAAGGGCGTAACATTATTGTGAATGGAAAAATTGTGAAAAAATTAGTTTTTAAAATTTTACTGAGTTTCCACATATTTTAAAAAGCAAATAAATTGAGGTTAAAGACAGGATACAACTTGTCAATTTCATATTTTCATAAATATACCATAAAAATATACAAATTCAGAACTAAGTATCACAATGTCTCTTACTTTGCGCTAAAGATGAGTTTGAGAGTTTTAAATGTTTGGGCGCTTAAGCAAATGCTTAATTTGCAGGCATTTGCAGGAAAAGTACTCCCTCTGCAGAGTATTTTTTTTTTCACTTTCTTCTGATTTTTCAAGATGACATTTCTGTTTTTATTTTATTATAAAGCTGTCACAGTATGACAAGCATTTTTTGGAACTAAATAAGGGAAAACACAGAGCATTTTCTAAAAATATTTGAGTTTAGATTATATACTCTCCAGGGTGGTTTCCATTAAAAAAATAGGAATATTGAGGTAATCACATCAGGAAAACTACTGATAAAATTGAAATAAAGACAGCAGATGAAATTTCAAGGAAAAATTGTTTGGTGCTTTTTTCAAAGAATTGAGTTCTTTCTCAATCTTCTGAATATTTTGTTCTGAAAATTTTAAAATAATGCTGCCAAGAACTGGTTTGTGTAGACTAACTTTTTAGGCTGTATTGTTAAATATTAACATTCTGACAAATATCCTTTGAATATTTTATATTTTGGGGTTACATACTTTTTTTACCCCAGTATATTAGTACGGATCACAATTGTTCTTTGCTAGAAAAACTGGCAAGAGACTTTCCTTGATACCAGTGAAAATTGTACTCCATTGTATGAGCATCTGCTTGTACCAGAATTTTTGGACTAAACCTTTTAATACCTTTATCTTTGACTTAAATTTCCCCTTCATTTTTTTTCAAGTTGAGTCTAATTTTAATGAACATTCTGCATAGTTACATGTGCTGAACCTGCACTCTTTTATTAATCTTTACAATGAGTTTGCAGTACCTTCTAGTCTTTCTTACACACACAAAAAGGTTATTCCAAATGAAGAGTTACTCAATTTCAGGAACAGCAGCATAGTATGCTTTTCACTTTCTATGAAAAAACCTGTCTGCAAAACTATGTGCAGTAACTACACCTATGTGATTGTTATTGCTATGCCTCCTTGAATATAACATTTTAATATTTTAATGTCCTTGAATTCACTCCCTCTTTGTACAACAAAAGAATCTGTATCATGTGTGAGCTATACCCCGCTTGCTTTTTCCAAGTCTCCATTTTTCATCTTTCGTTTTTCACTGAATGCCCCCTCAAGCACCGTACACTCTGCAAGTACTGTTCCTCCTGTCTTGTTTGAATGCCTATGAAGCAGTATATATTCAGATTGATTCCTTCAGCATACTGTGTCACTTTTCACGGTGTAAATCGCTCCCAGTTACTGTTCTTAGGTAAGCCCACTATATGCGCGACTACATGCAAATGGGTGATTTTAACAGTTGGTTGCAATAGGCCGATCATGGATACCCAGGACTACTGAAACGAGTAGAATTTCTCTGTTTGTGCATCCAATAAGCTCTAGGTGGCAGCATATTAGTTGTTCAAATGTAATTTTAATTAACGAGCTGTACCTGCTCTGAGAAAGTGGTGTGTCAGTTGATTGACTTGGCTAGGACTACCTCCCAATATTGCTGTTAGAGTGGGGAATATGATGATGGAGAAGGACATGGACTTTGAAGGGCTTGCATCTAGTAGTTACAGTATTATACCTCACAGTTATTGTCTATGAAGAAAACTACTTTTGCTTAATTTTTCAAGAAAATAATGTTTGATGAGATAAACAAGTATGACAGAATATAACAATAAACAATAATAATAAACAAGGTCTTTTCCATCCTCTTTTAAAGTAAATGATCAGGGAAGAAAAGCACGAATAACTGCTTATTCACATGATGCATCGTTCGCTAAAAACCAAGTGTTTTAGATAAATTTACAATTGAATGTTGGTTTGGGGGTTTTTTTAGGCTGTACACAAAAATGGTGCAGAACTTATTTCAGCAATATATAATTCTGTGTTAAAGGGTGGAGCTCCTTATCAGCTTTCCCCAAGACATGCCTGCTCCAGGGTTTTGGTACTACCTTTGCATCACACCTAAATGATCACATGGCTACAAGGTGAAATCTAGTAATTTTTGATGGGCTTTCTTCAGTTTTGGTGAATGAAACCCACTCAATATAGAGACCTGATTGCCTTATCCAGTACATAGGAAGCAACACAAGTCTGCGGGGATGAGAGTAGGACTTGGTCCACCTCTTTCACAGTCATCTCAGGGATACACCACATATGAAATCCAAACCTTAGCAGCACTGGGCCTTAGATCTGCTCATCAAGATATTTACTTAGTAGTGTCTTAGTAGTTTGCACTACTAAAATGAATCATAGCCATGACCTACATTTGCTTCCATTTGTAATGCTTTCTTGAGCTAGGACTTCCTTTTGGAAGCTGTAATCTAGAAGGAACACAGCACTGACCACAGAGACCTGGCTTATCCACCAAGTAGAACTCACCAGTGTCATACCATTTGCTTTTTATGTGGCCCTTCTTTTCCAGAACTAGGATTAGAGTACTTCAAGCCTGTTTACTAGACGGCATGCCATATCAAGTCTTTTTTGAAATTACACCGTATCTGGTTTTGAACACTGAAGAAACAGTTCTTAGTTACTAATTTTCATCATCATTATAAGGTCCATGAATTTTACAGAATAAATCTTACCCTTCATCTATATTCATTAAGTATATGTCATTCTTAGTGCTCCAGCAATTGCTTACACAGAATAATGCTAGAAAAGACTAAATATTTTAATCTATGCTTAATTGTATTTAACTGATTTTGGTCACATTAAGATTTATTTTTATAGCAGCTGCTTTGCTATTCCTTATTGCACATTCCCAATTTACACGCCTTACTTTTTCTCTCTCTGCCTACTCTCCAGTACATATTCCTCTGCAATCTGGTCCCTTTCTCAATCTGCTGCATGCATTTTCTTGCATTTCCTTTTCACATTACTTTGCAGTGTAATTCTTCTAAACTGTGTTCATGTCCTTAGTTCAATGGATGTCTGAAACTTTAAATCTTCCATGCTTCTGGAGATAGGAAAAGGAGTCTCTTCCACTACAGTGAAGCCTTCTTAGATTAAGTAATGCTGGATTAATGCTGATGTTGGTGCTAGTGTCTTGGCCAAAAGAATGCAGTAATAACTAACATCTGTGTTGGGCTCAGGTCCTGTCAGGTCCTTGTGGATCTGTTTAGATACAGAGGCCTTGGTTGTATAAAGATCTGCTGCTGAATGGTAATGTTACTGGGGATGAAATACACAGGAAAAAATGCATGTGTGCCCTCAGATTTTGGATAGAGACATATTTATTTTTACATAAATTTTATACATAAATTATCCACAATTGAATTCAGTAAGATACGAATATAATGGACAACCTAGTAGCTATCAAAGTGAGGAAGCACATTGTTTTTCTGTTTGAAGCAATAGGAGTACAGAGTACTTAAGTATTCAACTCTAGGCCCCTTCTTACTTCCTGTTCATGAAAAGAATCCCAGCCTTAGCAGCATGTCCTCACAAGAATTCCAATTAAGTCCTTCAGAAGCTACGACTTCTAATATCATAAAAAAAGAGTAAATGTTCTTACGAATTTATTTTTGTCCTTTTTTGAAATGTCTTTCAAAACTATATTTGTCAATTAAAAAATAGTAAGAACTTATTGCAGTGTCCTCTGTGATAATCCTAATACAGATTTCTTCAAGCTTGATCCCATCAGTATGGTGCATGATCTCTTAAAGAGGCTAATAAACACCACACATATATGCAGTTACATGGACTTTTACCAGGATTCTTTATTCCATTTGTAGGACCATTTGTAACTTGTGGAAATATCTTGCTAGCAAGCAGAGCTCTACTGGCATAGCTTTGTTTTCAGTGGATGTACTTCACTGATGGATAATGTCAGGGTTTAGTAAAGTACTTCCAGTGCCAATACATCTGAGGAATCATGCATTCCTAAGTGAGCACTGGCCACATTCCTTTGAAACTTATTAAACAAGTGGGAAAGAAATAAGAGTTGTTACAGAGATAGCCTGAAACACAATAGGGAATTTCCTCAGTAAATGCAGCAATTTGAATTGCTGCAGTATAGAAAGAAAAAAAGCATACCCCATTTCCTTTCAAAACTACATATATACACCCACACACATATATAAATAAGTTTTTTCTCTGAAAGTTCTTTTCTAAGAAGAGGTACTCGATCAAGCAGAATTCCATAAAAATCCAGACATTGTATTTAAAGGATGTGTTTTCTTATGGTTAGAGATAGAAATTATTTTGCCATAAACACATTATATAGTTGGGACGCAGTCATTTTTGTTTCAGCTCTTTGTAATTCCTTTTGGAATTACTGAATTACAAGGACATGATTTCTGGGGGAAAAAAAAAAAGAACAAAAAGAACCCTGCCGTACTTGTGTTTCTTTCTGATGTTCTGCATCACAGAAGTTAACTGAACTAATGTTGAACATTTGGCTCTGAAGCCAAAACAACACTGCAAGAAAAAGAGAGGAGTCACAAATTGGAAATGCTTAATGTTCACTTAAGAATGAATGTTTGTCTTGGCTTTGTCTGGGACAGAGTTAATTTTCTTCACAGTTATCTGTATTGTTGATTTGTGCTGAAAACAGATTTGGTAATATAGACTTGTTTTTGTCATTGATGGGCAGTGCTTACACAGAGCCAAGGCTTTTCGTGCTTTTCATGCTGCCAGACTGGCAAGGAGATTGGGAGGAGACACAGCATCTGTATTGTTGATTTGTGCTGAAAACAGATTTGGTAATATAGACTTGTTTTTGTCATTGATGGGCAGTGCTTACACAGAGCCAAGGCTTTTCGTGCTTTTCATGCTGCCAGACTGGCAAGGAGATTGGGAGGAGACACAGCCAGGACAGGTGACCCAAACTGACCAAAAGGATATTCCAGACCACATGACATGATGCTCAGTATATAAAGTGAGGGGAAGAAGGAGGAAGTGAGGTTGTTTGGAGTGATGCTGTTTGTCTTCCACAGTAACCCTTACATGCGATGGGGCCCTGCTGTCTTGGGGATGGCTGAGCACTTGCCTGCCCATGGGAAGCAGTGAATTANAAGGAGATTGGGAGGAGACACAGCCAGGACAGGTGACCCAAACTGACCAAAAGGATATTCCAGACCACATGACATGATGCTCAGTATATAAAGTGAGGGGAAGAAGGAGGAAGTGAGGTTGTTTGGAGTGATGCTGTTTGTCTTCCACAGTAACCCTTACATGCGATGGGGCCCTGCTGTCTTGGGGATGGCTGAGCACTTGCCTGCCCATGGGAAGCAGTGAATTACTTGTTTTGCTTTGCTTGCATGTGCAGCTTTTGCTTTCCTTATTAAACTGTCTTTCTATCAACCCACAAGTTTTCTAGCTTTTACCCTTATGATTTTCTCCCAGATCCTACTGGTGGGGAAGAGAGCAAGTGGCTCCATGACACTTGGCTGCTGGCTGGGCTAAACCACAACAATGCTATGGAACACTCTGCCACGTTAGCAAGGGATAGCTCCCTACCTGCTTGCAGGATCTATGTGCAAACACTGTACAAAAGCCCTCGTCAGCTTCTGGACAAGTTCACGATAGTCTAACGTGGACCCTTAAACACAGCATAGTAGGATTGACTTGGGTCTTACAGATCAATAAAAGTTAGGATTCTTGTCTTACAAAGTAACACGTACAGGAGTTTAACTTACAAAAACCTGAAAGTGTGATGTGACATTCATCATCAACTCTCTGATCTGCTCAGGGCAGACCTGCTTATGAACTCAGACCTCGCTACACAGACCCAGCTGAGTTTTAAACCTCCATTTCAGAGACCATTATTGCTGGAGCAACTTCCTCGTGAGCAGGTTTTGTTGCTTGTGTAAATCTTTAACAAGTATTTTGTCATCTCTAATACAACCCAGAAGCAAATCTCGTTGTCCCTCAAGAAGACACAAATTCAGCAATTACAAAGCACAGACTTCATAAAAACAGGGACTGCCTACTGTGATTATTTAATTTAGAGATACCTCCAGTGGAAAGCCATTGAAAAAATTTTGAAGTGTTCCCAAATCAAACATCACAGTGTCGGGAAAGAAAATTGTTAAACTGAGAAAACTAAAATGGCATTTTCCAAGTGAGGAGTATTATTGAAGACTAGCAAAAAAAGAATGTAACAAATTAAAACACATTTAGTTTTAATAGCCTGTGATTTTATTAGAAACATCGGTGAAGGCTTTATGTATCCATCTGTAATATTCTTCACTGGAAACAACCTGCCATTTTCTGTTTTGCTTTCTACTTAAAATATGCTGTCTTTAAACACCTCTCACTTTTAGAAAAAATAGTGCTGGTCAGTTAGCGGGAGATATATTAGTTTAGAGATACTATATCAAAATAAAATCTCTTACTCCAGTGAAGCGTCATTTATTTTTACAGACATTATCAGCCTTACATACCTGAATTGTGTTCAGCTTGCTAAACATATCTTTCACTACACAGTCTTCTAAGATTTAGAAGTAATTTACAGAGATTGAGTACAATAAATTCTTCTCGAATGCCCTGAGTCAGAAGTCGATACACGTATTCTTCATCACTATTTGAATTAGTGTTGCTTTCAAAGACACATTTGAAATAGATCCCTGTTCGTTGCTCTTTTTGCCATTTTGCATCACAGAAGCTACTGCAACAAACATTAAAACTCAAGTACTTAATGACCAGCGTCAGCAACGTTTGCAGAAGACAGGAGTGCAGCTGTTTTGAGAGGCACTGCTCCCACGGGACTGGGTCGAGTAAGAGCAGGTGAGACGCAGCAGCTCACAGCGAGCTACAGCTCCGCCCGCACAGCTCCTCTGCCCCGATAAACGATCGCTCTTTGCTCCGGCCGCTGCTCGAGGGACGACCACCTGCGTGAGCTGCTGCTGCCGGGGCTGGGAGCAGCCTCGGATGTCCCTCACGGCACGGCCCCGCGGGGGGCTCTGCTCCCCGAGGACACTCGGGACCGCCTTCGTGCATCTCCCCCTCGCACCCCCCGGGCTACAGCTCCTTTGTGTCCCCTCGGAGCGCCCCAAGCCTCCCCCTGGTGCCGGGGACGCCCGGGCCCGCTCGGGCCCGCCCGCTCGGCGGGACGTGTCCATGTGTCGGCTCGGCGCTCGCTCCTCAGCGCTGCCCCGACCCACCGCTCTCCCGGGAGGCGGGACACCCGCGCCGGGACCCCGCGCTTCCCCAACCGAAGGGCAGCGCCGCCCCCCTCAGCGGCCCCGCGGGAGCTGCGGGAGCCGCC
>VXBA01004266.1:14624-72863 GCA_013399895.1 Serilophus lunatus
CTGGGGACAGGCGGGCTTGTGTGTTCCCTCCTCCCCCTCACTCCTTCTGCTTCCTCCATATGCGGTCCCAAATTATTCCCTGTTTGACTCAGCAGTCGTGCGCTCATCGCACTCTCGGTTTTCTGGCTGTTTAGTTAAGCATCCTTTTTAGCGGCAGTGCCCAGGCAATGCACGTATCCCCAGCTGCATCTCAACTGGGCTAATCGCCTTTCACACGCTCCTGTTCAGTGCAGCTTCATCCTCTGCCTTCGGGAGGTAGTTTTCAGGCACGCTGTGGGTGAGGTTCTTGAGAACAAGTCGAAGGAAACCAGTTGCAGACAGCTTTGACCCAGCTCGTGAAATGGTAAGAGATACTGCAGTAACTTCAGGCAGACTGGCAGTTCTCAATGCAGGAGACGTATGACTGATGGGTTGGTAGGCTTCATTACTTTAAAACAAAGCCATCCTTTGTGACAAACAAATGAAACGTCAGCAGATTAATTTACGCTTCACGGGAATTCCTACATCTAATCCAGGTTGCTTGGCAGCTCTTTGTGGGCAACTGTGATCACTGTTTTTTTTCTTTGTATAGCTGCATTCGCTGTGTGCATAGCCTCTATACGTATGTAGATAAGTAGACATCAGGATCAGATACATTGCTTTCAGATGTTAAAAGATGCTATAGAAGTGTTCTGTCTTGGACTCGGTAAATCAATGGTATAATTAAAAGCTGGGTCTCTTCCTTATAGATTTTTGGTGTTTTGAATGTTTTCCGCCGTCACGAATTTCTCTCTGTAATGTTTTCGAATGCTGATCACTACATATGTCACAGAATGTGGAAGAGTAATAGTCAATCTAAAGAAGTTTGCTAGATAGGATGTCCCTTTTCTTTTTTCACCTCTGTGCTGCAGCATATGTATGTGGGGAATGGCTCCTAAATTTTTTTTCTGCTTGATGTGAAATTCTTGTCTCACTTCAGTAACGAACTGTGTAATTTTCAAAACTGAGCACGAAACTTTTAATTCATATGAGTTTCATGGTACACCGTAGTAAGCTGGTAGTTTGAGTTCTGTGTGGATGGATGTTACTTTGTTAGCCTATGTTTTACGGAGACATTCTACATTCCTTTGTTACTTGATGCAATTTTATGTTGTTTTGCTCCACAATTTTGTAGCTAGTTTTGTAATAATGAAAAATAGAGCCAGGTACTTGGCTTTGCAGTGCTGTAGTGCACAGAATATAGAGTTCTAGTTTAAAATCTTAAATTTTCATTGGATTTTTCTTTTAAGCTTCTTTAGACATGCCCAAGTAAAAAGTTCAAGGCATGGTAGAAGAGAAGCTGCAATTATATGAGTCATTGAATATATTCAATTTGACTGTGTTTACCTAAAGCTAGCAAGGTTAGATTTTCATTTGAAATCAAATCTTTGATGTATTGGGTGTCCCCACCAAGTGACTTCAGTGACTTTTTGCTAATTTCCAGCTCAGAGGCTCAGGAATGCAGTTACAATACTGTAGAAGAAAACATCACTGATGCCAGGCATTTTCTAAGTGCTACAACAACACGGTTTGCCTTGTAAGAATAACATCGTGATTGTAAACAGGAAACTCATTGGCTTGGTTTGGCTTGGAAAAGCTTGGAAAACCGGTGACTGAGGAGGTGTATAATCATTTTTCTACAGAAGTTAGTGTCTGTAAAACTGGGGTATTTCTTATAGAAATCATTAATTGTAGCTAGAGGTAATGATTTTTCATGCTGCTTAGTCCTTCTTTTGCTATTTTGAGTAGGGTTTTGAGAGTGAGAAAAATTAAGAGGTTGGTTAGATAGGCTTTTTAAAACATTCAGTGGATCTACAGAGTTACCCAATTTTTCTCAGTCACCTGTGTCTCATGCTGCTGCTAGGGGAAGCTTGGGCAATTGCAATAGTCATGTTGTCTTCCTGTCAGAGGTGAAGTGGGAGCTGTGTGAATGAGTAAGCCAGGTCCTGGTGGAAGGGCAGAGGGAAGCTCTTATCTGTCAGGCAGTGAAGGCATTAAGAGACTGGGATGATGAATGCCACACTCTGCCATTGATCTGTATGGGCACTAGGCTAAAAAATCCCAAAACTCTGCTTCTCCCCTCACTTCAGGGCTTACTGGAAATATCCTAGAATATTTCTCCACTAAATAAAATAATATTCACAAAACCAGAAAACATCTTTGTTTTCTGTAGCGGAGATTATTATCCCTGGATGCCTCTTGTCAACTTCATTAGTGTTGGTTACCAACTTACTGCTTCCTTGGGAATTTTACCTACTCCTCTACACTGTTGGTAATAGGGAAACCAAAAGAATCTTCAAGTGCAAATCTTCTTCCCTAGATAACAGTGGAGAAAATAAGAAGTGACAGAACTGGAGATTAGATGGAATTATTAACTCTTTTTTTTTTTCCCTCTTTCCAGTTGTACCAAACTTTGCCATCAGAAGCCTTTGGATCTGAAAGATGATAACACTGAAATTCACTGTCCTGTTACAGTAAATCCATGGCACATGAAGAAAGCTTTTAAAGTTATGAATGATTTAAGAAGGTATTACTTCACTGTATACATTTGCCTGAAATCCATAATACATTTTTACTTTTGTTTGCATTTATTAATAATGTTTGTTTATTAAGAACATGCAATTTCAGAAGTGTAGCTGACAAGAAGAATTAAATATACAATGAAGTGATAGTTGAATGGTAGAGTCATGGGAGTACCTGGGTAGTACCTGTAGTGTGTGCAGTATTTGCAGATTTTGCCCCTCATTGTTAGTCAAAACTAGTTTTATGAGACTGGAAAAATACTTAGGGATTGTATTTAAGGACTTATAGCTACTGATCTTCTCTTGTATGTAGTTGATCCTGCATAGATGAAAAGTGACTCTTTAGTTGAGCCTAAGGCTTTTTCTGTGCCTGTTGTTGATTTTTGTGGTAGGCTGTGAACTGGAAAAATGTTAAAATTTCCTAGTCTGGAGACACAGGTCAGAGTCTTAACAAATATAAACCAACTGACAGTACGTTTTCTTAGTTCTTGCTTGCCCTCTGAGAGAAATCGATGAACTCCCAAATCAAATGTTGAAAGTAACTTTTGTCAATAAAGTTTTGTAAGACCTAGTGTGATACTGCCATCAGTTTGAGCAAAACTGGGAGACTGGTGCCGATGCTGTACATGGCCCCCATATTGATTTATATTGTACATATTAGTAAGTAAAATGATGTTCAAAACTGTGACGGCTGGTAATTAGAGCTCACAACTGAGCTCTGGAAATTAGGACTCACAACCATCACTCACAGTAATTCAGCTTTATAACTAACAGCAGCAATGGAAAAATAAAATAAATGCTTCTCTAGCATAGACAATACTGGAGGCTGTGAAAATCTCATAGTTCTTTGTTAATTCCCATATAAGACTAAAAACTGTAGAGGCTTTACCTGAAAGAAAGTCAGCAACTGATACCCTTTTAAAGTATGTGTCTGCCTTTGATCTTCACTGTTCCATGTATGTAAATCTTTAATACTCTGTGGTGGATAGACTGACACTTGTTGTTTCACCTGACTTTTGCTTTTTCAAGTGTCCCAGTAACCAGATTCTCAAGGAGAATAGTAGAGCCTGGCTAGAGCCAGTAGCAATGACTTCCTAAGGATGAGCAAGAGTTTAGATGGAGAAAGTTTCCCAGTGAATCTTAACAATGGTTTCAGAAATCTTATGTGCATTTTGTTGTGTTGCAAGTGAAAGATATGTGGTCTTCCAGCAGAGTGCATTGCTGAAGGCTCTGGATTATTTTCAGAATATATTTTAGTTTCCATGGTTACTTAAATTGGAATAGCTGTAGAAGCAATTTGAGCAATTTTGGTTTACATGTATTAATAGTTAAAGTTGGAACAGGAGCAATGCCATGCAAACCTTAACTAGTTCTTATTTAATAAAGTACTTGATGCAGCAATGTTTACTGTTTAAGCTGATTACAGTTTATAAAATGGTAATTGGTAATTAGATAAGATTATAAACATTCCTATTTGCATTCATTTGTTTGAAATAATAAACTGAAATATTTTAGAAATGTTCCAGACTTTATTACTCTAAATGAGATCTAAAAAGATCTAATATTAATCAATTAAATGATGCTTTTGGTTTTGACTACATTTTTAAGTGGTTTCTCTTTCAGTTCTTTTCATTAGTGTAGCACAAACAGGTATTAGCTAAAGCTATACTCTCCAAGAAGTGGATAACTAGTGAAAAATAATAATTTGCTTAAGCATCTAAAATACATTTGTTTTTGAATGCTTAAGTTTATGTGTTTATATTAAATTTTTGGCTGCTGTCAAGTTGCCTGGCTTTAGTAGCTCGTAAGAGGGTTTTATGTGCCTTCAAATTTTGACAAATTTGAGGAATTTTGTCCTTCATAGTTTTTGTCATTTCATTGTTCACTATGACCTCAACTCTAAGTCAGAGAGATGATTAGGATAGCTAATTAGTTCTTGACATATGAAGAAATGATTCTCTCAGATGCTCATCTTTTTATTTCATTATAATTTCATTTTATAACAATGGAATTTGACTCTACCTATATTTGTTAAAATCATCATTCTTACAAAGAAGAGTTTACCAAAGGCTTTTGAAGATGTGAGTAATAAACTTTCTCTATATGAACGATTGAAGAGTAGCCTGTAAGCTGGTAAGCAGTTACTCTTCTTAAATGTATACTTTCTTGCCCCTATTTCTCATTTTCTTTACCAGGAATGGTGTATTCCCCACAGTTCTGTTCTTTCTTTCAGTCTATACAAGCAATGAGTGCAATATCACTTCAGCTTTTCTAAAATAAGTTGATGTGCCCTCATGAAATGAAGGTGCTGAGTTTCATGAGTTGCTTGCAGCAGAGAACATGGTTAAGTTTATAAGATCATTTCTTTAGTAGTATATTTAGCACGTCAGCTTTGCAGCAGTGCAAGGCAGGTTCATTCACCTAATGCAGTTCCAGACTAGAGACGTATCCAAACTGCCTGGAAGATACTATGTGTGTACACGGGCAATGTTATTAGTTAGCCCGAGTTTTGCATTGTTGCAATTCTGGTTTCATTGTTACCTTTGGTATTTCTGTGCAACTAAGTATAAAATCTTCTGTTCCTGGTGTAAAAACAAGTGCAGGTGTCTGGTAAAGCTGGGTATCTGATGCCCTTTTATGTGTAACTTTGTTTCAGTTTTTTTATAATAAATGTAATAGTTGTTTCCAAGATCATCTGAATCGAGTGTTCGATCTGAGTACGGTTATTACCTTATATTGGACATCTTTTTTGATAATAATCATATCGCAGGCTAAACTTAGGGTATTTAGATAGTTGCTGTAAGTGTTAAGAGCTGAAAGTGGATAGACAATGTTATGCTGAGGCTGTAATCTAGCCTCAAAGTTTAATTGTGGCCACCAAAATTTTAGGAGTGTGACCTCCATAAAGCCACCTTACTTGAGTCTGGGCTCATAGAAATTGGATGATTGCAGAGGCTGAGAGATCAGAGTTTCTTTGGACAGAGGTGAATACCTGAGCAGTTTGACTGAGAGCTCTAGCTCTGAGCAAAATGCAGCTACTCACCTGTCTTTGCTACAAGGCAACATAGTAATTGCAAACTATCTAAAAGTCTGCACTCTAGTATACATTCAGGAAAGGTAAAAATGTATGTTTTCAAAGGTATTGAGAATAGAGATCACTCGATTGATGTACAGCTGTTGCTCCATCCTTAAGGAATGTGTTCTTTTAAATTGTACTTTTGCCTGTGTTGCCGTAGCTCTGATTTTTGGGGATCGCATATGCTTCCACAGGAACAGTGCTAGCATGAGCAGGAAATAAAAGTTGACTGTGGCTATTGAGATGCTGGGAAATTGCAACCTTTTGGTGTTATGATGTATTTTCTTCTTTTTTTCCCCCCCTTCTCTTTCAATCTAGAAAATTGGAATATAAAGAGTGTGTGGTATTGTGAGTTTAACTAGGAGAGGTGTAGCCATTGGTAGTGAACTGCAATAGAAACACCTTTGTTGGGAATGATTCTAAATGAGATGTTACTTTATTGCAACAGAACAGGGAGAAAATATGTATTACAGTCAGAAAGGACAAGAAGGCAAATGGATGTAATGAAGGTGCAAAGTGAGGCAAGAGATGAAGTTAACCATAACAAATTCTAAACTTCTCAGAGTGGAAGAAATAATTGCTGTTGTGTGCGTGGGCTAGCTATGAAAAATGCTTGGAAAATAATAAATATGTAGAAGATTGAGCAGTGATTTTGAACAATTAAGTAGACATGAGCTTCCAGCATAATGTGACATAAGCATCAAAATTGAAGTTTAGATTCTTTGTTGCCTGTAAAGTCTTGGTTTGTATCTCATTTTTTTTTTTGTAGCGTTTGTGTATATTAAATTGTTTTTCTCTGTCACAGTTATTCAAAGAGGTCCAGACTTGCAGAGAGAAGGTTTATAAATTAGGCTGATATGAATTATGGTTATTAAATGCAGAAAACTTCTGTGCAAGGAATCACAATTCAGTTGTTTGATTTTTAGAAAGTTCTGTGTACCTAAGCACTGTCTGTAATCTGATTGAGTAATAGCCATGTGGTTGCGTAACGCATTTAAAAACAATGGTTCGTTAACATTGTCTGCCTCTTCTGGGGAAAGAAATTGTGTGTGATATGATATACTTTTCTGTTGTAGTTAACTTACATGAAATTGCCTTCTTTGATATTTCTAAATAGTCAAAACTTGCTGTGTGATGTGACCATAGTAGCTGAAGACATGGAAATTGCAGCGCATAGAGTTGTGTTAGCCGCCTGCAGCCCCTACTTCCATGCCATGTTTACAGGTACCAAATGTTTCAATACTTACTATGTTCTAATCCAATGCAACTGTATAAAGCACAAAATTACATGACTTTTACTTTTTAGGGTCTATTTTAATTTTTAGATAAGCCAATAGGAACGTTTGGGATTAATGAATTTTTTTTTTTTCAGTCTAAGACCATACTGGCAACTTATTTTTTGTTGGCATGATGAATGCTTTGTCTCCTTATTTAAAAATTTTTATGTTAAATGAGCAAGGAATAGTAGAGTTGTTATACTCTCTAAGGCTCTAGTAATTTTACTTGTCCAAAAAAAGGTTAAAATAACTTTCATTTGAATTTTGGAGCGAATGATGTCCTTTAACAACTATTCTGCTACATTCTTCAGACCTTGAGTGCTCTAGGCTGTTAGATACAAAAGCTTTCTGTGGCTTTGGCAGCCTATAGCTGGAGTGCACATTTCAGTATTTTTGAGGTAATTCTCCATGACAGTTGTACTCTGCATTGTTGCCACAACTTTTCTGTGCAGCTTAATTCTGCCTCTAGTTGCTCAATGCTGGCCATCTTACTGCTCTACTGCTACAGCAGGAATACTGAGGGCATGGAAGGCTAAGGTAGGTTCAAGTTCACAGAAGCCTCCAGATGAACTCCTGTGCTTTGGGTTTAATTCCATAATGGCTATAAATCACATTGAAATAGTGTGAAATTCAGTGTCAAAGTGCTACTAAATGCATGTTAAAATTAACTTTTGGGGTTTTGTCTTCCTCCTCAAATCTCATGCCAGCTTTGGAGTGGACTGACTGAAATTAAAAGAAGTCTCTGCAATGCATTGCTTCTGACCACCAGCTCAGATGGAGGCAGAAATGTGACTCTTGGCCTTCCTTTATGCAAGCAGACTGGTGTTTTAATAACTTCATTTGTATGCGACTGAAAGATGGATGAAATTTGAAATACTGTTGTGTTCTGGGGAACCAGCTGATTATTCTTCATTTTATGTGCCATTATCTTGACATAACCAAAGCTGGAAGTGGAGTCATGTAAAATTAAATATCTATTCCTCTAGCAGGTCTTTGAGTTTGCATTTATGGTAGAGACAAACATTCTGAGTGACTGATATATTCTTCCTTGATTTTTACTGCTGTCCTTAAAGTTAGAAAGAAAACAGCTGCTTCTACAATTCCTTTTTGTCACCTTAGTAACAGAGAAATGCAAGCTTCTTATATTAGCTCTGTATTAAAGATTAGCTGTTGTTGACTATCACATTGAAAATACTCTTTACAAAGAATATAGCTTTTTATTATGCTCTCTGTGTTTAAGACATCTCTGCTTGCCCTCACTGCCCTTTCTGTGAAGAAGTTTATTACCCATTCAGAGTGCCAGTGTAGCAGTGTCTGTGGCTGCTTTCCAGATAGAATTCCCAAAGTCTTTTCTCTTGGTTCAGTCCCTTTTAACATTTTTTGCTTGTTTTATATTTTAAATGTAGGTAGTCATTGACCCTCTGGTGCAGGATGTAGGAATGCTCACCTGAGTAATGGGTGTAAAGTGTTTAACTCATACACCTGTGGAAATATTTGTGTAATGGGTAAACCAAATTGTTCCTAATTGGAGTTTAAATAGAATTAAGCTGTGGCTTCAAGATTTATCAACAGATTTTATACTATGCTTATAGGTTGCTTACAGAAAGGCTCAGCTCTGGTATTGGTGCATTTCAGCCCTTCCCTACACAAAAAATCGTAATTATCTCCATGAACCCTGCAATTCACACTTCTCAGGTGGATTTTTTTACTTATCCAGCAAGTCCAAATAAGTTAGTTTGATCCTTAACTAGCCACAACCAAATGGAAAAGTATCTTCTTCCATCCTGAATAAAAAAGGGACAGAAAAGGCAGTAAGAAAAATTGCACTCTTGACTAGAAATTAGAATTATTATTAGAATTATATATTTAGATATATATTTGCAGGTTGCTTCCATCTTTCGTGGTGTCATTAAGCGCTGATGTGGCGCAGCATGAGATGTGGCATTAAGTGGATTCAAGCCCTCCCTGTTTTGTTTTTTTTTTTTCCCCTCTGCATTTGCACCTGTAGCCCTAATGAATATCCAGAAAGAAGGAAAAGGTTACTGCCTTTTGAAGTTACAAAATTTAGTAATTGAGTAAAAATTACCCTACGGTGAGTAGGGGGAAGAAAGATTAAACAGCTGGGACTATATTACTAGAAATAATTCTTTCATAGAGTAGAATTATTTAGAACAAATAGTTTAAATATACTATTAAATATACTATACTATTTAAATAAATATTTAGAGGAATGAATTGTAATACATCAGAGAAGAGACTGCTCTTCAGTGGCAGTAGGACCTGACTTGAGACTAGAGTGACCTGAGTTTTATTTTCTCTTCCGCAGTGGCACTTACCCTCAGGAAATTACTCTTCACTTCTGTCCTCCATTTGTAAAATTCCTATTTAAAAAACCTAAAACAGCCTGCCTTGCACTACTTTCTTTGGAACCACGTAAGTTTTTTAGTTAGCCCCTTTAGTATCTTCAACTCAACTGGTGCTTTGCTGCACCTATCTGGGAGGTTGTATTAGCTCAGTGCTTTCATTTCTGTTCACGAAATGCTTTCCTGTCACTAAGAAATTTCAGAGTATCACAGTATCAGCAAGGTTGGAAGAGACCGTAGAGATCATCAAGTCCAACCAATAGTCTAACAGCCCATCATGTAAACCACGGCACCAAGTGCCTCATCCAGCCTACTCTTCAACACCTCCAGGGTCGGTGACTCCACCACCTCCCTGGACAGCCCATTCCAATGGCAGATCACCCTTTCAGTGAAGAATTTTTTCCTAATATCAAGTCTAAACCTCCCCTGATGGAGCTGGAGACTGTCCTCTTGTTCTATTGCCAGTTGCCTGACAGCAGAGACTGACCCTCGCCTGACTACAACCTCCTTTCAGGTAGTTCTAGACAAAATTTGTGGAGCTGTGGTGGTGCAACTTCCCAGTCATGAGCTGAGTTCTTCAGCAGGTTCATTTCCAGACTGTGACTGCATATTGAGTGCCTCTATAGTTTCCAATGAAAGCATATGATCTGTCAAAAAAAGTATGCCTTGATCTAGAATTATGCTAAGACTGCACGTCTCTTTAGCATGCAAGTTGGAAGCAAGTATTTTTGGAGTTATCTTTGGGGGTTTTTCTGTTTCTTTGTTTGAGTGTGGGTTTTTTGTTGTTGTTTCAGTTTTTGGGGTTTTTTTTAATATCCTGGGCCTAGTTGTTAAACAGAGAAGGTGCCTATCCATGACTGTAAAAGCCTTGACATAAAATCTGAAAACAAACCTAATGTGCTTGCAGAATATCAAAATCTGCTCTCCCACACACATGATTTTCCCAAAGGACCACCTCCACAGCAGCTTGCATAATAAATAACTTGCAGTATACATGCTCTGAAGATCAAGAGGTTTAATCTGTGTCAAACTAGCAGTAGAAACTTGGAATACATGCTGCAATCATCCTTCAAAGGTGTTTCAGAAAAGCAGGGGAAAAGAGAAAGTTCTGTTGGGGATGGATTTTGCTGGTTTTGTTGTGGGTCTTCAACGCTGTTTTCTAGGATGTTAGCAACTTATGTTGCTATTAAATATGTCGGTGTAGATGGTCTTCTGAACTTCCTGTCACTTTAAAGGGTCAATTTACAATGCCACTCTTTACGCTTTGGCTCAAAAAAACCCCAGGCATGAGCAATGGTAATGGATTTGTCTGTGGTGACCCCTTTGCTGAAAGTGCCGGATAAAATGCATTGCTTGTCACGGACCCTAGAGACCAACCACAGGGTAGCAAACAAAGAAAACGTGTATGTACTTGATAAGAAAATATCAGTAATTATTAGCATGTGCTTGTTCTCTTTCTTATCCTATCTGCTTTTGTTGTTGTATATGTTAAATTTATTACATCATCAATACCTTATCTCTAGATGCCTATGCCTAAGGGAAAGAAATAATATCCAACATAAAAGAGTAAGAAAGTAAGGTATTCAGAGACTGGGATATACTATTCCAGAGTCAAAGTTTATGTATCTTCCAACATGATTGGGGTAGTTCATGTTTTGCTTCTCGGTGCAAGTCAGTGCAAAAGGGTTTGAAGGTCTGAGATGACCAAATCTGTGGTTAGAAGTCATGAAGAAGCTTATAATCATTACTACAAAATGTATCTTTAAACAATTATTTCAGATATAAAGAAAATGTTGAGAAACACATTTTGGAAGGTGGAAGCTATTTTGCAGGTCTTTCTGTAAAGATCACTTGTGGCATGTGGCCAACATGTCAGCCTCCACAGAATGAGATCCAGCAAGTTTTCCCTTGCTTACCATTTTATCTTAGCTTGAGTTTTAGCTGTTAAATCAGATCTCTAAAAGATGTGAAATTGCTAAGGGAATAATAAGTAGGCAAGCAAAGAAATATGTATGTTAATTCTTCTGTGGGCACATATTTGTCTTATTTAAATAAAATTACTCCAAACCATGGTAGTCGTACTCTTTCAATTAAGGAGTTAATAAAGCTAGAGTATTTTAATAGAGTATTTTAATTTTTTGCTTGCTTTGCCAGCAAAATGTTTTTGTATGCATTTGAAAAGTCTTACTTAGGTCTGATAACAATATTTTCCTGAGACTGTACACAGGAGAAAATAGATCACCTGCAGGAAAAGTATTAACCCAGGTAGCATTTGCATGGTGGTAACAACTAAGTCTTCCTTTCTTGTTGGAGGAAGGAAAGAAACTGAATTATTATTATTATTATTATTAAAACTGTTCTACTATTGCAACTGATCACACACAAAATTTCTGCTGCTGGTAAACCTCTACATTTGTGCTGTATTTCTATCTAATTTGCTTGACTAATAAACTCTCATTTGTAGGCGAGATGAGTGAAAGCCGAGCAAAAAAAGTTCGAATAAAGGAAGTCGATGGCTGGACTCTAAGGATGCTTATTGATTATATTTACACTGCTGAAATTCAAGTTACAGAAGAAAATGTGCAGGTAAGAATGAGAACATTTTCTGCAACAAAAGAGATGTAATGTGCAGAGTCATTTTTTTTGTCAGTGTGGTTCAACTCCAACGTAGGAAATCTCATCTGCGCACTGGATTTGTTTCAGACCTAGTGCTTAGAAAGCAAGTAATCATGCTGTTTAAATTCTGGGTCAAATTCAAAGACTATTCAACTATGAACTATTCAACTAGATGAAGAGTTAGTTGACTTTAATGAGCTTTGCAACCAAACTTTATGTAATGAAATAAAATAGATGGTCTACTCTGCCTAAAATTAATGCTGTTAGCCACCTCTGTACCGCCTCCTCTCTGATACTTCAGTCCAATTTACATAAACAAAGTAGATATATTTCAAAATGTGAAACCACATTCTCCAGTTAAGCTGTTCTGTTTGGTTTTTGGTTTTTTGTTTGTTTGTTTGGGGGGGGGTGTGGTTGGTTGGTTGGGTTTTTTGTTTTGTTTTTTTTTCCTGTTACCTGCCAGGATAAAGTACTTTCTCTTGCTCAGTCTCTCTAACTTGCCATTAGCCAACTGTGCAGAAAATTTTAGCTACTGCTTTTTTTTTTTTTAATTGTATCAACTAATATCTAGCATGAAAGTTTTGTCTGTCCTACCCAGAGCTAATGAGTTTTTCCAATTTGCTATACCTTAAGATGAAGCTTCATTTAGACTAAAACAAACACAAGCTTAGAAAATCTTTTGAGATTTGGCATATGTTTTGCAAGTTTAAAATTTGTTGCATAACAGGTGATATATTTCTCACGTTTTTCTTCTTGCTCCTATGCTCTTTCTACTCTTGTCCAATGCCAAATGACTTGTTATTAGCAGTTATTTTGGTGCTTTTGCAGGGTGCAAAACCACCTTGCTGTATTTGGCATTGAAAAATTCTGTTGCAATTGTGTATTCTGAAATTAATTGCTTCTTACCGGGCATTAGGCTGAAATTAATAGTTTTTTATTGGCTGCCGAATCTGATGGGGGCACTGATAGTTTTAACTATGCTTCATTTGAGACCTAGAAATGAGAAATATTGCCAACTTGAAACAAAATATCTTACTACTAAACCCTCCATTTTTTAGGTCATACCATAAGTCATTTAATTCTACAAGATTAATTTCTTGTCACCCCCTTCTTAAAGGAATTCTTTACTTCTGGTCTGGTGATGAATGTACATAGTGAAAAAACTCAAATTATGTTGTATTACTGTGGAAGACTTTGGGCAAAATCCAGAGCTGTCAAAGATTCCCTAATAGACCTCTTGTTGCTTGATCATGCTGGCTTTTTATCCCTAAAGCAGAATCTTCTGTCTTGCTGACAGAGCTTAATGGCCTTAATCTTGTACATTTGATCCATAACATCAGGGTGGACTTAACAGGCAGCCTACTGTATTTTGGCTGTAGGTGCTGCCTAGGAGGAGGGATTATCTTCAGCAATGCTGACTCTTCCATGTTTATGGGGAGGAAAAGCCAGTGCTGCGTTTCTTCTTCATACACAAATCGTTAAAGGCCAAAAATCCGCTTGTTTAAAGCTCCTGGGTCTCACAGGGCTCTGATTTTCATGGCTCCAAGTTATCTGTCTGCAGACACAGCTGATGATGTTGGGGATGTTAATATAAATGCTGTGGCCTGGTGAGTGATGTTACAAGTTTATGGTTCATTTGAATACTGGGAAGACAGTCAAGCTTTAAGTTGGATTTTGATTTATTGCAATATAGTTTCACTTTAATGTTGATAGTGAATATTCTTGTAATATGACTGACAGTGAATGTAAAGCTCTTCTTTGTTGCTTTCATCCTTTTTGCATTATTATTATTATTATATATGTGGTATTTATTTGGATTACAGCAGAAATAAACACTATGAATAAAAACAAATATGCTAGTGCAAGTCCTTTTCCTTAAGTTTTAAAGCCAAGATAGGAAAATTGCTACTGTGAATTTCTGGAAACTTAGAAACCTAGTGCAGATTGTCAGGCCTTAGTTAAACCATGTTCTCTCCATAAATGTGCTGCATACTCTTGAGATTAATTCTAGCTTCCAGTTTCTTGTCTGTTATCTAGAATGTATTGTGTAAGTTCAGTAATAGTTAAGATTTTATCTTGTAGGAATACAAAACCATGAAAACATAAAATACCATGTAATGCTGTCTCTGAACCTTTTTTATATTTGGACTAATGTGATAAACAAGAGCTTCGACCTCTAGTTATCTGGTTGTGATTCTTATTCTGATACCCTTCATGAGATTTCAACTGTAGTATTCTGTCTCTTCAGGTTATACCTAGTAAGAATAGGAATTGAATTAATTCTTAATATGTGATACAGTGTTTGAAGAGGATGTGCACACTTCATGTTTAAGCAATGTAGAATTGGTAATTCCAATTGGTAGAATTGTAAACCTTGGTATTAAAATAGCTACATTGTAAATTTATGAAAGCTAATTATAAATGAATACATAATGGTATAGCCAAGTCGGCTGGCCTTTCTCAAGGGGCAGGTTAACCATGCAATTCTTTCATTAGGATCTTATTTGATCTAAACAGGATGGACAGGAGAGTGCTTCCTTACTGTGCCTTTGCAGCTGCTGAGTAATAGCTGTTAATTTTTTTTCCCCACTGTCCTGTTCTCACTTGTGTATGTTTTTGAGCAGGTGGGGGGGAGAAACATGAAAGACAGTTGTAATAAATGATTGAGGAGAAAAACACACTCATTTAGTGCGTAAACTATCAGCATGGGAGGCCTTCAGCGCTGGCTGTTATCACTTCATTAGTTAAATACAAAAAAGCATTTGTTCTTTTCTTCAGTTCTTGATTCAATAGGTTCCTCCCAGCCCCCAACCGTAAGACAGCTGGTATATGAATGTGTACATTCTTTTAGTAGTTGTTCTTCATTTAGAATGAGTTATTTTATAATTCATCTCTAATGACACCCACTTTGCATAATGCTATACCAGTATTTCTGCTGCATTTGCATACTATGTCACGTTTTTCTGCATTCTTCACTCTCTGCTCTTCCTTTTTCTTTCTTTTTATTTCTCAGGAATGAAATGAAATGTCAGAATTAATGCAGTATCTCATTCTTTGTATTTTAAGAAGGGAATATCAAAGTTAATGTTTTCAGAAGGCAAAACAACTTTCTTGCACATCAAATTCTTTTGATATCCATATAGGTATTAACTACATGCAGTGCACAGTGTGGGAGAGTTAGTTACTATAAGAAGCTCATGCATGATTAATTCTCCCCCGCTATACATATGCATTTCAGTCCATATTTAGTCAGCAATATACCCAGGGCCTCTACTAAGCACAAATATATCAGAGGAGAAATTCCTGCAGTTGGCTGTGGATTTGTTTTGGGGTTTAGAGGTCAGCCTGATACAGAGTGAGTAGAATGTGATTTGAGTAAACATGGGTTAAAGTTGATTGAGTTCCTTTCTGATTCTGCTACAGT
Organism: Serilophus lunatus; assembly: GCA_013399895.1. Taxonomy (NCBI): domain Eukaryota; kingdom Metazoa; phylum Chordata; class Aves; order Passeriformes; family Eurylaimidae; genus Serilophus; species Serilophus lunatus. Next base: position 29,921 of record VXBA01004266.1, read on the forward strand.
TCTCTGTTCCTTTAATTGTGCTGATACAACTATTTGCAGGACTGCTTTATAAAAGAGATCACTGAAAAAACATCCAGCAACACAATGCTCAGTATCTCCACTCCTACCCTGCGTGGGTTTTTTTGTTTTTCTTCTTCAGATATTCTTAACTTGGATTGCTTCAAGGATCTGTTTTATAGCATGGCCCTGCCAGTGGTTGAGTTCATCCAATACTTTGGGTTAGTGTGGGAACATATACCTCTATTGGGAGTAGACGTTTCCCTGCTGCCTGGGGAAAATGTTACACGTAGATTCACTTTAGACCTACTGCTGTCTTGCTTTTGAACAAGATGAGTGGATGAGAGATGGCAGAAGAGAAAATCACAAAAATTGGTATTTTTACATAACTCTGTGCTAGCGTATTTTTCCGTTTAAAGAATTTTGTTAGTTATAATCAACACAAAGTCCAAAATCCTGAACAGGGTCCTTTTTAAGATGTATCATTTTTTGTATTCCTTTTCTGAAACGATTCAAGAACAATGTTAGCATAGTAATAAGCATATCTTGAACATACAATATGTATGCATTTTTTTTCTTTGTAACTCTTACTTTTCACGCAGATTGTCTTAAAAAGTCCAACAGACAAGCTTCTATTTGTATGGTGTGGGGTGTGGGCACAAGAGTTGACAGCAGCATTTGATTTGAGGAGCTGTCAAAACAAGGCCTAAAAAAGCAGCTAATTTCCCCAAGAAATCATCAAAAAACAAGATCCTCATGTTGTCCCAACTATTTACTAAGGTAGTCATTCTACAGTACTTCTACAGTACTCTCTATCTGTGCTGCATCTCATCACCTGTAGATATACTGGTTGAGCAATTTTGCAGGGTTATTGAATCCTGAAAAATCCTCTAAGTTGAAAATGAACAGATTCTTCCCACTGAAACCCAGAGACGCCTCATAGCTTATGAAAACAGATGTATGCTTTTTAAGATGGTCAGCTTCTGAATTATTATATTGTGATATGACCCACAAGAATGCACAAGTTGGACTGAGGGTGTGTTAAACAAGCACAAAGGAAGGAGGAATGTGAGGTTACAGGGAATACCATGAAAGATAATTGCTACTGAACTCTCTAAAGTGAAACAGTGACTGAATGTACAGTGAATGAATGTGGTTAGTTCCAGTTGCTTTAATAGTTTTTATAGTTCAAAAGGTAGTATCTGACTTAGATCTCATTTGACTGTACTGGACTAATTTCTAGTACTTCCTTCTGTTGTCTTGTAAAGCAACTTGTTGCTGGTTTCTCCGTTACAATCTTATGTATTGAAAAACTGGGGTTTTTTCATATAATATATTTCTATTTCTTTAGGCTAAACTTCATAGACTTTTCTTTGGAGGCAATGCTTTCTAAATCTTTTACCGTTCTTACTGCTCTTGTAGACTCTTTCCATTTCACCTGTATCTCCATTTTTAACATGCAGTGGCCAGACTAGAGTAAAATTATTATCTTATGAGTAAAAAAGTGTTTGCTTCTTTATGCCATCGAGTGAGTTCACTTTTCTAGTAATATGACATTGATTCTAGCTGTTGCTTTCTATTCATGCTGGTAGAGAGACTAAGAATGAGAACATGGAAGTTGTCATCATAGAGTGGGAGAAGGAAATTCTGGTAGCTCTTCATTTTGGTAAATATCCATTTGAGTGATTTGTTCTTGTAAGTATTTAAGCTTATTAGCATAATACTTCTAGTGAACCAACACTGTAAGCAGTGGAAGTCATTGTCTGGTTTAATAGCAGTAGAGTGTCTTCCAGTAATTTTATTGGGCAAGACTTCAGTTTTACACCAGCAACTATCTTTTATAAAGAGATGTCAATTTGCAAGTCTGTTTCCTGAGTACAACAATTAGTTTTAATAAAAAAATTAAAGAAATTAATTAATTTTGGAGAATTGTTCAATTATATTTTAAAGTCACCGATAACAGAAAAGAAAATCTTCTAAAATAACACCTGATTTAGGAGTTGGAGGGTGGGGGAGGAGAAGAATGATAAGTACAAGTAATTTAAAAAATGTTTGAAAGAAAAATATAGAATATCTTTTGAAAAGGCAATTACACAGAATAGAATGTAAAATAATGAACAATCCAGGCTTGCATATGTTGAGGAGGACAAAAAAAACCCCAACGAACCACCAAGGAGTAGATATTAGTTCCAATAAAAAGTAGTAAAACTATGTACAAATTAGTAAGATGAAGTCTTACTGGGTACCAATTTCCAGGCAAAATTAAAATTCTCTGCAGCATGTAATATTCCTTATTTGTCCTTCTGTTGAGCACTAGGATAAACTCAGGTGGAAATATTCAGAATAAATTGTACTGTACTTAGAAGTGGTCTGCTTATGATGTACCATGTGCAGTTTTATGTGAATGGGAGTTGTGAAATGACCTATGTAGGGGCTACCAGTTTGTTCTGAAACTTTTATTACCAGAATGTCAGATTTGGTGACGGAGTTGTTTTTCCTCATGCCTGTGTTTGTAGGGCCTGCAAGTAAAGGATCCCTTTGAACACTAAAGAACTTCTTTTCCCCCTTATTATCTTATCAAAAGGTGTTCCTCCCCTTTCAGAGGATGCATCCAGTTTTCTTTATGAATATAGGAAATTTTCTGTTTTAATTGGGGTAGATCTTTTGTTTTTAGAATCAGATGCTGACTGTCCTTTACAAATGTGTGATTGGGCTTTGTAAGAGGAGGGAGTTGAATTCAGCACTTCAAGAGAGACATGCATTCTGTGTCCTGGAATTATGCCTGCTGCTGTGTAAGTGGGTGGGAGAGATAAAAGAAATATTTATTCAACTGAACCGAATGCTGTGAGTGCTTTCACTGAATCTTATAATACAGTAGGCTCTGTTTGAAATATAACATTATATATATTTTATATATAAAACTGCTTTGACAAAAGATAATGCTGAAATTGCTTCTATGGGAATTGGCTGTTCCCCTTCAGAGAACTCACAAAAGAATAAAAATGCCACATTTAGAAACCTAAGAAGGGCAAGAAGGGTGTAAGTTTGATCTTGATGCATTTACAGATATGCCTCTAGCCCTCTCTTCTTTAAGGATTTCTGATTTCAGGGAAAGTGAAGCGGTTTAAATGAAGGTATATCTTGAGAAGAGTGAGTGCTAGCTAGGCTGGATCTAGGCAATTACAGCCCTATTGGTCACGATTTAACACCTTACATGTCACCAAGAGACCTCCCCAGTCCTGCATGCTACTGAAATGAAGGCTCTTTAGGAAGAGTTATCTCTTAATTAAAAGCAATTGCTGGATGGTTTTCAAACAGATTATGATGTCCTGGACAGTGTAGTTTGGTGATGACAGCATGGGTCATGATAGCAATTTTTCTAGCTAGAAGCAGGCACAGTCCTCTAGCAGATGCAAATAATAAAGCAATTACTGCTATATCACAGGTTAATATCAGCATCTCTGAAGTTTGCTGACTGGTTGTTGATAAAGGCCTTTTGTTTTGCTTGCATTTGCCTCTGTTTACTGACCACAGTTTCCTGGTGACAAGATTTAAAAACCATTGCTATATTATTAATTGAATACAATTTTGAGTTCCCAGAGGTACGTTTTAAGCTGGTGGGTTGTTGCTGTGGGTCGTCCTCCTGTCCTGTCTCTTCCTTTCCCCCTGGTTCTGTGTACAGCTTTCCTTGTGCATCTCCACAGTACCCAGATAATCACTTCATCGTGGTTTAGCTTCCAGAGTCTTTCCTGCAGTACATAGCAGCTAATGCATAAGCAGCTAGAGATACAGTGTTGGGCCCTATGACTGTTCTTCTCAGTTGATTTACTGCTAAACTTTGCATGTTCCTGAAGAGCAATGCAGTAAGGTCAGACAATATTCGCACTATTGAAGATAATAGTGATGCGCGCTTTTTTGTGGCTTTGTTTTTGTTTGGGTTTTTTGTTTATATTTGTTTAGGGTTTTGTTTTGGATTTTTTTTGTTTGTTTTCTTTCTTTTAAATTTCTAGAGATAAGTTTCTTGTAGTGAATAAGTTTAAGTTGTATCTCCTCCTGTTCCTAAAAAACCATGAATATTGCACTGATTTCCCTGTCAATAGAAATGAAAATAGCTCTAACTTTACATTAAAGTTTATAAATATGGTTGATAGCACCTTTAGAGCTGCAATCTGTCAATTTTGATTTCCTGTGACTTAAATTTAATGTGCCAGATACTCTCAGCAAAGTATCTTGGTACAGCACACGTATTTTTTAGACAGCTTGTTAGGCAAAATCTTCATTAAAACTGCTATTTTTAATCTGTTAATAGAGTCTTATTTTTCTGAGCCTGATATTGAATTTTGATACCTAAATAATCTCCTGGAAGTTTAAAATTTTGGATAGATTTGGCTTCCTGCCTTCAATATATCACAATGAAGGTGCTAATTATCAAACCCTGAGGTAACAGGTTACAATCCTGCTTGGTTTTGAGGGAATTAAATATTTGTCATGGTCTTTGGTTCTCTTGTCTTCCATATCATCCACCAGTGGCTGTTTCTAGACTCAGACTAATCCGTATTTCCATCATATTTCAGTTTACCATCACTTTTTACTTGGCCTTCATGAAAACCTAAAGCCTTGTGTCCATAAACTCACTTTTTTCTTTGTTAATAAGTTTCGGGTAACTGCACTAATTCTTGAAAGTATTTTTCTTTACAAAAATGTAATAGAGCTACTGAGTGTTAACAACTATTGGCAGTCAGTCATCTCATTTCGCTGACATAGGTATTAGTAAAGTTTTAGGAGGACATGGAGCTCTTTATTAGTTCACCTTGTAGAGCTTTAAAAATAAACAAGCCTTTGGTCTTTCTGCTCATCTCCATCATGGCTGCTATGGCATAGCTACTAAATTATAAACGCTTTTGCAAAAAACTTGTATTCAGAGTCATTCAAGTTAAAATGTTTTATAAAACTAGCTCATCCTAATGACTCAATGATTAGAACAGGATTAACTGATTTTTTTTTAAAGTCAGATGTGTGTTTAAGTAACTCTTTACATGGTAATCCATACTTTCAGTTATTTTTGTTATGCCAGCATAGTTCTAATAATATTAGGGGCTTGCTGACACTGCAAGTGCTACTTAAATCCAAGCTGACATGAGTTTCATTACAAACTCTATTCATAGAAATATGTTTAAGTCTTAGTGGGCAAGAATTTAATGTTGGACTAAACAGTCTTATAGTATACTCCTTGATTGTGTTGATAGAGTATCACTGTGTTTTGCTATTGTATGTATTTTATAGTTTAGGCTTCAAGCAACCATCTGGTTACATCCTTTTGACCTATTTTTTTTGTATTTATGACAACAGCTTTGAGGATTTTAATAATGTGAGGACACAACTAATACATGGTGTAGCTGGAGGAGATACAGTGGCACACTTCTTGAATTTATATGCATTATAGGACATGTCAGGCAACAGTAAATGATCTCATTTTCCCAGTGAAATAATCCTAGTATGCATTCTTCATTTTCTTATATGTGCCTGCCTGTCAGGAGGATGAGTGTAGGAGGGAAGGGGAAAAAAGGATTGCAGATCTTTTTGCAGGCATGTTTTATTACAAATACAAGCTTTGTTAATTTGCACTTTAAATGAGTAAGCTTCACATAAAAGTGCTCCTGACCAAAATACTAAGCAAATAGCTTTGCAGGGAAACTTAATATTTTGTTCTCTGTCAATTTTTAAATACATTTAGAGTGTATTTTTCTCTTTTTTTTCATAGCGTATTTTTTCTGACTTTAGCTGTTAGATATGTGCAAAGTAGAACTGCCTTTTTTGGGGGCACAGTATGACCCTGGGATTAGCTCAGTTGGTTAAAACCTGGTGGTAATAATGCCAAGGTCACAGGTTCTGCCCTTTTTATGGGCCGTTCACTTAAGTGTTGGACTTGGTGACTCTTGTGGGTCCCTTCCAACTCGAAATATTCTGTGATTATTTTGTGCACTGCAGAATAGATACAGTTGCTATATTGTCACTCCCCTTTCTATGTTTGTTTTTAACTGAGAAACTGAGGGTTTGATGTGGTTGAAGATGTATTCCAAAGACTCACACTTACCTGATAGCTGTTTGATGCTTTCTTAAAGGATTTCCTTTTCTGACCTGCTTTGCTTGGTGGCATGTGACAGAAGGAAATCACACTGTGTGCTTAACAGGAGGACAGTGTTAAAGGTTGCTGAGTCCGATAGCTTGATAACAGCTAGGTGGCTGCAGGTCCATGTCTCTGGGCTCCAGCTTGGGTGGTAGTGAGGCTGAGCATGTCTTTCCAGTAGGTGCATAGACAATCACATGTATACACTACACGTACACACAGTGAGCCCCACAGATTAGTGCAGACAGAAACACTTGCCTGATGTCTCACTTCTGTCTTGAGCTGGCCCGTGTTCCTAAAGTGTCTCTTGGGCATGTCTGTTCAACACCTTCTTTTGTATTGTTAAACCAAGCTGAATAAATACAATTCACACGTCTAGGTATAAAATTCTTTACTATTTCCTGCCCTGTGTTATAGATGATGTGGTGAAGTTCATTAGGTAGGTAGCAAAAAGAGTTTGTAGAGAAAGCAATTGCTGTTTCTGTACAGCTGTAGCTGTGATTAAGGCAGAGAGAAAAATACTGGCAGGACCATCAGAACCAGAAGAAGCAGATGTCACACAGATATGGCAAATACCCTCTCCTGAGGTATTCCCATTTTTATGTTCCTGCAATTTTTTTCTTCCTTTCTGCAGATACCTTGCTGCTATTTCTCGCTGTCTTCCAAATGATGCTTTATTCACATTTTGCTGGCATTTTCCAGCCAATGAATTATTTTTTTCAATGGCCTTGCTGAATAAGAAAATTGAGTAGGCAGAAGGCTATGAACCTTGTAAGAATGAAAAGATACCTCAATGGATGTTTGAGCTCCTGTACACCAGCTTGTAGATGCTAAGAAGAAATACTTAAGAGAGAAACAGAACTGAGAATGAGCACAAGAGATAAAGATTAATCTAAAATGTGGATCGAAAGGTATGGGGAATGAATTAAAACTGTCTCAAGACTATAAAAGACTGTCTTGGACTATCAAGTGCTAGTGTCTCTGGGAGGCAGAAAGTCTTGTACTTCTGGAGAGAGATTGAGGCCTTATCGATTGAGTCACGGATTTTCCCTGTCTCAAAATCTTTGTAGATTCAGAAGATGTTTGGGTGTTTTGTTGTTTTATGTTTGGTTTGGGCTTTTTTTTTTTTGTTTGTTTGTTTTTTGTTGGGGGGAGAGGAGAGAGAGTGGGCTTTGAGGCTTAAAACCCACTTGTTTCTGCTTATTTGGAAGAGCCTTGTGGACAAAGGCGGTGAAGAGGCTTGTAGCTTGGCTGTGAGAGCACGGTCTAAGCAAGAGCCAAGAAATGAATCAGAGACTCTTGGAGGAGGTGATGGGGTGAGCAAGAAGTGGGGTTGAGGCAGGAATACATTACAGAAGAGATACTGATCTGCAATCTTGTACTTCAGAAGCATGTGATTCTGATTACTGTGGGAGGTGAATGGGAAGTCACCGAGGGATTTAAACAGGCATGTTTAATTTAAATGATAAAAAGAATAAACCACTTTTACTCAGCACTGCAGCTCTAAATATAACATCTGTTAGTTTCCTGCATATTCTTTCTTTAATGAGTGATTTAGGAGAGTGTGTAGGCTGTCAGAACCATGCATGAGCAAGGTGCCAAAAACTAATTAAGGTAGAAAGTCCCAGTTACGCCAACGGACTGTGCAAGGTGCATCCTCTTGCAGATCAAGGATCGGCTTAGAGAAGGGATCCAAAGATGAGGTGCAAAAGAAAATAAAAACATCTGATCACTGGGGCATATAGGATTTTATAGACATATTTGTAAAAATAATCCTTGCATATTCACAGAAAAGAAACTTTTAAAGTGAGGTGGCTGAGACTGTAGGAAAATGTTTTATTTTCTAGCTGGCTATTGCGTGGAATTTCAGTCCACATTTCAGTAAATCACTGCGATGTCATTGGTCATCCTGAGCATTATAGAGACTATCAAGGATTTGTGGTTTGTTTTTTTTTTTAGTGGTAGGTGAGATAAGGAAATTTCAAACCTTCCATATGTTTCAGAATTCTGAATTGTGCATAACTCCTAAAAACCTCCTGTAATTCTTCAAGTGGACCAGAAATAACCGTATCAAAGGCTTTTGAAAGTCAAGTTAGTTATAGTCCCTCATAAATTGTCACATGATGAGCAATAAATAGATCAAAAATCCCTTGGGAGCACAGGAACAAATAGTTAGTTTGCACTGTATCAAAGTGGTTGTAATGTGTTACAGGCTTCCACAGGACACATTTTCTTTAGCTTTGAAAAGCAGGTAGCAAAAGATGTAGGTGATGAACTGGTTTAAGGATTTTCTTCAAGATCAGACAAAAATAGAAAATTTCACTGCCTTCTAGCTAAGCTAGATGTCAGGCTAGAATGATCCCAGACCAACTTTAATGTTGGAAAGTGTAAAGTAATGTATGAAAAGAAAAATTTGAATTACTCCTACGTATTGCTATGTTTTACATTAACAGCTTTTCCTAGAATAGAATTACATACTGTAGTCACCTTAGGAAAACTTCTGCTCATTGTGAAATGATATCTTTGAAAAAGAGCATAAAAATGGCACAGCAGCATCTGTATGTCATTGTATTAATCTGTGTTATCACCTGTAATGCTGCTGGATGGTCTAAAATATGACAGGAATAGCATGCTTTGGGAACAGGCTTAAAGCCAATAAAGGCATGGAAAAGATGTCATTTGAGAGAGGGAGGAAACTTAGGCGTTTTCTAGGTTGAAAGTGAGTTGACTAAAAAAGGACTATTTTTCTTCCCATGTCTTACTTGTTTCAAAGACCTCACATACACTCTGTAAGGGTAAAAGGATGAGTTATTTATGTTGAAAGATAGTAAGTTTTTCTTTAGGAGAGATGTGCACAGAAACATACATGTGCCCATATACTTTTGTTATTACACTTAGGATGGATACCTTAAACGAATAGAGCATGTTGCTGCAAAATGCAGCTACCTGGGATGCACAAGGTGAGCAGTGCTGCTTTATAGCTGTGCAGGTTGGTTTGGAAATTATTATCTTGGGTGAATCTTGGGTTACTGTTAGATAGACTGTGTTTATACCCCTTAAGGTTTACCTCCCTTATTAGGTGAGAACATATGAGTTCCAGATCTGTTCCCCTGTTCTATTTTCCTCCATCCCAGGTTTCCTTTTCCCCCTTTCTGTGGAAGGCAGAGGACGGGATGGTGCTGATGGAAGCAGAGTAGTGCTGTGAAGCTTCATTTCAGTAAACATTGGATTTAATCACATACTGGGGAAGGAAGGAGGGCATAACAGATTCTGTCTTGAGCCAGTTGCCAAACTCACTTCAGCATGGCTCAGACTGAGGAGGAGATCCCTAGCTGATTGCAGCAGAGCTAGACAAAAACAGTTCTAGGAAAGGCAGCATTTTTGCCATTTCTTCCTATTTATCTTCTAAAGGAAGCCTGCATCCATGATGCACCAACCAGAACCATAGCCACGACCAGTCTTTTACTGTCCTCCTTCAAACATGAAAGGCCAAACTTTTGTCCTGTTGCAGCCTTCATGTTTATTTACCTATGAAGCTCTGGACTCTGCAAATTTTTCTCAAGTGAAATTTGGGTTTTAACTAACTGGAAATGCTGTTCTAAAAGGGAACATGCATCTTTGTGCTTGAAGAGCAAGCTATTCCTTAAGTTTCAAAGAAATATGCTCTGTTGTGGCTAATTTACTCTGGACTTTGGAGTCTCATGCACTCTGATAGTGGATGAAGATGGATGTTCCTAGGCTGCCTGGGGTGAACAGACTATTGCTTTGGTCTAATATGTAGTTATCCCTGCAATTTTGTTATTGCCATGACTTAAGGTTGGTCTTGGAACTGTAAGTGTTCAGCTTCTACACCAGAGGATGTTTGCCTTCTAAAAGTAGGGTGGGAAGAACACGCAAATGTAAGAGCATGCAGAAGGAAACCAAGATAATTTTTTCCATTTAGTTGACTAGACAGCCATATATGTGTTGGTTTTTCTTTTTAGAAGACATGGATTTTACCCATTATTTGAACACTTTGCTGAAAAACTGTGATGTTCTAGACTAACATGGAAAGTATCTTAACTCTTTGTTTTATGGGCTAGCTGGGATTGATAATGGAGGAATGAGAGGTATTACAGCAAGAAGCTACAAATATGGTGTGGCCTAAAAGAGTTTACAAGACTTTACAAAAGACTATTTGCCCAGAGAAGTTGTGGCTGCCCCACCCCTGGAAGTGTTCAAGGCCAGATTTGGATGGGGCTCTGAATAACCTGCCTATGGCAGGGAGTGTTTGAACTAGATGATCTTTAAGGCCCCTTTCAACCCAAGCTAGCCTATGATTAAAACAAAGAGAAAATTAAAAAAAAAACAAGGAGTAACAGCTATGATGACCATTGAGTAGGTCAGAAGTAATCAGAACCAAGATTACATGTTCTCTGATTCTAAAATCTGGTGCCTTTGTCTTAGCATACTAGGATGTGATTGCCATTTAACTAGACATTAATGAATAGTAACTTCTGCATGTAAACTGCCTTCTCAGACTGAACAGCTTGTTCAACTTTCTGAGTCTGTGATCTCTAAAATCATCATGCTGCTGAGCTGTGTTAGAGACTCTTCTATGTCAAGTCGGATGAAAGCAGCTACTTTCGTCTCAACTATGGCCTTTACTGTAGGCGTCCATGTATCTATTTCTCTGTATGACCATAAAGCTACCTGTGACAAAACCTCTACCCACTTAAAGTGCAGGGGTCATTTGCTCAAATGAATGCATGTGTTCCCATCCACCTCCCTGTAAAACTCAAGATGCTTATTATGATTAAGTCACTTAGAGACTCCATATTTAACCTCTCTTACTTGCAAGTAGGTTCAGCAGTATGCTGCTACACATAAGATGAAATTTTGGAAGCTGGATAAAGGCTTCCTGGAAAACACTTCTGTTTTCTAGATATTGGTCGTGCTTTAAATCATGAAATGTATATATTAAACCTTCATCTGCAGAAAACAAAACAAACCCCCAAAACCCCCAAATAATCAAGTGGGAGGGTAGAGATGCCATTTGCTTTGGGAATTTTGTCCCTACACACCTGAATTTTGCAAGTACAACATCTAGATTAAAGTGGTTATGAAATTTGTCACTAGGCCTAATGCCTTTTTATGGTGAAACTCTTCTGTGACATTTCTAGGAGAATATAATTATGGTCTGCTGCAGGAAACTGAATGTTAAGTAAAAGATTATATTATTAAACTAAAAAATCATAACTGTAATTTAAAAACTTGAAATAATTCAATGTGTTTTGAGTCTACCGAAGGGCCATTTATTGCATATTTGATGTTAATTTTGACACAATTTTGTATTGAAGATGAGCACCACGTACAGAAACCATTTCTACTTCATGCTATTTTTGTTGTCCTTAGTTCTTGGTTTTGTATTACTATAAAACTAGGTAGTATGGAGGCATCTTCTGCACCAGAGAATGGAATAATAGGGAAAGCAGAGGTTCACTATCTACTATCCCAGTTACGCTGCTGTTTGTTTCTACCATGGGCTTCAAGGTTTTTCAAACGGTGTTTCAAGCCCTCTCTTTGACTGCCAGAAAATACACAGTAGGAGGACAAACCTCCTTTGTTACAAGTCAGTCTTTAATGTACAAAAAAACCTCAACAAACCTCAATTCCTTCCTCAGTGATCCCACCCCCTCCACTCCCAGACTCTTTAAAATTGTCTAGTGTACTTTAGGAAACAGCAAATGAACATTTTTGGTCTTTTGTCAGCCTTTCACTTCTTCAGTTTTAGGCAATCTTTAAAAAAATATTTCTATCAGTAATTTTTGATATACTTAAACACAATGTGTCTCTCAATGGGGTCTGAGATTGAGTGCGTTCTGGTACTGGAGGTGTGAGATGTTACAGTTAAATCCTATAGCTGAAGCACACTAGCTAAAAGCATCAGCTGATACAGCGTTTCTTTATGTGGGTCAGCCTTTATAGAAAGAAAGAAGACCATGTAGTGTGAGTTATGCTATCCAGCCTACTTAATCTTTTCAGCTTCTTCTAGTTGCTTTGCAGGGTAGCTCTGTATATTATTTGGCTAGCACTTCAGCTCCCATAATTAAAGAACAAATTGTCCACTTCCTGAATGACACTGTATCAACAGCAAGTGGCTTTGTTTGTCCTCTAGTTAGTCTTGTTTAAATTATACTGTCCCTAAGAAAACATGAAGGGTTTTTTTTAATGCAGCTCTATAATCTTTTAAACACTGAATTAATTACATCCTTCTATGATGAAGGATTCCAAGCTTTCATTTTAGATTACTTACTATACATGTACTTAAATTCAGTGACCAAACTTCAAACCCAAAACCCTGTCCCTATAAAATCAAAATGTCTACAATTTTTTTTCACTGAAAGAAAAATCAAAAATTCTAACTAAAATTATATTTAATAATATAAGAATGTTTTGCTCCAAGTGACAGAATGTTTCATTTCTATTTCCAGTATCTTTTAACAGAAGAAGAAGATATGAAAGGCTAAGCTCATGACTGTTAACAAAAATAACCGTCAGACTAGGAAATCAATCTGTCTCTCTTGTGTGGAAGCTTATGGCAAAATGCACTGTTAGTGGTGGCTATAGCACTATTCTGGTAGAGATGATGTAGGAGAACCCTCAAGCCAAGCAAGATTGCATGGTTCTTCCTTGTAGATCAGCTGGAGACACTCACTATAGTGTTATTACTTAAAATGACTCTTCTGTTATTTAATTTGCTTCATGAATCCTGTTTCTGCAGTTCAACAAACCCCTAAGTGCATCCCAGATCCCTCCCAAAACTTCCACACCTATCCCCTTCAAAAAAACCCCAAGAAAACAGAACACCCTCCTCCATACCAGGTGTTTTAATTAAAAATTAGTAGTTTGGTCAGACTAATCTTCTAAAGTGGTATCTCTTCAGAAGCTACTTTTGAGCAAACTGGTTGCTTCCTATCAATAGCATGTCACTAACTGAATTGGCCTCTTATGTACAGATTATGATACAGGTTAAAAAGCAGGTATGTAGGCCAGTTACTTTTTCCTTACACTCCATTTTAATCTGTCACACTGATTTCCAAGTTCAGAGTTGCTTAGTATTTTGTAGATCATGTCAATTATTTAAAATACTACATTTTCATGATCATTTGCTTCTACTGAAGTGTTGCTCTACCAGTTTGTACCTAGTGCAAAGGAAATGTGAAGGAATAGGACTGTTTCTTGATTAGTAGTCTGATTCCTTCATATGATGCTGCCACCTGCACCTGATTTTTAATTTCATGAGGCTCATTAAGCTAAAGTATAAATGTACACATCCATGTCTTCATTGTGCAGTAGCCTATAAAGTCAAGGATGTTAAGATGTGCAGAAGGTCTTTTTTATATGATACATGATATCATGTTCTAAACTTGCAGCTCATGCCCATCTTTAAATCCAGTGCAGCCTCTTATTCTGGTATTTTAACACAGGAACAGTGTGATTAACATGCATATGTCGTTCATACAGAAATTCTTGCAGGGTTGAATTTTCCCAAATTGGAGCTTCTACATTTTATTCCACAGATGCCTTAAAATATTTGTATCTATTTTAGTGGTTTTGTATGCATACTTCCAAATAGCATAATTTCAATGCAGTGCTGAATGATTTCACTAGAATTTAACTACACTTCAGTTAACAACTACAGTTTTAATTACAGCACAGATGCACATAGATGAGAATAAAAAAAGTAAGATAATTCAGATTATCTTTAACTAATATGGTAATTTCCTTCTTCCTTATGCTATGGTAGTATAAATAGCAAGTGAAGGAGTTTAGTTTGCTGAAATGGTTACTCAGAAATAGATGTTAAACTTACTGTGTTTCCTCAAGATTTTTTTTATTACAGGTGTTAACATAACTGCTGTTCTCTGGAATTTATTTCATTTTAATGTCATAACTGAAAATGTGCAATATCTGTGATTAGCAAGATGTAACTTGCTCTTCTCTGTGATTCTATGTTGTACTGTAGTGTGTTCATGTTCTTAAACATCTGCTTTCCTAGGTTAGTGTCTTTCCTAGTGTCACAGATTTGTTTTCTTTCCTCTCCATGCAGAAAAATTCCATCCTTTACTATTTTAGACACCATTTTATTCAACTCTCTTTGCATACACTGCTTTGATTTTTACAGGCTTATTTGCTTGCAGAGTACTTCAGTGTTCTGAGAAATTTTGATTGTGTTGTGAGATCTTGTTTTCAAAACCTGCAATTATTATTTATTTAATTTATTATTTTCATATTGACATCATACTGATATGCCTATATATATGTGGTTTTGGTGGGTATGAATTTGAATTTGAGCAAGAATTCCTGACAAATTTTGAAGAAATTCCAAGAAATTTAAAACCAGTAAGAGATGAAAATATTGCCTTAAGCATCTTTGTATGTCAGGTAGATTCTCCCAGACAGTACATATTCTGCTCTCAATTTGAAGAGAGAGGATGGATTGATATAAAACTACTGGATGAAATTGGTTTAAATCAGCAGGCAGAAAGCTTTACTAATTTTAAATTTTACTTTGCATTGGCCTTTTTAAAAGCAGATCCAGTTAAAACAGGTTGAGGGGCCAGTTCACTGAATTTTTAGTGTCTTCCAGGTGTGGAGATTGCAGCTGCTTGAGGCAACCTGTTTCTGGGCTTAAGCAGTCTCATGGTTTAAAAAAATACCCAACAAATCACAACATAAATTAACAAAAAAGCAACCTAACTACTTTTTTTTTCCCAGTCAGATTTTCTTCTGTTCCTACTTTCCTCTTATCCCACTGCCATGCATCTTCATGAACAGTCTGGCTCACTCTTCTCTACCCTCCCATTAGGTAGCTGAGCACTGTAATAAGATCTTGTTTTCTTTTCTTTTATGGCTGAACAAACTCAGTTTTCTTTGTCTCTCCTCGTAATACCACAGGCTCCGGCCCTCCGATCATCTTGGTGCCTCCTTCCACTAAAATTGTTCCTCCATTCTCAACTAGTGGGACAGTTGCTAAAACCTTGTGTGTTACATAAGGTGGTACCAATCATGGGGTTGTAGGAAGAAGAATGTAGCACTGAACTCTGTGAAGGGAATATACTGTGTAGGGGTGCCTGATAGGGTCATCTAGCAGCCTTCAGGCAGGATGAATACCCTTGTTTGGTATGGAGGTGCTCCAGGGCAACTGAGCTGATGAGACTCTTCTGATAGTTCATGAGAAGGTTTAGTGTTGGATACCAAATTTACTGTTTTGAAGACACTTGGTGCTACATAGTGTTATGTTTTGATTTAGCAGAGGCATACTGAAATATGCTGAAATCACAAGACAAACAGTGATATAGCAATTGAAATACACATTAGGATCACCATGCAAAAACAATTCCCGTTACTTGCATACTCTATATGGCCACTGTCAGGATGGTGGGCAGCCCCAGTTCACCAGGAAGGAATATGTGAGCTAAAGCCATTTCAAGCCCATTGCTGTCTTGAGAGCTTCTTCTGTTGTTTTTTCAATTTTGTACTGCATGTGAAACTGAGCTGTGTTTCATATGTATTTCTTCCCCTGCCAGCCTGACCTTATATGCTACTAATGCTATGAACTATTTTGATGACTTACTGCCAGATATATATGGTACAGCCATACATCTTAAACAGAAGTTACCCCTCAGTCCCCCTTATGCTATGTTCTACTGTCTTTGTGCCACTTGATGATCATTCTTCTATTTCTTCCCTGATGTCATCACCCATGCTTATCTCTCTGAGCCTTCTTACATTTTAGAGGTTTATTCATCAGTTGTAAATATACAACTAATTACAACAGTTACTCAACTGCAAACATGTTCCTTGTGAGCTGGTGGGTCACTCATACTTGGAAAGGTGCCTTCCTCTGCCAGCTGCTCCTCACCTCAGAGCTCAATATGCATGTGTGTAGGGTCATTGAAAGCAAATATGTCCAGTTGCACAAGGATGAACAGTCATAATGCTATCAGAAAAAAAGAGGAAGAGAAAAGCTGCAGGCATCGTCGGTACCCTCAGCCCCTGACATACTCTGGCATGTACGGGAACGGCCACAAGAGAGAGCAGCAGCCTGAGGTACAGGTTTATGATCCAGTTGAGTTACTGTGAAAGGCTTGGATCTACTCAGATGAAAACAGGGACCCAATATAGGGCTTTAAGTGGATCCCTCCTGACTGTGCAGGTGACCTTGCAGGTGGATATCGAAACAATACTTGTACCTGGTCACCGTCCTTTTTGTCTCAGTGGGATTGGAAAGACGTGTCTGGCATCTTGGGTACACACAGCTTTGGGAATAGGGTCACTGCAGCAAGGAGAACCAAGAGGAAATAAACAGGGAAGAGTCTTCAAAGGCTCATAGGGGTTAAAATCATCTGTTCTAGGAAATGTAACAGTCATTCCAAGATTCATCACCACAATTTTGACAGAAGAGAAAACATAATTTGTAATCTGCCATCTGTAATAATAATCTGTTCAGTTTCTTTGATTCTAAAAACAAAAAATGTTGTGATGAGGATAGATTTTCATAGAAGAAGCAATTGGAGGTTATTTTTTTCACCTCTCATTTCTTGCAGTACAAAGCAGTATGTGTATTAAAGTATTTTTGATCTTTTAAGGAAAGTTATGATGCCCTCTACTGGCTATTTTTGGAAATAACCTAAGCTGTAGCTGAACAGTTAGTAGCAATAAAACTTAATCTGCACACAGTTTCTTGGTTTTGAGGGTTTTGGAGGTTTTTTTATGGATTTGAGAGGATTTTATGTTGTTTTGATATTTTGCTCTCTGTGGTTCTGTTCCTGGCTTCAGCAGAGTGAATCCATCTGAGCTGTATTTTTGAATGCAGGTTGTTACAATTTCCTGGCCTACAGTTCTATAGGTACAAATGAAAGTAGCTAAATGTTGCCACAGCTCTCGCTGCCTAGTAACCACAGCCCAATGTATAACTGAATGGGATAAAAGCTTGATGCACTTTACCTCTCTTTTCCTTTTTAATTGCAGCATGTACAAATAGATTTAAGTGTTTTATTGCCTGATATCTAAAAAAATTTGAAAATTGTAACTTTGCAAACTTGATTACAATGATTTAAGAATGGATGTAAATTTCCCGTAATGAAGAGTGATCTAGTTCTTGTAACACTGCTTTACTGTTCATATGAATGAGTGTGTGCCAAGGTATACAAATATTAAATTATTTTCTGCATGACATTTTCAAGTTTCACTCTTCCATTTTGTATACTGATTTGTTGATGATTTTACATACCTTTCTACTGGATCCATTTATGCAGTCAAGTACTGCTGTCAGAATTATTTGCTCAACTATGCTGATAACATGCCTAAAATTATCTAGGACCATCCTTGAACTAGTTACTGAATTTTTGAACAGGTGTGAAATGTTTGCTTCATTGAGCCAAGTTGTTTAAATAAATACTTGTACTAGATTTCTAGCCTTGTTTTTGCTGTATAAATTCATGATTATAACTTATCATAGGATTAACTATCAAATGAATTGTCTACTCACCGTTATAACTCATCATACTGGAGTTGTCATAGTAGAAATTGTATTACTAATATTATCTTCACATTTACATAAACATGCTAAAATAATTTGAAAAGATCTTTCAACCTTGTCATTGATAACTTTGAACTAAAAATTTTTTAACTAAATTTGTTTTGAATTGTGTGACTTTGAAGTTTATACCTACTACATACAGATCTTCTCTGTTTACTTACTTAGACTTGGGTATTTTCAGGGATTATCTAAGGTTTAAACTAATTTTTAGCTACGTTGCTTATCAGTAGTCTGTGTATCTCAGTGCAGTCACATTTGTGTCTTTCCTTCATTTCTCTTTCATTAATGGTTGATATCCAAAGCAGACTCTTGTTAAACGTATGGTCCTTCCTTTTTGCTGTCTGTATCGATTGCCAGATGTGTAAATAGTGCATTGTTCTAATTAGGGCTTGACATCTTAAGGAAGAGAAAGATTGTTTTCAAGCAAGCTTCCTATATGGTATGCACAAAGGAGTTTAAGTTTCAAGTGGGTATTACAAGTTGCCTTACAAGATCATATCACCAAAGTTTTTTTGTTGTAGTTGTTAATTTTATTAAAAAAAAAATTGTTAAGAGAAAACAGTAACAGTAGCTTGTTAGAAGCCAAGTAGATGTATGTTTACAGAGGTAATGTCAAACATTTCATTATACAGTTACTAAGACAAAAATTTCTTTCAAAGAGCAATAAAATAGAAGTATATTCTGCAGTTTTCACATAGTAAATGTTAGACAGAGCTCTTGCAGCTCTTTATTTTTCCAGCTTTCTTCTGGTTTGGGTGTCTTTAATTCTGTGCAAGTAATGGTTTATATGAAAAGCAAACATTAAACAAGGGTAGTGCAGCCAGTGTTTTTGGTGGTTTTGCTTGCTTATTATTGATGCAGCCTTTTAGTATATTTTCTCTACATGTAAGTGTAGAACCAAAAGATTTCCATGTTAAAATGTTCATAGAATCATAAAAGCACAGAATGCCTTGGGTTGGAAGGCACCTTAAAGATCATCTAGTTCCAATGCGTCTACCATGGGCAGGGACACCTTCCACTAGACCAGGTTGCTCAGAGTTCCATCCAACCTGGACTTGAATACCTCCGGGAGTGGAGCAGCTACAGCTTCTCTGAGCAATCTGTTCCAGTGACTCACCACCCTCACAGTAAAGAATTTCTTCCTGACATCTAATGTAAACCTACTCTCTCTTAGTTTGAAGCCATTCCCGTTTGTCCTGTCATTATGTGCTCTTGTAAATAGTCTGTCTTCATCTTTTTTTGTGGGCCCTCTTCAGCTACTGAAAAGCCACAATTAAGTTACCTCTAAGCCATCTCTTCTCCAGGCTAGACAATCCCAATTCTCTCAGCCTTTCCTCATAGGAGAGGTGCTCCATCCCTCTGGTTGTCTGGTGTGGCCTTTTTCTGGACTCACCCCAGCAGGTCAATGTCCTTCCTGTGCTTGGGCCCCAGAACTGGATGCAGTTCTCTAGGCAGCATTTCACAAGAACCAAGTGGAGAGGGAGAATCACTTCCCTCAACCCACTGGGGCACACTGCTTTTGATGCAGCCCAGGGTAAAATTTGCTTTCTGGCTTGCAAGTACATATTGCCAGCTCATGTCCAATTGTCTTCTGTCACTGAAGATGCAAGCTAACATTTCATACTTGAATGTTCTAAAATAGAAGTCTTGTTAAAATGACTGTCAAAGGTACAGAAAATGAAAATACTGTGAAGATTTTGCTCAATGGCATAAGTATAGTTCACCTAAATCTCTTATTTTAGTGAACAAATAAAGTGTGTGTTATGAAGTTCTTGAAATTCTTCTTTACTTTCTGCTTACTTTGTGAAAGTTGAATGTTATTTGCACTAATTCCTTACTGATATGGATTTTTAATGAGTTATAGAATATATTATATGATCAGACTTTTAAATGCCTGAATTATCATTCTTCCAAGAAGGTCACAGACTTCTTTGGAAGCTGAATTCTGTCTATTGGAATCAGTTGCATATATATACACTATACATAATAATAATTTCTGATGCTAACAAAAAAATGGTACAATATCCAGTGCTTGCATGCAAAAAAGATTTACATATTCTATCATGGTATAGAAAACTTTGATTTAAAGAAATGTCTGATGCTGAGGTATTGGAAATGAGATATAATTATGGAGTGTTGGGAACAGTAAGAATGAATATTGGCAAGAATTTACGTGAAGTATGAGAATTGCAGTTTGTGGAATGATTTCTCTAGTGAACATGATGGTAGAGAAGTTGCTTGTTATTTTACATCTTAGATGATATTTGCAGGGAAGCAAAATCATGCTAATGTTGTGGTTTAACTTTTTTAGTTGCTTAATGCTAATATCTTCCTCTCTGTTTTAGTCTTTATTTTTTAATGGTTTGTTGTCTTTTTTAATATTGAGAATACTCTTGTATAAGCTCAGAATTGAATTGTGGCATTAACCATCTCTTGTTTCTTTTTACAGGTACTGCTCCCAGCAGCTGGTCTCTTGCAACTGCAGGATGTGAAAAGGACTTGCTGTGAATTTTTGGAATCCCAGCTTCATCCTATCAACTGCCTGGGGATTCGTGCTTTTGCTGACATGCATGCGTGCACAGATCTATTGAACAAGGCCAACACATATGCAGGCAAGTTATCATTAGTACAGCACAGAACTTGATATCTGTGTGTGGATGCCCACACACACAGGTTCCATGCTCACCTTACCCCGCCCAGAGGAAAGCGCGTTTTATCTGGGCTATTGCAGACATGTATCTCCTGATGGAAACTACATTTGCTACAAATGTCTTTTAGAGGAATCAAGTATCCTAGCTGGAACATAGTTATGTTAAGCCCAAAGGAGCAGCATCTTCACAGCCTATCATGTCCATACAGGGTCCAAGCCATTTGTAATCCAGAAATAAACCGCAAGCTAGCTTCAAATTTTGCACCATTACTTAGGGAAGGAAATCAGGGAAGAAGAATTAAAATACTGGCAACTACCACAAATCAAAGTATGTAGGAAGTACATGGGGGAAGAAATAAGACAAGAACACTGCACTGGCTAAGAAGCAAAAAATGTACTGCTGGGTATTCTGTTATCAACTTGTCTTCTGAAAATCTTACTTATCTAGACCAAGACTTGAAATTTTCTACTCTAAGGGTACCTTGACACAAAAGTAGACAGACGTGCATCTTCTAACTAATCATATAGCTCAACCAACAAAATTCTGCTTTCTTCGTAAAAAGGACTTGACACTGGATTTTCTCATTTTTTGTCAGAATTTTTTTTTCGGAATTCTTAATTTCATTATTGTGTTTTATGTATGTATGTCTAACACATTAAAGACTGTGTTATTCATATTTGTAAGAAGACTAGCTCATGTTAAGTATTTTAGAAAACTAGATTCTCCTTTTGCTTGCTGTTAATCAAAAAGGAATTCTAATTCTATGGTGAAGTAACAGTCATGATGTATGGGGAGGATAACTGAAAAATTATTCCCTTTTTCTTGATGCTTGTGAGGCCTCAGATGCAAACATGCTGAACCACACATTAATAAGATAAAAAAGATAGATGCAACAGGCTGAAGTGAATCCAAGGAAGTCTAGCATGGACATTATAGCAAACAGACTGACAATGACAGTGAGAAAAAGTAAGTCCTCTCAGGTAAAACTAAAATGTTAGGAGGATGAGAAGGAATGAGTAAGCTTAACTTGTAAGGTATTTTTAAAGTCATTTCAGATTAAAGTAACAGAGACTGAACAAGCTATCTGTGGAAGTTATGGACTTTACACTGTTAGGAAACCGTAAAAATACTGGGTAGACTAGCTTCTGATTTAGGTTGATTTAAATCATGTTTTTGTGCAAACCTATATGATTTGAAGTTCTTTTAAGCATACGTTTGTATGAATCTGTGAAGGCTAAATTGGTTTTTTTTTAATATTCCAAATACACTTTTTGCTGTTGGAAACTCATACACATGTAGTTTCAGACAGTATGTTATTAAATTGGAAATTTTTAACGTAATGGATGAAAACCTTGTTTTACTCCTCTTGATGCCAAAAAAGGTTGCAAAATGTAAATGACTGAAAAGTAAACAAAAAATTGTATAAGCCTTTAAATTTGTAGCATAACCTTATATCCAAAACTGTATTTTCATTTGTTCAAGGAGCAATGATCTTACTCATCTTTTGTGTGTAGAGTGCCTTGGAGTTTTGATGTTTGGGTTGAGACTGGACACATACTGAGGAATTACCTTTCAGAGGAATTACTTTTTGATGCAAGTTTTTTGTAGTGAAAAACCCTCCTGTTCTAGGTTTTAACTTACTAGATAGCAAAATGGTATATTTTGATTTGAGTTGTGGTAGTGAATATTCAGAGAGTAGGACAAATTTGTTTGAAAATTCAGAAGTCATGGGTTTTCAGAGGTTGAGGGAGGGTTTCAGGTATGCTTCCGTACATGGAGCTTGCACTATCTGCCCAATCACAGATCATTTCCTGTCTTTTCAGTGTCTCTTGAATATTTCTAGTTCAGATTCAGAAAAACTGAATTGCTTTCAATCTAAACATCTTTCCCTTTTCTCTGTGATCTTCTCACTGGTGATTTGTGTATTCTAGTCACTGGCATTAGTAAACTTGACAACTTGAACTCTCCTCCATCATTTTCTCCAAACTACCCAATTGCATGTTGGCTCTATTCTGTTTCTTCCCTCCCTACCAAATCTGGTCTACATCATATTTCCCTTTTGCTGCAATTAAATCTATCTCTGCTGTAACTTCCTCTCTGTTTGCTAAGGTCATTTTACTACTTCTGCCATATTCCTTTTCCCCTTGGATCAAATAATCCTTGGGTTTTTCAATTCAACAGAATTACCCTCACTCAAATCTTTTATTTTCTTTCTCACCTTCTTCTACTTTTGTGCTTGGTACTAACCTTCTCTTTTCTGTGTAACCAAACCATCTTCCATTTTTGTCAAATTTCTCATGAAAGCACTTTCCTTGTCTATGCTTCCCTTATTGTCATCCTATTCTTGGAGTACAGCTAGCCTGTACGACAAGCTGCCAGCTCAACTCCTACTGTGTTTGTGCTGTATCTGTGTGGATTTTAAAGCAATGCACACTCTGTTCTTACTCTGGAGATCAATATGCTGTGCATAGTCAGGGTGCACAGTCAGATCTACTCTCTGCACTGCCATCCTTATTCCCTAACACTGTCAGGCTTGGTACAAGAGCAAAACAACAAAGAGAATTAAAATGTCCTGATAAGGCTATAGAAAAAGTACACGATTGCATTGCTTTTCATAACATTTTAAAATGTACAGTGACCAATTAGTGTCATTAATAATTGGTTCAGAGTTAAAATTGAAGATTTTCCTGATATAGAACTCTAAGTGCTTCAATTCATGTGTTCGGGTCCAAATAATAGGCTTTTTATTGCCTTGAGTAAATTTAGACCTCATAAACAAATAGATTTTGATGAATGCTTTCAGTTGTCTTCATTCCTAGAAAATCTGTTTTCTGGTATAGATATTTTTAACTCGTAGGAGATCATGTTATCTGTATAAAGAATGGATGCTTCATGAAAAAAACAGAAATGTGGCAATTAAGTTTCTGTCAACAAAATCTGTAATTGCTGTCTTAAATGTGCAACAGAGATAAACAAATCAGCCATATTCATTTCAGTCCAGTGAAATTTTACTCAAATTATTGATATATCAATTAAAAAAATTGAAAAGCTTTTCAGATTGTTTTTGAAAGTACTAGCTTTTGAAATACGTACTTTACTGAAGAAGTTGTAATGTGTATGTGACTGAATGACTTTGTGATATTTGTATTTAGACTGCTCTCCAAAATATTTTAGGTAAGTCATTTTATCTTTGAGTAATACAATATGAAATCCAAAAAGCTTTTTTTTTTTTTTTTTTAACCTTTTTTGCAATAGGAAGCAAGACATACATTTATTAACTGGAGTTAATGTTCAGATATATAATGTTTCAGGGAATGCATTTTGATACAGCTGTTGCTTAATTTTTAAATATTTTTTTCCAACTTCTGACTTCTGGGATGCAGTTATTTCTAAACTAAACCTCTAAACTACTTCAGTTACGTCTAAATAATCATTCAGTTTAGTAGTTGAAGCTAATATTTATATAGATTACTTTCTAGAAATACAACTTCTAAGACCCTGGAAATTCCTTGAGTGCAATATTGGTTAAATGTGTTTTGAAAGCATAGGAATTGTGTCTAACTGGTAACTCTCTCTCCCTGGGTCATTTTGTTCAGGCATCCTTTGCTGTGCTCAGACAGACTGCAAGCAGGATATAGGCAAGTGAAAAGAAGAGGGAAGCTATTTGTTGGTCCTAGTTGGGACAAGAAACCTACTAGGCTGAGCATTGGAATACTCAGTACTGCTGCTAAAAGCATCAAGGGCAAAAGGGTTCATTTGTCCTTGGAACTGACTGATCATCAGTCTTTCTGAATTTCTATGTGCTGACTTCCTGATTTTTCTTCTGTACATTTCTATACCTTCTCAGGTCAGTGTTTTTCCTCTTGAATTTTCAGACTACTTACATGCTTATCTTAGACATCATAGTGCCTTTTTCCCCTATTCTTATCTCAAAGGGCCCTTTGTGCTTTGTGAAAAATTTCTTACAACTGAAAAAAAAATTTCTCAAAAGTCTGAGACAAAGACACATGGCTGTGCCATTTCAGAATTAGGCCTTGTATCACAAGCAGCTTAACCCCCAGAGCAGACGTTTTGGGATTAAGGCTCTAGAAACTAGATTGAGTATAGAAAAGGATTATTAGATTGAAAAAATGAGTGAAAATATTTCCCTGCTAGAGAAAACAAGAAGCATTTTGATTTTTCACTTTTCCCAGTCTTTATTTTGTGACACTTGCTATTTTATATTTAGAAAAGAGAGGCAGGGAGACAGTTCTGCTAGCAGACAATGCTAGCATGAAAACAAATGTTTGCTGATGGATTAGAAGTTATTAGAAAAGCAAAACTCCGGAACTGCCTTCCAGTGGAAGTAAACACACAATTTTCATTAAAATTGGAGCTTCTTAATAATCGTATGGTGTGGTTGGTCCTTCTGTAGGAGAGTGCGAGATTTCTAGGAGAGTAATTTATATGCACCTGTGATGCCTATGGAGAGGTCTGAAAATAGTGGACAATTGATAAAGGTTACTTGGAATGAGCTTCTGTTGCAATTAAACTTTGAGATGCTACCTTTTCTCATGATGCTTCAATAAATAATCTTGCTTAGGGTCTTGTTGCACTTGCACAAATCAGGGACTTTGTAGAGCTGAGGCCTCTCATCCTTCTTGTGTCAGGATACCTATGAAGAGGATGTGGCATGAGCGCTGCTAGTCTGTCCTCAGTTTTAGTCTGGGATATGTTTTACATAATCTTAAATTGTTATTTTGTGAACATCCTTTTTCTTGAGAAAGTGATGTGTTTTATAGTTGTCATGTACAATGTGAAAATAAATTGGTAAAGCCTTTTAATGAAGAGGGACATGTCATCTTGGACTGGAGAGACTCTTGCTCAGTGCTTATGTCCTGATATATTTCATAGCTGTAACCAAGAATAATAATGTATTTCACTCACCACATAGGGCAGTACAGGGTTTGGAAATATAGGATTATCTGTGGAAGAAGTGTCTTTTGAGCCTTGACACAGCTAACCTTTTTGGCTTTTAGAATTGTGCTGAGGAGATGGTGAAGATATTTTTGTTAGGCAATTTTAGCATATGTTGTGTTGCAGGGTTTGCTGGGTTGTATTTAACTGTGGGATAGCATTCTTGATTCTGGTGCTCAAAGTCTAAAACTTGGAGCCCTGACAAAACATGGAAGCACAAGTCTTCCATAGACTGTTCTTGTGTACATCCACATGAGATTGAAAGTATGCAGTTGTCAGAATCATTCTTATGATTCTATTCCAAGTAGCAACATCCGTTGCTATGCTGCTGTTGCCTTGGCTTCTGTGAGTTTCATGGGGTTCTAAAAAGCAGTTATTTAAGCATGAAATTGTCAAAGAAATCAGTTTTTTTTTAAAAAACTTGATTCTGCAGTGTTTAACTTCTGCGGGTTCTCCAATTGGCAGAGTTTGTGTCCGTCCCTCTGCGATAAGGCTGGGGCTCCTGCATGGACCAGTGCCTTAAGTTAGGCCATTAGCAAAGACCTTTTGTCCCAAGCCAAAAAATCACAATATTTCATTGCGAATTGAATCAATGACTATTTCCTCCTCATATTTTTATTTCATCTGCTTGAAAACCTGCCATCTTTCTTTTAAGTGACCATAAGGCTTAGACCTTTCCAAACTCCCATGCTATGCATTGCTCTAAAACAAGTAGTTATCAGTTCAGAAAGAACTGGAAACAAAAAGTGCTGGAATGTTCCAGCTGGTTTTGTAGCATTATCACATCAGAAAGGTGCAGAAAGTTTATAAAAAAACTCATATTTTTTTGTGTGGAATAGAAATAATTGGCGTAAACCAGACAGAAGACACTTAAACTCAATATATTTGGTTGTTATATTTTGTTTTACACATGAATACATGTTCGATTACTGTCATGAAAATATCTGGAGAATGAGGAGTTTTTCCCTTTTTCCAGCTGCAGATTCTGGCACTAATAAGTCGTGGCCATTTTTCTTCATACACATTAATATGGCTTTGGGAAGATGTCTTCTGATTGCAGATATACAAATAAGTGAAAAAGTGTTTGTGAATTAATCCACAAATGTTTATAGCATAAAATGTCCTGCAGCTTCCAGATGTATCTTTCCTTCCTATGTAATACTAAGTTAATGTAAATATCTTTACGGCCAGCAAGACTATTGTGCCTTTTGGATAGAAGAGCTCCGGACTCATAATGAAAAATACCAAAAAGTGGTACATTTACGTCTCCTATTATCTATGTTCTCCATGCTGGCATTGTTTATTATACTTCCAAAAATTTTGTTACTAGCCCCTTTCCTGTTGTTAAGGTTTTCCTTTTAGTCCTTTTTAGTTTGTCTCTGAAACTGAAGTCCCATCCTGTTGGTACAGGGCAGACAAGGACAGATCGTTAGCTATTCAGATAGAAACTGACTTGATCATGAAAATGTGAAAATCTGTTTTTCATATGCAATTGGAACAGATATTTTAGAAATGTCCTAAAATGGAATGTGGTTTTTTTTTTAAAGACAGATTCTAGTTTAGATAATAAAGAAGTAGTATTCTATTTGCTTAGGAAGTGGAAATTTGGGAGCCAAGCCTCTGCAGCTCCTAAGACAGCTTGTCTCCAGGCTGCCAGACATTGGAGCCAGCTGGCTTCAATGTTTGAGTAGAGGCAAGAAATGGGGCAGGATTCCAGTACAAATTTGTCAAAGTTGCATACTGTGTGGAAAATTCTGATTTAGGAAAAAATAATTATTTTATTTTCTCATGGAAACTTCCATCTGGTTAGTTCTCTCTTTGCTTCTCTAGGAGAAGTTAATGAAAAAAGAAGTGTGTTACTTAATACAATGCATGAAAAAACAAGCTAATTTGAGATTTTACAAGGGACAGATGCATAAAATATTTAATCATAAATTTCATCATGTTTTATGTTAATACCACCAGATTATTGAGGCTTTCAGGATGTGAGCAATAATAAGAGATAATAATAATCCTAACCTGGAAAGCAAAAAAATTCACACACCTTCAAATACTATTTTCCTCTTCTCATTATTGGGAAAAGAGGATCTAAGTGAGATTTCTTTGAAATATTGATACTGAATCATATTATTTCAAAGATGCTGATATCCTTCTTGTTAAAAGGATGCAAAAAGGTTGAACTTCATAAGCATAATTTTTATATATAATAAAGGCTTCTGTCTTCAATATTTAAACAGCATTACATAAATTGCCATTGACAGATTTGGTTTTGCATTTCCTTGTTCTTTTTCAGTTTTTAATTATTTGAAATAATCTATTTAGCTATAATTTCAATTGCTTTCTGCCCAAGGGTTATCTAAAAATTGGTTATGATAGTCTCCTTGACAACAAGAGGCTGATTCTTGAGACAAGTTATTTCATCTTGCCTCTTTCTTTTTTTTGGATCAAATTTATGTAGGAATCTCCCATTTCTTTTTTTTTTTCGTGTAATTCATTCAGATCTGTATTGACTGAGTAGTTTGTTTCAACATCTGCCTTTTTCACTCTTCCTTCTTCTCTTGACCATGTGCATTGTTTTATGCTTCAAGTACAGAGAATGGCATCCAGGAAAACAGTCTTTTTGGTCCAAGTACTGTCTATTTTTCACACTTTCTTCTATGGCTGCCCTTCTAGAGGAAATAGCTTCACATTCTTTGTATTACTTCAAAAATTCTCAACTTTTACTCTCCTGGTTTAGAGGCTGGATCTCTTTCTATTTAGTACGTGACATAAATCTAAGTCAGCTTTGAAAAAGCAAATTTATAATGAGTCTATAAAATCAGCTGGGTATTTCCAATTTGTGAAGTATATCCTGTTGGATGTAATGTGATCCATTGTTGGGTCAGATTTCTCAAGGGAAGGGGAACAAGGCTTCAGAACCTCAGATTTGTTTGAGATTTGGATGTGTCTTGTTTCTCCTTTCTGCTTGCTTCCTAACTCAGCGTCTCAGTATAGTCAGGCATGGGGTTTTTTGCCACTGTCATTTGAAATTTGGAGTTTATGATCCAACTAATTTTTACAAATTACTTTCTCAATTTATTTTTGCCATATACAAACAGTAAAACTCATCAGATACTTATTTTAATAAGGATACCTCAGAAAATTCTACATCAGCTTAAGAAACTATGTATTTGTTGTCTGAAAAGCAAATAGATATGGAAAGATTTTTGTAAAGAGTGGAAAAGTAATGGGGGTGTTATAAAAATCAGTAGTATTTCTCCTCATCCATTCTCTCCCATTCCCTGAAATACTGCAGAAAATACTACCTGTCCATCACAAGAGAATGCTGCAGAACTAGAGAGACTTGTAGCGATGATGATTGCATGAATGAAACGGTTTGTAGGATAAGGGACTACAATGCAAGGGCTGTCTACTTTAGAGACGAAGACTAAAAATGAAATAGAGTAATGGATGATTTTGAATAGACAGGTTGCAACTTTCCCTGTCATATTCAGCATTACTGTAAAGATTCAGCATTGATACCATTGTTTAACAGTAAACTGAGTGTTTAATTCAGATGTGTGGCTTTTTGTTCAATATTACTGTGAGATTATTACTATGGGAAAATAATAAAGTCAAGAACTTAATAGGATTCAAGGGGACTAGACTGTGTTTTACTAAATCAATTGTTTAGTAAAATGTGGTTAAGGTAGTATATCATCTTTCTGGCTAGCAATCTTTAATCTTTCATGCTTATAGTGAGACCTTTATCGGAGGAGGTTTTATTATTATGCTTTTAATATAAATTCTTGGACTTCTGTCTGACGCAATTTGTGCTGCCTGTTTCAAGGAACAGTATGCTGAACTAGATAAAGGACAGGAATTACACTGAATGACTTTAGTCAGAAATGCTATATTTGGGTGCTGTGACAGGCATCTATTGTTTCTTGATGGATAGCTGGCACAGGTCAAAAGCATCACCACATTCCCATCCTGTACCTGGTTTACTGAAGTCAGGCTGTGGTGCCTTCATACTATCCCATTCTTCAATGTACAGATGCTTATTAGTGTTGAGGGAACCTTTGTAGGACGGTATGACTTTGGTGTTATCCAGGAAATGGCCGATGGAATCTCTTTTTGCAACTAGGAATTGGCAGCAGGTCCTTCTTCTGTAAATCTTATTCTGTTTTGACTTCTGACCTTATCTCTACTCCACACCTAAGGAAAAATTACAGACCTTCTATACATTGTAGAGGTTGTGATATGCAATATTTTTTGACTTTGGAGGAGCTCTGACAGACGCAACAGGGTCCAGGCTTGTTTGACACTGCTGGTTAGTTCTAATGAAGCAATTATTGTTTCTTTTGAGCTACAGGTTTAGAAATACGTTTGTCAACAACACATGAGCATGTTCTTTATCTGGAATCTTTTTTGCTTATTTGTGTGTACACAGCAAAATGGGATTTAAGTAATTGTCAAGGACAAGTACCGATATGAAGCAATGCTGAAAATTGCTACAGCTCCTACTTTTAGTATAATATATTTTAATATTTCAGTTATTTAAAAGAGTCTTTAAATATAAAAGCTGTTTGTGAGACCAAGCTTTAACTTACAGAAAAGGTTTTAAATTAAGGTATTGCTTCTAGATATGACAAAATAGCATGTGTATTGAATCCTTTGCCTCTGTTTTCCCCTGCTGCTCTAAGGCTTGTTTCAGGATACATGGCACACTGTATGTTAGTGTATTTCTTTTCCTCCAAACAGAGCAGCACTTTTCCGATGTTGTACTTAGTGAAGAATACCTCAATCTTGGTGTGGAGCAGGTGTGCAGTCTCATATCCAGTGACAAACTCACAATTGCCTCAGAGGAAAAGGTAAGACCATCTGTATCCCGCTATTCTTTTTATCCTTTCAGATGAGAGAGCAAGCTTGCTCATATTGTTCTTGCACATTTCTTTGGATATGTTCTTTGTTTCCTTTTGTGAGATTAGGCGTGTATTGTGCTCAAGTTTACATGAGTTTTTTCAAAAGTGTTATCAGTCTGATGTTGAAAATTAGTCTTACAAATCTTAAAATTGAATTAACTCTTTGAAAAAAACCCCAAACAACCAACAAACAAAATATGTTAAATGGAAGATCCTTCTCATCTTCAAACAGAACAAAAAGAACACATGTTGAGTTACAGACACAGGAATTTGGTTTACCAAGGGAGAAACAATTCAAAGTTTGCAGAGCAAATATATGCCATTTACTAACTTTAACATCAGCAGTCCCACAAAGGTATTAAAACTCTGTATGTAAATGTGAGCTGTTTAGCCTAAGTAAACAAATTTAGGTTGCTAAGGAGATGATTAGGCAGCTTAATATTACCTAACTTGAATTTAACATGTATTGGCTTACCTTTAGCTGAATTTCCATCTTTTAAAGCCATTTTTGAAACACTGGTCTTCCGTGAATCCAGGGCATCTCTGTGAACCTCTAATGGTTTTCAGGTTATGATTGTAATAATTTTGAGGGGTTTTAATTCAGTTATGATGCATTTGAGATATGCTGGTCTTTTTTCTAAGGCATGTGTAGTTGTGCTAACACCCGTGTTCAAATGAGGCTAAATTGTGATCCAAAGCATGTTTGAATACTGCTTTGTATGGCTAGGTAGTGTTTCATGTTAAAACCTTTTGAAACTTTGAATCTAAGAACTATCAGCTTAAACTGCAACTGGCAAAGTCCTCTTGTTATTCCTGTAATACCCCAAAGGTCCAGATCTATTACTTTGATTGTTGTGATGCTGCTTTTGTGAAGTTTTAATTAAGGTTGTAATGCTCTAGTGTATGATGCGCTACGGTGCAATGGAGGGAAAACTAGGCTTGGGATCACTTCTCCCAATAAGTCAGTGGTAAGTCATCTGAATGGTGATGTGGCAGACAAATTCTCCAAGAAAGGAAGGAAAGTATGAGGACTGTTAATATTGGTGCTGCTGTGTTGTTTACCTAGTTTTGCTGGATTTTCAGTGTCAATGAAATTACTGTGTGCATTTTGTCAGTGTAGCACAGTTATCCAGGAGAGGAGCAATATAAAAAGACTGGCTAATGCACCTTTTTATTTTTGTAGTTGATAAATATGAAAGTAATGGTAGCTGTAACTGCTGTCATCTTTTCATATGTTAGGAATTTTAGTATAAGCAAGACTATTTTTGGAGGCATACTGATGTTTTCATACTTATGGACTTGTTAGTCAAGGGACCTGCATTTGTTTGTTTTCTGGAAGGTATTTGAAGCAGTGATAGCCTGGGTAAACCATGACAAAGACGTAAGGCAGGAGTTACTGGCACGTCTGATGGAGCATGTTCGGCTGCCTTTGCTTTCTCGGGAATATTTAGTTCAGGTAAGCAAAAAGGAATACTAATTATTCTGCACGGGAACACATCTGTTCATTATTGTAATGCCGGATGGATAATTTTTAACAACGGTGTAATGTAGTTTGTTACTGATAAAACTAAACAGCCACTACCACATATGCACATGCATATGCACACATCGAGTCAGCAAGGGATTGCCACTGTGAGGATGACATATAAAAGTAATTTATCTGCTTGACTGACTACATGTCATAGCCCACTAGTAAGTTGAACAATGTAATTCTCTGAGATCAGGTTAGTTTTCATTTGTAATACCATCTTTGATAAAAGATTTGTTTTCATAAGTGAATTTTCAACTTCAGAATCATATCTATTGTTTAAGTTGATTAGGAAATAATGACAAAGGAAATATTCCTTTAGCTAGTTCAGATAAATTTTTTTTTTTCAAATTTTATAAGCTTATTTTGGGTGTTTTGGTGTCAGGTCAAATATTTAAGATCGAAAATATGAGTATTGACTTGGGTTAGTAAGTAAATAAGTGCTTGGTACTTGGTTGGTGTTTATTTGAGAAATTCTGGGTTTGTTTTTTTATTTTTGTGAGGTGGCTTACTAGTTTGTTAAATTATTCTCCACTTAAAATATTCTGTATTCTCTGTATTTGAAAAATGAAGAAATATGCCTGGATTGTATGAAAAGTGCTTTACTTTGCCTAATACTGTTTCTTCCACTTACTAATTGAAAATCAACACATCTTGATTTATGTTTTCTTTTTAGGGACTGCATATTTCCAGCACATAAGTTTGTGTCTAACTGGTTAAACGAGAATCTAAAAATTTAGATTAATCTTCATTTGTGTGATATAACATAGGCTTTATTACACTTCAGATTGTGATTTGTGTTTTACTTCCCTAACACGCTCAGACCTTGTTAAACTTCTATTAATAAACAGAGAGTTGAAGAGGAAATATTGGTTAAGAACAGCAGTGCTTGTAAAGATTACCTCATTGAAGCTATGAAGTATCACTTGCTACCAACTGAGCAACGAGCTTTGATGAAAAGCACTCGAACGAAATTGAGAACACCTGCTAGCCTTCCAAAAGTAAGACCCTTATTTTTCCAATGTTCTTACTCCTTCAGACTCTGTTTTAAAAGATTTCATGACAGCATGACTGTCTTGTGGGGTACTACAGTAAAAATTTTGTACCAGAATTATTTATCACAAAGATACGACAAATGATTGGCTTTATACTCCAGGCTACTTATCGTATATGTGTTTTAGTCTCCCACCTACACACACAGCACCACCACTGCCTCTTTTCCCAGAAAACATTTTGCTTCAGCATTTGAGAAATAGACAATAATGGAGAAATAAGCCTGTTTTTTAAAAAACCCAAATTAAAACAAAACAAAGACTGACTGAAGCTTCTGAGTTGAGACATTCAGTTTTTACCTAAGTATTGCCTTTTGTTCATTTTAGATGAAAACAAAAGAAACATTAGCTATTATCTTCTTTCCAATGAAGTACAGAAGTTTTCTCATAGTACTGTTGTAACAACTGCAAATAACTGTGTAATGGAGCAGCAGATTGTATTCAGCAGATGTATAATGGAACTGTGAGCATCCATCATAGACATTGAATTCTCATGTCTGAGGTCAGGGTAGGATGTGAAGATACTGTCAGATCTGCCTCATTCCTGGGAGCTTTACCTAGATTCTAATTGCTTTTCTGCCTCAGGTGTTTCCTCTGGACACAAAAACTATGAATTACATTTGTTTAAAAAAATCCCAACAATTAACTTTGTCTAGTTCAGAACTCTCAATTTTCCAATTCAAGAGAACCATCCTTAAATAATTTCTTGTAGAGAAGTTTGCTTTATTTTTGTAACACTTCTTTGATCTTTCAGGTGCTCTCATATCTGCAGATAACCAACAATTACTATTATCTCCCTTTTAGCTGATGATGGTAGTTGGAGGACAGGCACCAAAGGCAATTCGAAGTGTTGAATGCTATGATTTTAAAGAAGAACGCTGGCATCAGGTGGCTGAATTGCCTTCCAGAAGATGTAGAGCAGGTAAGCAATGCTGAATTTTTTGATTCTGTTTGAAATGCTTCAGAATTTAAGCATCTATTTAAAGCATTCTATGTTCTTTGGAATGGTACTTAAGGTATTTATTTGAGAAGGGCTAAACCTTAACTAGAAAGATCATTCTTAACATTTGAATTACTTGCTAATCTGGAACAATACAAGTTTGATAAATTTTGCTTAATTTGTACTTCAGCTTGTAATCTGTAGGATAAACTGCTTTATTACCTCCATTAGGCACAAGGGATGAAATTAAAAATTAATGCTTTGCAATACTGTTTTTACTATTTAAATGCCCTACCTACTAAGTAAAGAATGTCAAGAAGAGATCAACCTCTATTGAAAACTCAAAAATGTGATCTTAAAGCAGCTGAGCCATCTAAGCAAGAAGAATTCCAGCAAGCATGGTAATCAGAAGTGTGACCTATTAGTAACAAAAAGTGTCAAAACTCTAGTGCTTAATCTGACCCAAGTGTGGCTCTTGGAGACTTTCAAAAGCATAACAAGTGTAGTGAGTACTGTAAATTGTGTCAAGTATCTGCATACTTAGGATAGTACAGAAGAAAAGTAATTGACAAAGAGACTAAAACACTCATCTTTCCTCCCTGTTTCCTTGCTCTAGGAATGGTGTACATGGGAGGCATGGTTTACGCTGTTGGTGGTTTCAATGGTTCTTTGAGGGTTCGCACAGTAGATTCCTATGATCCAGTGAAGGACCAGTGGACAAGTGTTGCTAACATGCAAGACAGGAGAAGCACACTGGGAGCAGCTGTATTAAATGGCCTTCTTTATGCTGTGGGAGGATTTGATGGGAGTACAGGTATATTTGCTTTACACACTTCTTGAATAACTTTGACTACTCTTAAGATAATTGTATCAAATTTGACTGTCTCTTCCCTGGTAGCTGTGATGGTAACAAGCATGAGGGTAGCCTGGCATCTTGTGATGTGGAATGCACTTTAGGGTCACATCCCTCTACGTGAACAATGGACTGACTGTTTGCTCCTGTCTAAGAGTTCATATTTAATAACTAGTGAATTTTGACAAGTTCCTATGCAGTAATCCTTCTGTAGTCAGAGTTCTTAACTTCTGCAAGTTATGAGCAATTATTTCTGCGTTTTCATGTAGTGCAAATAGGATTATAAAACAGCTTTTTCTGACCTGTGGGAAGGCTTTAGACATACACTGTTCATTCTCTTCCCAGATACATTAAACCAGAGGTGATGCTTTGCTTAATAACTACTGTAGAAGCATGTGTAGGAGAAACCATGCGACTTAATTAAAAAGAAAGGAAAAAACGAGGGAAGAATTTTTCACAGTTTGACAAAAACTTTTAGTAATTTGCCCATTTTCAGACACCAAGGATATGTTGACTGTAATTTGCTATTTAAAGGACATCAGTTGTCCTTTTTGTACAGTAATTAACAGTCTTTAAAATAACTTGAATTTTTAGATGTGAAGAACTTTCTGAAAGCTAGACAGTATGTTGCACCTAGATTTACAGAGAAAATAATGTTATATTGTCTTCATAGGTTTATCATCAGTCGAGGTTTACAACTTAAAGACTAATGAGTGGTTTCATGTAGCTCCAATGAACACAAGAAGAAGTAGTGTTGGTGTAGGTGTTGTTGGAGGTAAGTGGACAAATTATGTTAAAAAGAACGGGGGAAATGCAACCGTTTACCCTGCTACTTTTTCTGGCTTTTGAAAACATACTTCAGATTTTTGTTTTTGCTTAACTTTGTAATTCACATGGAATGAACAATATGCAGTCGTTCTACTTGGGTTTGACCAGGTTTTAGTACAGTTTTAATTTTTTTTTTTTTTCAGAGCTTCAACAGTGCCTGAAGCCAACTGAGGAAAAGCTTGCTAAGCATGCATGCTCTATGTATGCATGTCAGCAAAGTCAGAGAGCTGAAGTGATGACCTTACCAATCAGTCTCTAGTGATGTAGCACTGCCGTATTGTCAGCTCTGTTATCAGTGGTTGACTTTGCTGGCTGCTTGCTGGGGATGATCCCAAGGACAGTGCCTGGAAAAGTGCTGACTTTCCAATCAGTTTGGTGGTGAATAGCCTGGAGGTCACTTGCACAGTGCAGGCCTGGGCTGGCTCTTGGGTCTTAAAACAGTTTGAGGGGTGTGTGTTTCAACTGCATAGGAACTGCTGCTGTTTCTAATCTGAAAATGCAGACTGTACCAGTAATTTTCATCCAAATTTCTGATATTTCCAGGAAGTTTATTTATGAGTTTCCAGTATTGAACTTATTTGAATTTGCTTGGTTTTGAGCAATGCCTAATTGAAACCATGCCTTTGTATTTCAGCTAGACAATTTAAAATCTTTTGACCTGCATTGTTCTTGTTAAATACTGACTGCTTTTTAAATCCTAGAACTACCGTATGCTAACTTACACTATTTACAGAGTAGAAACTCAATAATAGATTGTTGAAAGGCACTGATTGGTAGCTAATTCAGAGAATGATGACTTCCTCTCCACCTGTGTACTAATACAGTCTGAGTGCATTAGAAATTTGTTGCTTTCTCTTGGTTTCGCTTCTAGGCAAACTGTATGCTGTTGGTGGCTATGATGGAGCATCACGTCAGTGCCTTAGTTCAGTAGAGTGCTATGATGCCAATACAAATGAGTGGACCTATGTTGCAGAAATGAGCACTAGACGGAGTGGAGCAGGTGAGTGGACAAGGATCAACCATCCTTGTAAAACTGAAAATTTGTGTGTTTAAAATGTGTCTAAGAATACAAAAGGTAAGCTAAAGTCTGAATCTAAAGGAATGTGCTAGTCCTAGATGGCTGATACACAGTAGGTCATAAAAACAAAACTGTCCTACAGAATAAGGTTCAGTCTGTTAATAATAAATATTTCTCTTTGCTTTTTCATACTTTCATATTCCCCCTCTTCCTACAACTCCCGATGTTTTTTAACAAACAGACTAATACTCATGGATTATAACAAAGACTATCACTGAATACTAAATACTGAAGTATCAGTACTGAAATTTAAAAATCTACACTGCTCAAATAAAATGTCTTTTCTTCAAAGATATCTCTTTGCCAGGGTAGGGATGATTTTTCAGGTTGATTTTACATGTGAACTGTGACTAGGTTTACACCTCCTTGGAGGATTTGTTCTGCATTCTGATTCACTGGAGGAAATTTTGTCCTTGTTCATTCTTAAGTTTGTATTACTGGTTTCATCCTATTACTTCCACTTATGTACCCTTTATTTCACCTTCAGTAATTCTTCTCATCACCTGGTGTTTACATCCTCTATACATGTACAGCCTACTACATGTTATTCTTCCTTATCATTTAGCCAAGGTATATCCAATTTTTTCTGTATAATCTTAAAAATCCCTTCCTTTTTGTGGATTTTTTTTTTTCCTTCTTGCAATTCTGAGTATGTATATTTCTCTTTTAAATACTTCAAAAGTGCCTGTGGTATTCCACTTTTGATTAATGAAATGATGCATCCACAGCTCCAAAGTGACTTTAGCGTTTTCATTATCTATTTATATTATGGACTTGAATCTCATTTACTGTTCACTGTCCTCTATTTGTCTTTTGGTATTTCAGGTTTTTTCAACTCGCAGAAGTTGTTTTATTTCTCTAGATGTGTTCCCATGGACTTTTTCAAGTCAAATCCCATGATATTATTTTCTACATTTATTTTTTTTGTAGTTTAAGTCACCTTTTGCCAAGTACTCAGAGGTGATCTTTAGCAACACCCTTCAGGTATCTACTGTTGATTGCATTAATGTGCTTCATAATTGGAAGAGATATTGCTACAAATAAATCTGGATGGACTTCTAGTATGCTCAGTAGATGATAGTTCTCCAAACTTTTTATCTTGCCTTCCACTATTCTTTGTTAACTCTGAACAGTTTTTATATGTAAAATGATGTTAAAATTAACAATGTCAAAAGAAATCTATCAAAGTATTAGATTTGTTACTAAAACTAAGATACTTAGTTTGTGATATTCCCATTATACCCTTACAAAATCAGCGAGTTTGATATCTCTTATTACTAAAAGTCATGTTTTGATTGTGTATCTAAACTAAAACTATGATGCTAATGAAGGAAACATGATGCATTGTACCTCAAGAAAACACAGTTGTCTTATGAAACTTTTAATAACTCAATTTGTGCATCTTGGAAGTAAATTCTGGATTTAAAACTGGACAGAGTTGCAGTAAGGGTATTGTTAAATAATCTCGTCTAATATTGGCAATTTTTTGAGTAAAATATTTTTGTAAAGTGGGCAAATTGCAAATATCACTATAAAGACAAATAGTGTTGTTGGGTTGTGACAAAGCTTCGCTTTGCAGTCTGCCTGCACACACATTTTGTTTCAGCGCTTGGGGTTTATTTTTTGATATCTGTTTTTGCAAACTGCTGTTGTGCTTGTAGGCTACTTATACAGTAGATATTTTCAGAATTCTTTTTAATGTTGAATTTCTTCTACAACTCTTAAATTTTTAGTTCCTTAGATTAACTGCTGGGATCTTTCTTCCCCTCTCCTCTCTCCCCTTGCCCCTGAGTTCAGGACTGTGTTTGCTTACTCAACTCTCTTCTGCCTTTCACCTTGTCCTATGATAAAAAAAAAATAGAAAGGAAAAGGAAATGTAGTCAGTTAATTCAGATTCATATAACTGAGTAAAATAATGAATATTCTTCTGTGCCACTCTGTTAAATATATGGAAAATATATTTTTGTGTCATGGAGGAGTGGATGGTAACGTGAAAATCCTGACTGTTGATTGAGCTTGGCTGTGGAGGCCAACTATCCGAACCCATCAGAGCTGTTTCAATCTATGGCAATCAGTCCTGGTGGTGTTATGGGTGCTACCTAAAATGAATTTTGTTCCTGTGTTAAATTTTTGGATCTCTGGTCATCTCAAGGAACTTAAGCTCATCTTTTCTGTTCCTACTGCTTCAGCTTCATTCAAAAGCAACTTTTCAGAGGTTAACCCTCAGTTACCCTACTTTAGTACCAACTGCTTCTCAGTTGATCAATGCGGGGACAGATCTGTTTCCAGCAACATAATGGGATGAGGAACTTCAGATCCAGATATAGGCCATTTGGGAGGGCTCAGAGATATGAGACAGGGTCCTGACAAATGGGCAGGAGAGAAAAATAACAAAGAAATAAGAACTCAGAAGACGGCAACAAGAGGATACAGACGGAAGGAGCAAGAAATAAGGTAGGACCTGGAAACTGGGTGTGGGATTAAGGGAAAATGAAGCACCAAGGAGGAACGGAGGACATTGTTAAAAATAAGGAGCTATGAAAACAAAAAGTGGCAGAGGGAAAACTCTACACACTGAATAGGAAGGTTGGTAACTATATTNCAACATGTATTTAAACTGAAAATCATAGCCCTCTTTCTAACTCTGTAATTTTAATTTTACCGAAGCTGAATGCTGGTCACACTTTATCCTGTCTAATAAAGTGTGATCAGAGTGGGAGAAAGAAAAGCTGTCACACTACACTGTGACATGATAGCTAGAAACAGTAGCAATAAAAGAGGAATTAAATTAACTGGGAAGGATATGGGGAAATGTTAGTAGCAAATATCACTGATAAAGCATTAGATAGCATGATTTATAAAAGCGTCCTATCAAGAAGCTATTTTTCAGATTTACAGTACCAATTAACTTCCGTGTTTCCATTCTCTTTTCCTTTAATTGTTAAAATCAGTCTCTACAGTAAGAAAATTTAGTTATTTCAGCAGGAGTTTTTTTCTCTCCCCATATAGGAATGGCTCTTGCATACAGTATTAGTGATATGTTTTTAAAGGTATTTCAGTTAGTTATTAAGGTCTCAGGGTTCTGGTTTTTTAAACAAGTTTTGTTATTTTTTCTTTTCTCTGAAGGATTAACTGATCTTTTGCATTCATATTTGCTGTTTCCCTTTAAAAAAGATTTTTAAGCTGTGCCCTTTCCATGGAACCCATTATGAACTATATTTGCAAATCTGTATCTCAGCTTTGAGTTACATGATCTTAGATATGACATACATTAGGTTTCCCAATATATTTTCTTAGTAATGCTTTTTTCAGTTGTCTTTATGGTCCATCACACAAAAATTTTAATGCAAAAACTCCCTACATTTCTGAAATTTATTATGTTTAGGTTCTAACAATGCACAATAAAGTGAAGAATAAATAAACAGGCCTTTCTTTCTGCTTCCTCCATTACCATCTTTTCAATATGTGCATCTCAACTAGAAAGTAGATAGAACTAGCTTTATAGAACTAGCTTTCTTCACTACTTTGTTCCAAGCCCACAAATTGATAAACTTTTGTTGTAAAGTAAAGGAGACTTTGGGATTGATATTTTGGTAACTGGAGCTTTGTTCAAAGATACTTGGTATTCTCCTCCAAATCCCAGAGAAGATATTCACTCTTAACTGTTTGCTTCTGTTTTGTGTATGTTTACAAGGTATTCCAACACTTCAATGGAAACATCCCTATTGTATGGTGTCTATCCATTCAGCTTTTATCCTCTGTACTGCGCAGTTTTTGCTTTCTAAAAATTCACTTACACTTTATCATCTTGTCAGATTTCTGTTATGCTGGCTGAGCACACTGTCTCATTTACTGTCACTTCTAATTAGTCCTAAATTTCAACAATCCTCATTTTCCTGCACATCATTTTTCGTCCAAAATTTTCTAAATCTTCTGTTGCAGAACAGCTCTGGTCTTTGTATGCTGCAATATGGTAGATGGGCACACAAGGCACTTTATCAGTGTCCTGCTATAGTTACTGTCTCTTTGCTTTAATGCATCCTGACACAAATGTTTTCTGAAAGAGTTTATGACTCAATGAAGGATTTATATGTTAGTGGACATAATACTTGTTTCTCCTTTGTATCATTCAAACCATTCTCTGGTTAATTCTGTGCATTTTCATATGTTTGCAGGTGTCGGTGTGTTAAACAATCTGTTGTATGCAGTAGGTGGTCATGATGGTCCTTTGGTAAGAAAAAGTGTTGAAGTGTTTGACCCCGTTGCCAGTACGTGGAAGCAGGTTGCAGACATGAACATGTGCAGAAGGAATGCAGGTATGTGCAACAGTAACTTCAAAATCGTGCTAATGTCATTTGGTGTGAATGGTGAATTATATTTTCCTGCATTTCTTCTGCTTTCATGATGTGGCAGAATAAAAACCATGCTTTTTTGGGGGGTTAATAAGTCAGTTGCTTTTCTCATACTGTTTTTCTGTTCTTTTTCAGGTGTTTGTGCTGTAAATGGTCTCTTGTATGTAGTTGGAGGAGATGATGGTTCCTGTAATTTATCAACAGTAGAGTATTATAATCCAACAACTGATAAATGGACAGTTGTGTCATCTTGTATGAGTACAGGAAGGAGCTATGCAGGTAGTGTGTATAGATATTTTTAATAGACTTTTTACAGTATAACAGCTAGTGCAAGACATTCAA
Organism: Serilophus lunatus; assembly: GCA_013399895.1. Lineage (NCBI taxonomy): Eukaryota > Metazoa > Chordata > Aves > Passeriformes > Eurylaimidae > Serilophus > Serilophus lunatus. The sequence continues at coordinate 71,116 of VXBA01004266.1, forward strand.
CAAAGCATCCAAACAAAATCTTCTCTAAGGTCAAACCTGAGATACAAAAACTGGGTAGGAAGAATCTGATGGTACATTTTGAATGATTACCTAAAACAAGTATTCACTATCAGGGAAAAAAATGGTATTAAACTATACTCAAGAGGGATTTAGCATGTAAGTGATGAGTCAGAAAGGTTTTTTAACAAGAAATTTGTCTCAATCCGTGGGGTCCAATTTGGAAGTTTTTTTGGGAGTTGGTATTTAGACAACGAGTTGTTTCAGGAATCTTTCCTTTCAAAAATTGCAGTTTCTCAGACAAGTTATCTAAGTGAATGTTAAGGACATATTTCACTGATAACAAAATTAAAGTTTTTTCAAGTCACAGAAACTTTCAGAACTTTGCACTGATTCAGACAGCTTTGTGTCAGAGAGACATTTGGGGAAATGTGTACTTCAATGCTGGTGCACAGCTAAGTGCTAATTGCAACATATTAAAATTTTATTTATATCTATATATTTTTTCTTGATTTAAAAAAATACTATTTAAATATTTATGCATTTTTCCCCCACTCTAGGTGTTACGGTTATTGACAAACCTTTATGATCAGTAAAGGGATTTTCGACTTGATTATGCACTAGAAGCAGCTTCAACAAGTGTATTTGAAGTGACTGAGTATCTAAGCACTTCTCTACTTGTAGCTGCACCTTGAGTCACAGTGGAAGATGTGACTGTCTACAATTACAGATGACAGATGATGAAGATTACTCTAGGTAGAAGCAATGCATAGGATTATTCTGCAGTTGAGCAGAAGGTGATTGAATTTTTGAAGTCTAGTGGACCATTTTTTTTATTGCAAGGTCTTCAAAAAGAAAAAAGCCACCTTCCATAAGGACTGACTTACGTCAGTCATGGCAGAGAAACGGAGTGTCAGTGAAGAATGGTGTGTATTCTGGTGAAAGTAAATTTTTGTCTTATTTTTTCCAGAGACTAATAAATATATTTAAGGAAATGAACTGTCAGTCTTCATTGTAGGTATTGAATCCCACCTCAGTAATTCAAACTGGCATGGGGTGAATTTGTTTCCTTTTATAAAACTTTTGTTACATAACTATACTATGTGCATATGTTTGTTGCTCTCTATTGAAACTCTTCAAAACTTGATTTTACTATTTATAATTTGGCACAGTACTTTGAATATGTCAGTACTATGTTGTAAAACAGAGATGTATTTTTTGATATGTAACAATGCTTAACACTACTAATTCCCACTAAAGGAGATCAGAGATGGTATAACACTTCTTGAACAGGTGTAATTTCGAGATCTTTTTAATAAAAATGTTGTCTGTACTTAAGATTTTTTTTTCCTGTTCAATTTTGGTCACGTTTAGATGTTACTTCTTTTTTACCTTTTTATCCAAAAGGTGATTTGGCATGAAAATAACTGAAAATTTCTAGTGAATGTATGCAATTGCGTTGAACTTGCATGGTACTAAGGCCTATTTCTGTGTGTAACCTCAGCTTCTATTAGCCTATCTGAATATACTGTATGTGGCCATGCTTATAAAGCAGCTCATTTTTATTTGTTCTTGGATGGCCTCCTTTTAACATGACCAAAGCTACTGTCATATTTAAGACATTTTCTTCAAATAAAAGTTTGTACATTGTTTCCTAATGCCAACAGGTCGCTTACAACTTGTGTTTCTCAGTACAAGTCTCAAATCAAACAATCTTGACAACAGAGGAAAAAAAAATAAAAACTGGGGGG